>CAXIVR010000012.1:56018415-56448415 GCA_964035755.1 Teleogryllus oceanicus
CTGGAGAAATCTCTAAGACCACCTTACAAACTGCATGATGGCTGCCAATAAACACGAACTATTGCGTTTTTCTAAAGCTTATAAAATGATGCTCCTAAGTGAGATAGTTGCAATTGACTCCTACCCATATCCACAACACTGGATTGAAGTAAAGGAAACTTTTGGAAAGATGACAGGCAAAAATATCGCGAAAAGAGAATTAAAATTATATCTTCTCTTAAGTTAAGTTTTACGTTAATTCCGAAATCTCAGACAGTATAGCCAACGCGTAGGGCCAGAAAATAAAAACTTTGTGCACCATTATTTGTTTATGCTTCACTCGCACTGAACACCATAGTGCCGAGGCTCAATGTCTAGACTTTTCGATATATTACGCAAAGGGCTGCAAAGCTTCTTTTGATAGACGTACGTATAGGAGCGGCCAGGGGCTACATGATCCCCAGAAAATTTTTCAACGAGCATCGTAGCCCTAAGTAATCATTTCCGAAACTATGATCAATTCATTGCTTTCTCCTCTTTTTTAAGACGATTACTCGTATTTAGGGAATTGATTCACGAGATATGGGGAAGCAGCTCTCCAAACTTCCTGGCTATCCTGTATGTGATTCAACATAAATTAATTGCAGTTATTAATGTATCATTGAAGTTGTAATTTTATTCTCCTCGATGTTTTATGTTTTCGTTAGTAAAATATGGCAAATGAAAATAAAAAAACAGCTTATTATAAAAGGGTCCAAGAGGGAACATTTCTGGGTATTTGCCCCTCACTCCACTTCCCTCTTCACACGCCGATGCTTCTTTTTTATAGTGCATGTCGCAGTTGCTAATGCTCATATGAACATTGTTCCTTTCGATTCCATAACGTCATTATCCACGTTGATTGATTGATTGTTAGTGATTCAGTGCGCGTCAACTACGGATACCATTAGTCCCGTAAGTGTAGTGTATGTTTTTCATCCGTGGGGGAGCGATCTTTCCCCCCTGGATGGTGCAATCCGGTGCCGACCTACCGTCACCTAGCGAGGGTTCCCTCAACCCAGCGGGGCATCTCCCACCAGCGGGGCACCGCCCCAGCCGGGACAAGCTGCAAGCTCCCGGCCGGTCTCCCGGAATATGTGGTAGTGTAGTGCATGTTATTGTGTGTGTGTGTGTGTAAGGGGAGAGAATAGGACAAGGAAGAGGATGAAAAGATCGCCCCCAGTCCGTGACCCGTTTGTTAGGGTACAGCTTCGGCATTCGTCTGGTGTTGATCGTAGAAACTACCGATCAGAGCATTGGGCGCTATAATTCTCCTCCATACCTCGACTGAATTCGACCTAGCTGACAAAGTAGTGCCGAAAATCCTGCCGCCGTCGGGACTCGAACCTAGGACCTCCCGGTCAGACGCACTACAGTGACATCAGTTGATTCACTGAGCCACATCTCCCGGTGCGATTGCGTAACGTAGTTAGTGACGTGTTCAATAGAGTGTAAGACACTGTAGCGCCTCTGACCGGGAGGTCCTAGGTTCGAGTCCTGACGGCAGCTGGATTTTTGACACTAGCTTTTCAGCTAGATCGATTTCAGTCGCTGTCTGGAGGAGAATTCTAGCGGCCGGCTGCTCTGATCGGTAGTTTTCCGTGGTTTCTCCAATCTACACCAGGCGAATGCCGGGGCAGTACCCAAACAAACGGGCCACGGACCGCGCGCGATCTGTTCTTCCTCTTCCTTGTCCTATCCTCTCCCCTTACACACACACACTTACACTAACATGCACTACACTACCATATATTCCGGGAGACCGGTCGGGAGCTTAGAGCTTGTCCAGGCTGGGGCGGCGGTGAGCCGCTGGTGGGAGAGTGCTGGTTAGGGGGAAACCCCACTAGCCGACGGTAGGTCGGCGCCGGATCTCGCCATCCAACGGAGGATGATCACCGCCATCTCCCGAGAGAAAAACATGCACTACACGAACGGGACAAATGAGCACAGCAGTTGACGCGCCCGAAAACACGAAAAAATGAAACAATCAATAAGGTGTAAGAACGTTACCTTCCGCCCAACTGCCCGCTCTCTCGACGCGCCGGCGTGGGTGCGTGACCCGCGCAAGCATTCCTCTGCCTTTCGCTCGCCCCCCTCCGCTCGCACGCCCCCGCCTCACAATGGGGCCCTTTTCCACAGGAACAGGCGGCCGGCGCGGCGCGGGACTAAAAGGGAAAGGTGGTGGGTTCCGGCCGCGGCACGCCGCAACGGCCCAACGGTTTTCCGAGGACCGTAACGTTAGCATAGCAAAGTTTTAAAAAAATATTGAAATTAGACTCAAAATTTGTCGCTTGGTTGGCTGGTCGCGTCAACAGCTTAGGCCATTAGTCCCGTAAGAGTAGTGCATTTTTTCTCTCACACACACTCTCGCTGTCTCTCTCTTTGTCTCGGGAGATGGCAGTGATCTTCCCCCGCTGGATGGCGAGATCCGGCGCCAACCTACCGTCGGCTAGTGGGGTTTCTCCCTAACCAGGACTCTCCCACCAGCGGGGCACCGCTAATCATATTTAGACATTCAATTATGATGCGGTATTTGGGGGGAGGGATGAGTATCTATAAATTCATTTCTGGCTAATCAGTGTTCTTATATATTCAACTGTTAAATAGGGGAGTTTCACAACGCCACTGTATCCACGGGGGAAAAATCTCTTTTTCAAATGTGAGGAAAAAAGTCGTTCGATCTCTCGCGCGGAAGCCGCGGTTGCGGAAAACCAAGTCCATTAAGTTAGCGTAGCAAAGTTTTAAAAATATAATGAAATTAGACAAAACTTAGTCGCTTTCTTGTTGCTAATTTGTTACTAAAAAATGTGTCACTCTTCATTTGACCCTGCTTATTAATCACTCGATTAACTTGACTTCAAGTTAAATTAAGTATTAAAATAAAACAACTCATAGTTTCTACGCAGCTTTCGCATTTTTAGTTTTTTTCGCCGGGAGGGGGGCATGTTTGAGCGTTGCCCCGGGCTCAAAATCGCCTAGCTCCGGCCCCGCCTGGGAGATGCGTAGGGTCGTTGTCGGCGGCGGCGTCAGTTGCGCGTTGCGTGCGCCGCGCCGCGCCGCGCCGCTTCCGCTTCGGCCGAGCCGCCTGCCTCTTCGTCGGCGTCCGCCGCCGCCGCCATTTAAACAGGCAGCGCGAGGGCGCATCAGCGCGGGGACAGGTGCGCCGCCGCACAATGGGCGCTCGCACCTGCGCCACCGGCGCGGGCGGTGGCAACGGCGGGCACGAGAGCAAAGGGGAGCAAAGGCGAGGACGTGCGCGAGAGCGCGGGCCGCGGAGACGAGGGCGAAGACGATGGTATGGGCGAACACGATGATGAGGGTGAAGACGATGGTGAGGGCGAAGATGATGAGAACGATGAAGATGATGAGAACGATGATTGTGAGGGCGATGTCGATGGTAAGGGTGAAGACTATGATGAGAGTGAAGACGATGATGAGGGTGAAGACGATGGTAAGGGCGAAGACGATGGTAAGGGCGAAGACGATGGTGAGGGCGAAGACGATGGTAAGGGCGAAGACGATGGTAAGGGCGAAGACGATGGTAAGGGCGAAGACGATGGTAAGGGCGAAGACGATGGTAAGGGCGAAGACGATGGTAACGGCGAAGACGATGGTGAGGGCGAAGACAATAGTGAGAGTTAAGACGATGGTATGGGCGAAGACGATAGATGGTGAAGACGATGGTGGGGGCGAAGAGGATGTTGAGGGCGAAGATGAGGGCGAGGGGAAAGGGTGTTTGCGATGGTGAGGGTGAGGGTTATGGTGAGGGAGACGGCGAGGATGAATGTGAGTGGTATGGCAAGCGTGAGGTTTATGGCGAGGCGAGAGCCAGGGGGTACTCCAGGGCGTGGGTCAGGACATTACTCAGTGCGTGGGCGACACCGCTGAACGTTGCAACACCCCCAGGATCGTTGACATTCACACGGGATGGTTTGGCCTGCTGGTTTTCGACGAATCCGTGATAAATTACTTTCTTCGACGAACAGCTGTTTGATTACTGCACCTTTGAAAGTGATTTTACGACCTTGATAATCGCATCGTGCATTTATACATACACGATTCTATTAGGAATTGATATGATTCTTTCAACAGAAGTACGTAACGGTATAAGATGATAACACATTAATTTTAACCAGCACATGTATTAATATTCTGCTAATTGTGATCCCCGTCTGACTCTGTGTCAAATGTTGAACCGTGTTCGACTGTAACTTCGGATACACATCTTGGTCAGTTCATCCTTCATAATCATCTCTTCGTTTCCCGTAATTAATCTTCAATGCTTAAAATTGTCATTCTAAATGCGGCTATAAATGCCGAGTTTTAACATTACAAGCATGTGTAATGTGTGTCATTACAAGCAACATTACAAGCATGTGCATGTGTAAGTGTGGGTCGCAACATCATTTAAGAGTTCAGCTCAATATACATCGTGGTTTAACGTTATTGAAACACAGTAAAGCATCAACAGAAATCAACAGTTTACAAATAAATTAAAACAATTACCGTAACAGCTACATTCCTCGTATCTTTATTACTAATTTTCAATGCGCATTGAAAAAAACATGCAGATTCAACTAATGTGAAACATGTACCTATTGATTTGTTAGATATCCATTAATTTGGGAAAATCCAAAAAAACAATAAAAAGGTTTCTATTTCGATCGACAAATCAAAATAATTGATATGTTTCATACTCCGCAGTCCAACTGACTTCTCATACCCACTACTGATGTCAGAGTCTCAGGAAAACGTCTCCTACCTTAAAAAATATTTTCTATTCGCGAGTTACAAAACGACACAAACAATTTTAGATATTCTTGGTATACGAAGACCATGTTATTGCGGTATTCGTGAAGTCAGTATTTGATAGAATATTTAATTTATTGTCAAGTTATAAGAGAGTATTTTATTTGTTGTTCTTCAGCAGTATGCATTTTTGGTTGGTTTTTGGAAAACCATTTTGTCGATTGTTGTTCAGAAGCCTTTTTGGTGATGCAGGTGCCTAGTAACATCATCATATCTAATGTCAAACTTAACTTTGAACTTTAAAAATTCAGGGATTTTTTTGTTTCCAAGTCGAAAAAAGAAATGCAAAACGATTTTAATGGAAAATAAAGGTAATTGCAATTTAAGTTTGAAGTACACACAATTCGTTTAAAAAGTTATTTCTATTTTCAATTTGAAGCATTAAATAGCTTGAAAAGCATTAATGGTACGATTGATGTAATAAATTAACGATAAATACTGAAAGAGGAGTGAACAATGAAAGTATTTGTTGTATTGTAACAAAGAACTTCGAAGTCAGGAACATTTGAGAGTTTAGAAAATGTTTATTTTTGTCTTCTCTCTTAATCATATTCTCATTCTTGTAATTATAAGCATTTCTTTGATGGTTTAAAATATTTACATAAGTTTAACATAAAGTTGATAAAATTCAGAAAACACACGACAAAGGAGAAACTATGAGAAAAGAAATTAAAAGCTTTTAGTTTCTTCAGAGAAACAAGTATGCATTTCTCACGATGCTCTGTACGTGTCATTCTATGATAATTAGATGTGTAGTATTTTAGAAGCAAAGAGCATTTACACATAAAAAAATTAAAATACTTCATTTGCAAAAAACGGGACCGGTACTGTTTTTGTATGAAGCAATCATTCACCATAAAATTTAGTGCTTTAGAGCGCTTTACTTATCTTTCCTACTACAACTTGCGTGTGCACACCCCCTTTCATGATTTGGAGGGGAGAATAGATCTGAAACAGGGAAAGTTGCTTGCGCTGTCGTGCTTTCCAAGCGAGCAAGTAGCTCGTGCAGGTGCGGTTTGACATACCTGACCTAGAGTTTCGGTAACGGGAGGATCGCGGATTCGACCACCTCCGGGCGCCAATTCGCTGGATATACAGGCCGTCATGTACTGATCACAACCGAGTCTATACCGGGAGCGAATTCGTAGGCAAACTGCTCTATTTTGTGTTATCCGTGATTCCTATGATTTCCTCCAGGCAAACCGGCAGCGGTAGCTCAGTGCATCAACTGATGTCACGGCAGCGCCTCTGACCGGGAGGGCCTAGGTTCGAGTCCGGACGGCGGCAGGATTTTCGACAAAAAATCAATCAATCAATCTTCCAGGCAAACGCCAGAGCAGCAGAATATTCAAGGGGTCAAAGGTCGCTCGCGATCTACCAGTCTCATTGCCTTTCCCTCTACATCTCATCCACTCCATGCAATTTTGACTGGATTGATTGATTGATTTTTTCGTGTTTCCGGGCGCGTCAACTACTTTGGTCATTAGTCCCGTTACTGTTGTGCATTTTTTTTTATTTCTCGGGAGATGGCGGTGATCTTTCTCCGCTGGATGGCGAGATCCGGCGCCGACCTACCGTCTACTGGGGTTTCCCCCAACCAGGACTCTCCCACCGTCGGGACAAGCTCCAGTCGGGACAGGCTCTAAGCTCCCGACCGGTCTCCCGGAATATGTGGTAGTGTAGTACATGTTGGTGTAAGTGTGTGTGTAAGGGGAGACGATAGGACAAGGAAGAGGAAGGACAGATCGCGCGCGGTCCGTGACCCGTTTTGTAGAAGACTGCTCCGGCATTCCCCTGGTGTTGATCGGAGAAACCATGGAAAACTACCGAACAGAGCAGCCGGCCTCTAGAATTCTCCTCCAGACAGCGACTGAATTCGACCTAGCTGAAAAGCTAGTGTCGAAAATCCTGCCGCTGTGAGGAGTGGGAACCTAGGACAACCCGGTGACAGGCGCTGCAGTGACATCAGTTGATGCACTGAGCTCCCGCTACCGGTCAATTTTGACTGGAATGCTGTGAGGGAAGTACGTCCCATACCTTCCCTCTCCACAACCGGCATAAGTCACATTCATAACGGGGAAGGAGCTTCATTCAAGGAATACTGAAACGCCTGATAAAACAAACTTTTAATTAATGGAATGGGAAAAATTTGCGTCCCAAGAAAACACATGTCTATCACTATCCCCTGATTGCTAAATCTAGTATCTGGTAGTATGCTAGCATTACGTAACTCAAATATATGCATATTCGAGGAAAAATAATTGGTCAAAGAAATTTCGAAACCTTTCGCTTTTCACTGATTCCGAAAGTATTTTCATGTCCTCGCAGTTATTTCTAGGAAGTGCAATGGCTTTTGCTGTATTATATGTATACATTCCTACTATATCATATATAATATTTTGCAATCATATTGTATTTTATGAAAAACAGTTATGCTAAAACAATTTTCTGTCTTTTAATTTAAAGACCAAATACATTTTGACAAAGTTGAAAAATCTATAGACAGAAAAGTAACTAATGATTTTAAAGGTTTATTATTTGCAAATAAATAATTAATGATTAAATAATTATTTATTATTAAATAATAATTATTAATCAAAGAATGATTCATTACATCATTCTATAATTAGAATTCACGTGCGTCCGTTCATCAGAAATTGGAAAACGAATGTGAATGATATATTTGCCATTTTGTCATTGACAGAGAGTTCAATTTAATTTTCGTACAGGATTAATACGTATAAAACTGGTACTCGTTTGATTAATTTTGTGTTTTAATTTATGAAAACTTTGAACATTTTCGAATTGGTATGAGGAGTGGAAAGAGAAATATTCTTTAAATCACTAACTGTTTATATTAATTATTTGTTTATGAGAAATGAAAAATACCAATGAAACCAACAAAAAACCAAAAAAAACGAATGAAAAATAAAATTAAAATCATTTTTAAAACACTCTAGTTATGAAAATATTGGGTTCAAAGTGAATAAATCTGCACAATAGATGTTGGAACCAAATTTTTGGAAGAATGAAATCGAAATCCAGTAAACGAGGAGAGTAGTAGGTTAAGAAATGAAGTGACTGTTTTTGAAATTTCCTTATTTCGGTAAAAATAAAACATCTAAAATAAGAAAACAGTCTGAATGCTTCCTTCGTTCCCTATCTTGCATAAACATGTTGTACGTTGATAGAAAAGACGCGCCTAAGGAGCGGCCCGCGAGAGCATTCGTGAAGTCACGGGTTTTTCTGCGCGCGCAGCGCCCGGGTGTCGTGCCGGGGGGGAAAGGTGGGCGCGGCGGGCCCGCGGCTGGTCGCGAGGCCTATCGCCCACTGTGGTCGCACGGCAGGGGGGAGTGGTGGTGGTGGTGGTGGTGGTGGTGGAGGCAATGGTGGCGGTGGCGGTAGCGACTGAGGTGTTGGTGGCGGTGATTGAGGTAATGGGGGCGGAGGCGGCGGCGGTGGTGGAGGGGGCGGTGGTGGTGGTGGTGGTGGTGGTGGCGATGGTTGTGGGGGCGATAGTGATGGCGGCGGTTATGGTGGCGGCAGCGTTGACGGTGGTGGTGCTGGTGATGGTGCTGGTGGTGGTGGTGCTGGTGATGGCGGCGGCGGCGGTGGCTGCGCCGTCGGAGGCGACGCCGATGGCGGCGGGCCGGCGCTCGGAGGAAGAGCTGCGCCTCTATCGGACTTCCTTCGGAACAAAGCGAGTCCCCTCCCTGGGCGCCCCTGCCGGCGCTGGCGGCGATAACGCGCCGACTGGCGCTCTCACGGCCTCCCCCTCCCCCTTCCCATCCCCTCCGCCGTGCAGTGCGCGCTTGCCTTAAAATGCCAATGACGTCCTCCCTCCATCGGCCCCATCGCCTCCACGTAACGCGCTCACTTATCAGTAGGGCCCGGATTTTAATGACCTAAAAATCAGCGAAATATACAAGCATTTATGACCAAAAAAATATATAAATATGACATTAAAAAATAAAATATGACGCTATACAAGTTTATTTTTTAAGAATTCATGTTGGGTTTTTAAGTGTAACATAAATGCAAAATTCACTCAAGAACAGATGCGAGTATGGTGCACGCAGTTTGCAGTATTTGGAACGAACTAGCGTTTTAAAACATTGCTTATACACGCAGCAATTTGTTGTACACTTTTTCAGACACATGACCACGAGCTCGATCCAACTCACTCAGTTCAAATTCACTTACGTTTAAAATAATCCTTTGTGGTATAATTGTTGAGTTTATTTGTGGCAATATCACTTGATACATTTTCATGCGAGACACATTTAGAAGCTTTTTATTCTTGTGTCCTTAAAAATATGACATATGTATGCATTTTAGGCAAAATTTGGCCAAAAACGATGTAAATATGACTTTATATGCACAATAAAATTTTCTAATCGACAATATCTGGATTCGTGCATAAATTGTTTTAAAGTTCACCGGAAGGTTCAGAAAAAATATATCACTTATCATTAAAATCCGGGCCCTACTTATCTGTTGTACCCGAGTTTGCGGGTTCAATCCCAATCGAAGCCGTGGATTTTTAAGGGCGAAAAATCCTTCGTACGCCTTCCTTCGGATGGGAAGTAGAGCCGGCTTTCCCATGTAGTAGATTTACTGCATGTAAAATATCCTCAAGCCTAAATGAAGCCTCTGAGCGAAATTGAGTTCCGCCTGTTTCGTCGCCCAAGATAATACTTCCTTTCTCCGCTAGGTGGTGAAAGGAGCGTAGCGAAATTTGCGTGGTTAGACGGAAGAGCGGGCCTGATGGCTCGAGTCTCGCCACGTAAAATAAGGCATTAACTAACTAACTTATCAGAGGGCTTTGCGTAGCGTAGCGCAAAGCAACCACGTGGCCAACAACGTGTGAAGTCCAAAAGGTGCTTTTGCACGTTTTGTTCTAAATGGAAGTGTTTCCAAACTGTGGCGGCAGAGTGGGCGTTAAATTCCCATAATGCCTCATCCTCATGTTACGCATTTGTACGACTAGAGTTGCCCATCAATAACTGACCTGCGTATAATTATATTGTTAAATAAATATAACTAATATAAACAGAGCTGCCGTAGGACGAGTATACCTCCACGTTCCAGATTAACGCCACAAACATGAACGATCACTGACAGTTCGGCAAAAATTTCGAACGTGAAAAACTGACAATTGAATAAAGAAGAAAAATATACAGATATATTTAATTTTTCTACTGGTTCTCCAAAACTCCCTTCTTCCTGACATTTTTCGGGGCGGAACTTGGCATTTTCAGACCGCAATAAGTTGGCTCCGAGCAAATCAGACGAAATATTTGTGAAGACTTCTCAGGATGGCACTACTTGAAGAATGAGAGTGAGTGAAAAAAGAAAAGTATTAAAATATCGATGGAAATAATGAAGGGAAAATGTAACGTTTTATCTGACACACGGCGTTCAACTGGAAAGGGATTGCATATACCTAGATACGAAGGCCTAGATTACATTGATTGGCCTCTGAAACGTTAGGAAGATATGGTAAATAATCATTTGAAATTATAAAAACGAATAAATTATTAACTGGCAAGTATTGTTTGTCTTGAGTAAAACAAATTCTTTAAGGGAGCGGGAGATCTTAAACCTTGCACATTTGTTGACGTCCGTCGTTTTTGAATAAGAGACAAAAGCGTATTTAGTTCTTGAAGTCAGAACATCCGGAATTACGACAGTGTGAAAACAAAAATTGATCATTGAAGTCCCAGTTTCCCTTGTTTTCATGATTTTAACCTGGTGAAAATACTTATTCTTTCCATTAAATACGAATTAAGGACGTATATTTGGAGAAGTCATATTTTATTTGCATTTCTATAGAATTTCACTATTAAATAATTACTTAGGTAATATAATATTCGAGATACAAACCATAGAATATAAATATGAATTCTAAAATAATGAACGGGTTAAATTTTAAATGATATAACGTGCTTGCTGTTTTCATGAGTTACAGTTGTTCAGAAAGTGTGCTTTCTTGGTGACTTTTAATGACAACTAAAGCTTGAAATTCATTTTATTATTCATTGAAACTAGTTTTTGTTTCAAGTTATTCAATGTATGACTGGACACTCTCCAGCATTTTTTAATATGGGCAATTTCATTTTAATTTGATAATATTGGCATGAATAGATTCTAAATGAATTACCTGTTATAAACATTCACCTATTTTAATGGAATTCTTCAGATCTCCATAAACACTTACGGGAAGCTAAGTGCACTACGGTAAAAGAATTAAAAGTCACAATGAAAGGTTGAAGGTGACGAACAAGGAAGAGTAAGTTACTTTTCATTAGTGTGCTTTGTCACGGTCTCAAATCTTGCAAATGGACTTGATAGCATGAAAATGTTCTGAGAACTGCTTTATGCGACCTAAGTTTTAAGAGTACTTCCACTCGAACTATTATAACACGTTCGTTGGCTAGTGATTCCGGACATTGATTGATTGATTGATTGATTTTTCATGTTTCCGGGCGCGTCAACTGCTTTGGTCATTAGTCCCGTTAGTGTAGTGCATGTTTTTTTCTCGGGAGAGGGTGGTGATCTTCCCCCGCTGGATGGCGAGATCCGGCGCCGACCGACCGTCGGCTAGTGGGGTTTCCCCCTAACCAGGACACTCCCACCAGCGGGGCACCGCCCCAGCCGGGACAAGCTCTAAGCTCCCGACCGGTCTCCCGGAATATGTGGTAGTGTAGTGCATGTTAGTATAAGTGTGTGAATAAGGGGAGAGGATAGGACAAGGAAGAGGAAGGAAAGATCACGCGCAGTCCGTGGCGCGTTTGTTAGAGTACTGCTCCAGCATTTGTCTGGTTTCGATCGCAGAAATCACGGAAAACACGTTTTTTTCTTTATTCAACAATGATCTGATACAGCGTACATAGCCACTTAACAGCATTGATTATACAATGTATACAAAATAAGAAGAGGATGACCCACTGGGCTCCTCAACGGGAAACAGGTTGAGGTGCTTGGGAGTTATTGCGGTGGTTTGTGAAATGGGTGAGATAACGGCGCTTATGGTGGAGAACTAAGTAAACTACTTATGCAAATCTATGTTAATGTTATCATGAAACGAATGTACTGTTAATATGCATTAACTGCCACATCCTATAATAGTAATGCATTAATTGGTTCGTACTGTAACTAAGTCATTAATTAACCGCTACATAGGTTATTGCACTTAAATATGAAGATCGGCTGATTTTAGGTCGAATTCGGTCACCAAGTGGAGGACCCAGATGTCTAGCGGCGTCTACTCTGATCGACAGTTTTCCGTCGTTTCTCCGATCAACACCCATTAACTCATGCACTACACCACTAGTATCGGGAAACCAGTCAAACGTTTAGTCTCCGCTGAGGTGATAGCGCGCAGAGGGAGAAAACTTGATGGAGCAATTCCCAGCAAACTGGTGCGTAGTTCGGCGTCCGATCTCGCCATCTAGCGGGAGAAGATCTCGTCACACCGTCATTTCCCGGAGGTAAAAACTAGACTAAAGACCACACAAACTAGACTAAAGACCATAGATAACAGTTGCCTTTCTCGGAAACATCAATTAATCTATGAACACTAAATGTGAAGAGGCTGGTACGACTTCATATTTTGTATCAATTAGTACGTAGAAAATGATCCTGAAGTATGCTATGTATGTTGTGTAATGATGGTATTTCTCATTTCTGAACTTGGGGAGGGGGGGTTGAGAGGAGAGGCTCGTCTTACCTGGGATGGGGTTCTCAGGGGTGGTTTGCCGTTGACTTCCACTGTATGAAGAATTGATTGATTGATTGATTAGTGATTTCAGGAGCGACTACTACTAACGAACTGGTCCCGTAAGTCTAGAGCATGTTTTTATCGATGGAAGTGGCGGTGATCCTCCCTCGCTACAGGGCACTGGCCTACCCGTCGGTTTGCGGGTTTTTTCCTAACCCATGTCCCACCACTTGAGCACCGCCCCTGCCGAAACAAGCCCTACGTTCCAGACTGGTCTCCTGGCATTTGTGGTAGTGTAATAAATGTAAGTGTAAGCGTTTTTACCTATGTAAAAGATGAGGATAGGGCAAGCAAGAGGAAGGAAAGATCACGGGCAGTCCATGGCCCGTTTGTTTGAGTACTGCTACGACATTCGCTTGGCGCTGGTCGGAGAAACTACAGAAAACTACCGATAAGAGTGGTCTGCCGCTAGAATTCTCCTCCAAACAGCGGGTGAATTCGAGCTGTGAATCTAGTGTTAAAAATCCTGCGACCGTCGGGGCTCAAACCTAGCTTCTCCCGATGCAGTGCCTTGTTACCATAAGCCACCTGCGAGAACAAGAAGTCTGCAAGATCAACCAAGTAAATAATAGCCGTCTTGTGATGAATTGATCGATTTAGGCTCTAGAATGTGTACATATCGCCCGTCGCTCTCGTTTTAAGATGAGATAAGTCGTAACATGTTGAAACATTTATTGAATGGTTCTATGGAAGCACTTCTTTTGGACCGGGAGCGGTAACTCAGTGCATCAACTGATGCCAACTGCAGCGCCTCTGAGCGGGAGGTCCGAGGTTCCCACTCCCACGGCGCGCCGCGACGGCAGGATTTTCGACACTAGCTTTTCAGCTAGGTCGAATTCAGTCCCTGTCTGGGGGGGGAATTCTGAGCGGCCGGCGGCTCCGATCGGTGGTTTTCCGTGGTTTTCTCCGATCAACACCAGGCGAATGCCGGAGCAGTACCCTACCAAACGGGCCACGGACCGCGCGTGATCTTTCCTTCCTCTTCCTTGTCCTATCCTCTCTCCCTTACACACACACTTACACTAACATACACTACACTGCCACATATTCCGGGAGACCGGTCGGGAGCTTAGAGCTAGTCCCGGCTGGGGCGGTGCCCCGCTGGTGGGAGAGTCCTGGTTAGGGGGAAACCCCACTAGCCGACGGTCGGTCGGCGCCGGATCTCGCCATCCAGCGGGGGAAGATCACCACCCTCTCCCGAGAAAAAAACATGCACCACACTAACGGGACTAATCACCAAAGCAGTTGACGCGCCCGGAAACACGAAAAAAACAAACTAAACCACATCTTTTGGCTTTGTCCTTCCATATGTGGAAGCTGGCCCTGTGCGCGCCAATGTGCCCTGCTCGTTTGAGCGGTTTGCGTCAGCGGCGCGCGACCTCGTTCGGCTGCCGAGGAGGGGCGCGGAGGACGCGAAGTTACATTTCTAAGTACGGACGGGAAACGTCAGGAAGATATGCCGCAAACAAACCTTTGAGATGGGACGGTGGTGAGAGATCAGAAATGTGCGGAAAGCTGACATGTTCAGCCTTCCAAGCTAAGGTTTTTACTTCGGCGGTCGGTGCTAAGACATATCAAGAAAATGGATAAGTTCATTTTTACTTGAATTTTTTATTGATTGATTGATTTTTTCGTGTTTCCGGGCGCGTCAACGGCTTCGCTCATTTGTCCCGTTAGTGTAGTGCATGTTTTTTCTCGGGAGATGGCGGTGATCTTCCCCCGCTGGATGGCGAGATCCGGTGCCGACCTACCGTCGGCTAGTGGGGTTTCCCTCTAACCAAGACTCTCTCACCAGCGGGGCACCGCACCAGTCGGGACAAGGTCTAAGCTCCCGACCAATCTCTAGGAATATGTGGTAGTGTAGTGCATGTTAGTGTAAGTGAGTGTGTAAGGGGAGAGGATAGGACAAGGAAGAGGAAGGACAGATCGCGCGCGGTCCGTGGCCCGTTTTGTTGGTTACTGCTCCGGCATTCGCCTGGTGTTGATCGGAGAAACCGCGGAAAACTACCAATCAGAGCAGCCGGCCGCTAGAATTCTCCTCCAGACAGCGACTGAATTCGACCCAGCTAAAAAGCTAGAGTCGAAAATTTTGCCGCAGTCAGGGCTCGAACCTAGGACCTCCCGATCAGAGGCGCTGCAGTGACATCAGTTGGTGCACATTTTTACTTGAATTCTAAGCCTATTTTAAACCATTAGATTCCATTTTTATAAAAAATATATCGTCACGTTACTTTAAAATGTACTTCTGTATTTCAATTTTGTTGTTTCATGTGTACTTAAAATCTGATACGTAGTTCATCGTTTCTAGTACATCACACATAGACCTGCTATTTACCAGGCAATACGAGTATCTTATTATGTGACGGAGAGAGAGGTTCGTTTATATAGTGGCACCGAGAAATTGCATATTGGCTGTAAATACAACTAAATGAACTTTTCAATTTAATAACTACTGTGGAAAAGTAATCTCGTAAAAAATATGGCATATATTGTGAAGTATCGATAACTGAATATGAATCACTTTATTTTCGTGTACACTGTTATCATTCACATCAAAATGTCCCATTCTAACAAGAAAGAGCGTCCAAAAGTTCACATTACCAATTTTTGTGTTATTATATTTCTAATCTGTATGTGGGGAAATTATATTGCCTTAACAAGAAATGTTTACATTCGTTTTATAAAACTTTTCAAGCGATTATCATTTTCATTAACTTGATGGACTCAGACAACTGCTGACAGCAAATCAATTCGTTAATGACGGAAAGTGTAATTAAAAGTGTGTACATTTCAACACAGTAATTTTAAAAATTTTATTCTGAAATGCTGTATATATTTTAAGCCTGTCTGTTAAACACTAAAACGTAATACATTTAGCAATAGAAATGATAAGTTCCATAAATACAATGAATGTCAAATGAAGAAATAATATTTCAAAAACCTATGTTAAAATTCAATAGATTACGATGATGAAAAAGGCATTCGAGATTTAGAATTTCGAATTATTTCACAACTCGAATATTCATCCTCATTAATAATTTAAACCAATTACAATGGACGTTAAACAACGTATCCATAACAATTATTTTTAGCTCTTTAGCTGTGCTAAGTTTCTCGAAAGTAAAAATAAAGAAGGTACTAGAATTTTTAATACCGGACACACGAAACGCCCATTTCTCTTCATCTTCACTGACATCCCCGTCACAAGCCTTCTTGGAAGAGCAGCGTGTCCTTTCGGAGCAGTGACCTCTTCACATCTCGAAAACCCCTCGGACGAGACATTTTTCTTTGGACTGCATGCTGCTTTGTGGTGGCTTTCAGAGGGTATAGCGGAAGGACATTGCACACATCCACCCCTGCCGGAGCAGTGACACCGCTAAACAAGAGGGACCTGTGTGCGCCAACGGGGGAAACTGGGGTGCATCGAGCCTTCCTCCCCCGTCGCATGGTGTTTTCGGCCACGCCTTCCGTGGGGAGCAGCGCGTTTGCCACGCCCGCGCACGGGGTCTTCCAGCGGCTGCTTCACAAAGCGGCGGAGGGGGGCGCGGCCAACACCCCCAGCGCAGGGTGGCGGTGGTGCGGTGCTCCGAAGGGCCGTACGTGCTAGCGGGAGCGGGAGCTCAGTGCATCGACTGATGTCACTGCAGCGCCTCTGACCGGGAGGTCCTAGGTTCCCACTCCCCACGGCGGCAGGATTTTCGACACTAGATTTCCAGCTAGGTCGAATTCAATCGCTGTCTGGAGGAGAATTCTCGCGGCCGGCTGCTCTGATCGGTACTTTTCCGTGGTTTCTCCGATCAACACCAGGCGAATGCCGGAGCAGTACCCTAACAAACGGGCCACGGACCGCGCGCGATATGTCCTTCCTCTTCCTTGTCCTATCCTCACCTCTTACACACACACACACACACACACAAACGTGCACTAATCCATGAGACCGGTCGGGACTTAGAGCTTGTCCCGGCTGGGGCGGTGCCCGCTGGTGGGAGAGTCCTGGTTACGGGGAAACCCCACTAGCCGACGGTAGGTCGGCGCCGGATCTCGCCCTTCAGCCACTCGCCATCATCGCTCCGATGTAATAAAATCTATTTTCAAGAATAAATCATCAATACATTTTGGGCTCTTATCCAAAAGGTCCTTCGTCAAGGAATAATACTTCATGCGGCGACAACACGGAAACGATAATTTGAATAACTATATTTCCCACTGAATTCTATAAGACGTGAACAGATAATGACGTTACATTTGTGTCAGAAGCAAAACAACGGGCCATCTCAACATTTGCTCAATGGATCAGGGAAACTGGACGAAAAACCTGATCGAGATGGGGGTCATTGATCTAGAAGCTGCGATTCAATACATATTGTTTAGAATTATACAGTCCAAATGGTAAATAATCCATTGAATAACACTGTTAAATTAATGTTACTTTTCTTGTGATACTCAGTATAGTGTCTAATTACATAGAAAAAGTTATGCAGAAGAAAGGATTTCACTTTGTATTTAAACTTTTATCGAATTTAATCGTTTAATGTCATCTGGCAAAGTGTTGTAAAATAATGTAAATGTATTGAATGAGAATTTTTTGTAATGAGCTGTTGATACTGTCACCTGATGAATATGATTTCTACGTCGAGTGTTATAGTAATAGACATCGGCATTTTCTGAAAACATATTCCCGCCCTTAAGCAAGTCGTTTTTGACAAAAACCACTGATTCGTAAATCAACAGACAAGGTAATGGTAAAATTTCAGTTAGGCTGCAGTCACGCTCCGTCGTTTTGTGGCACGTCCGCGTCCGCGACTGACAGTGGTTGCACCACAAAGCAGCGCATATGTACAGAAGGCGACAAATTCCTGGGTGGGGACGTTGCCGACCCCTTTATTGTCACACTCACGACAGTGCGCCATCGAGCGAAAATGTCTACTGGAAAGCAAAGCTTGCCCATGAGTGGACGGGTCTCAGGAAACACAGTGTAAATCCCGCGGGCGAACATTTCGGTTCAAGGAATATCACCTGTGTCCAAGAGTTGCAGTGTCGATAACAGGAGTATTTTAGAGCCGATACCACCCCTCTGACATCGCGTGTCTTGTGCAACAAACCACGGCCAGAAAACCAGGCTGTGTACAATCACATCAAGCGATAAGCGCTATTTTCTTTCTGTGTACAAAGCTGAACATAAACTCAAAGAATTGAACAATATTATTTTCATTGTATTTTATTTGAATAATCTTTTACCTTTTGATGCAATTTCAATTTATTTTTCTTAATTTTAAATCTTTTTTTTATGATTCTCGAAAACCAATTTTATTTCAGCATGAAGCAGGACTCTTGTTCTTCCGGAGTCTTGCTTCAACCGCGATGAAGACAACAAGGCAACATCGTACGCCCCAAGCTTTCAGTCAGAGTGGCAGTGTTATCGGAATGAGTGTAGGAAGTGAACGTTTATTATGGTGAATAGTTCTCTCTGTGATCAGTTATCAAGTGCAAAGAATAGTATTTCTTTTCCTTGCAGTGCGGAATAAAAAGGAGGAAGAATGGAATCCAAAGAAGCGCCAACAGTCGGGATGATCTCGAACTACAGGAGTCACTCCGTTCAATGATTGATTGATTGTTAGTGATTCCCGGCGCGTCAACTACTACGTCATTAGTCCCGTACCTGTAGTGCCTGTTTTTGCTCTGGAGGTGGCGGTGATCTTCCCCCGCTGTATGGCGAGATCCGGCGCCGAACTACCGTCGGTTAGCGGGGTTTTCCACAACCAGATATATCCCACCAGCGGGGCACCGCCCCTGCCAGGACAAGTTTTTGAAATTCATTTTTGACGTGATAACTGAGTACTTTCTCAATTCCCCCCTTAAATGGGTCTTATAACATATTTTTTTTCATATTTTTAAACAATGTGGACGCTAGTAAAACAAAATTAAAACCAATTTTTTTCAGTTTCAAAATTTAAAATTCGCGCTTAAAGATGATTGGAAAAAACGATTTAAGCGATATTTAAACACAGATTTAAACACGACATATGAACTCGAAATCTTATAGGCGTTACATCGCTTATGTATCGAACTCAATCGTAATATCCTTCGTGGAAAATACGTGGTGGAAAGAGATGGGTGGCCTCAAAGTTACTATTTACATTTGTTATGCAATAAAATTAACTTTTTTCGTATATCCACATTAAATAGTTGAATATTATATCAAAGCATATGAATACCCAATAACATCAACCAAATGGAGGCGTCAATTTTAAAAGCAGCGAAACAACATAATGTTAACCCGCGTAGTGTGACGTCACACAAATTGATACATTCCGAAACGTGAGACACGAACCCATTTTTTTACGTTCCCCGAGTCACATTCCATTCGTTTATAACAGTAACGGCCGCCACAGGCCAAACCCGTCTGGCTATCTCCTTTTGCTGAGCTCCAAAGGCCGACGGCGAGGCGGGACGAGCGGTGAAAGCTTTTTCGGACACTGCCCACTTTCGCGGCGGGGCGCCCGTGGTTCGCAGCCACCACCACCGCCGCCGCAGGCCCCCTCCCACTGCCCGCCGCCCGCCGCCCGCCGCCCGCCGCCCCTGAGAGATTTACGGGCGTGTTAACGCCAGCGCAAGTCAATACATCGCGAGGTCCGGTGCACACTGCTCCGAAATGGGCCAAAAGCGCAGGAAAAAGACAGAAAACTGTTACCACAAAAAAGAAATAATTTTTGAAGGTTATTTATTTATTTATTTTACGTCAAAAACAGTTAAAACTGCGTATGACGTGCTATGGTGAAAAGTGAATTGTGTGCACATTTTCAAAATTCTGTGATCACTACACAACTTAAATTTTGAAAAAAAAAAAAAAAAGCTCCCATGTAATAAAATCTATTTTTAAGGATAAAAAGGCAATGAATTTTGGCTCTTATCCATGTTGTCTTAAGGTTGAGAATAAGATAATGAATTTTTCATGATGTGGAGGTGTTAATTGAAAATGAATGTGTAGGGGCAGTTCAATGTGGACAGTGATGATGTGAGGCCCAGGAAGTTTTGATGAAAAGACAATAAAAAAGAAAACGTGCATTATAATTAACGTAAAGGTATAGCCTACCAAAAAGGATTTTTTAAATTATTTCATTGATGTACGTAGTTCTGGGAGTAAAAGGAAATATTTCTAGAAACTTTATTTGAGAATCCTGAAAAAAACGTTCAGAACAAACGACATACAGACATGTGATTGAAATTGTCTTCCTTTATCGATATGTTTGACACATTTGTGTAATTTTTGCTAGACGAAATGCATATTGTGGCAAGTACAGAGAGTATTGCGTTGTGTTTTTGGTGCACAATGCAATTTTCGACCACTGTATTTGGTGTGGTAGAACACAGGGGCCCTATAGCCCTGCGGTTCAGGTCTGGTCCTCTCCCCGCAGCTGTTGTGATAGCTCGGCGGTTCGTGTGTTTGTACAAGACGCGGGAGGTCAGCGGAACAGTATCACCTCGAAGGCAAGTTGAAAAGTTGTTATATGAGTTGAACTCAATATAGTAAGACGTCTTATTTTAATCAACCCATATTTTATTTTCACCCGATTCGCGTAAGTTTAACAGGAATAAAATTAATGATAAATACATTTTAACTTCATCCTGGTTGGTCCTTATTGTGAGCCATAAAAATTGTTTTTAATGTTTTTTTATTTATTTAAAAGAATGTGGTCGCAATTACCTCTTTTGATTATTAGCGATCCAAGTATAATTTCTTCTTCTTCTTCTTCATCATCTTCTTCTTCTTCATCATCTTCTTCTTGTAGCTCCACTCCTTTGGCATACATCCTGTATATGGGCGTCCCATGTTCCTCTTGGCCTTCCAGGTGGACTCTTTCCCTCTGGCCTGGCTTCGATAATTTGTTTCGGCTTTCTATCCTCTGCCATTCTATCAACATGTCCGTACCACTTCAGAGCCTTGTTTTCCACTTCGATCTCTTCTAGTCTTCCCTACAATCCTGCGTAGGATTTTTCCGTTCGATCTTCTTCTTCCCTACAATCCTGCGTAGGATTTTCATTTCCACTGCTGTGACTCTACTTTCTGTTTTCGTATTATATTGCATACTTTCAGTTCCATATATAAATGTTGGTATATATATACTGACTTATAAATTTGGAGTTTTGTTATAGTGCTTACATTGATTCTTTGTAAGTTTTTATTTATTTGATAATACACATACTAGCTTGCTTTTTTCACTCTATAACTCAGTTGTTCCTCATTTTCCGTTTTCCGAAATTATTGTTCCTACATACTCATAGCTTGTTACTTGCTCCATGATTTCCTCTCTCCACTTCATTTCTTCCTTTTCTTTGCCTACACACATTACCTTGCTCTTCTATATGTTTATCATATCCCTATCCTCCAGTGCATATCCTCACTCAATTACCATCTCTTACATCTCTCTTGGGTTTTGACGAGCAATAAAATATCGCCCGCAATCACCAATGCTTCTATCCATACCGGTCTCATTTTCGAATTTCCAATTTTAAATTTTTTTAGTACGCCTTTTGGTTTTTACACAGTGTAATTAACGAACTTCAAATTATACACAGTATAATTTAAAGAACTAAAAAGTCAAATTACTTCCTAATATCAATGAAATATTACAATTCACATACAAAAAGCGGTTATTCCAAAAAGATTACGAGACAAGAAACTCATAACAAATGGTAAAAAATTACAGAGTCGGACAATAATCCAAATTATTTAAAATGGAAATGTAAGGGAAATGTAAGACAGACGAAGGTTAGTGCGATATAAGTTATGAAATGAAACTAGAGCGAGTAGATATTGGTTAAATAGGGACGAAAAAATTCTGCTTTGAAAAGATAACAGAGAACGGAAATAGATTTTGACAGAGCGCTGAAAAGTGAAACAATAATTGACTGATATCGCTGTCAGAGAAATATTTTTCTCACCTATTTTCATCCGGGTGTTTTTTTATCTTTCGCCGAAGATGACGCACCGCGATCGAGCCCTCGGTTGCCCGGCGATTTGTCACTCGGTTGCCCGGCGATTTGTCAACAAGGCCCCCGTTCATCCGGCGCGTTCGTCGCTCGGCGCAACCGACCGATACTTCACGACGTAAAGATAGGAGTGTGGTGTGCGTTGAGTTCCACAAGAATTATCGGACCTATTTTTTTCAACACCACAGTTACTGCTGATGTTTACATTCATCAGATATTGACATTATTCTTGGAACAATTGACACCAGAAGAAAGGTTCTATGGTTACTTTCAACAGGATTCGGCAACAGCTCACAACTCTGATCGATCCATGAACTTCTTAAATAATGTTTATAATGATGATAGAATAATTAGTCGTGGGTTATGGCCTCCTAGATCACCTGATCTGACTCCTTGTGACTTTTTCCTTTGGGGATACTTGAAAGATCATGTATATTCAGAAAACCCGCATTCGGAGGAAGAGCTCCGGCGCTCTATTGAAGAGAAAATCACCGCAATTCCTCGAGATTTACTTCAAAGAGTTAATCATAATTTATTCCGGAGGTGCTAAGAATGCATTCGAGCCGAAGGACACCACTTTCAGCATCTTGTTTAAGGTAAGTTACGCGGTAGCGATAGTTCTCGTATGGCAGCACGGGCGGTGAATCAGCATTTCTCCCGGCGAGTGAGCCCTCGATTGCCCGGGCGACGCGGCCCGATTCTTCGGCGAACGATAAAAAAACCACTCGTATAAGCGCATATAAATAGCACATCCTTCCATTCATTTGCCTTGTTTTATAAATGGAGTTATATTAGGCACGTATCATTTATTTGTCCAAAACGAAGTTTGTTTAATACAAAGAGGAAAATGAGTCCATAGCTTAACTTAGGTAGGGACTAGGTAGAGGACTGAAGACGTTTTCCGGTGGATACATTAGTGAGCATGTCATGCTCGCGATGCAAATTGAGTAATGCCTGGATTTCAGCGCACGTTTCGAAGATGATTCACTTCTCAGGGTGGAGAAGAATAGTGCCATTAATTAAATTGCGTGTCCCTAGCATGTACATGAGCACACTTTAGGCCAGAGTAGACGTCGCACATTCGTTGGTGGCCCTACGTGACCCGTGTCTGCTCCACCCACCGCACCACGGGCCATGGAAACTGAAGTCGTCACCCCTCCCGTTTTGGGAGCTCTTCGTTAGCAGAATCCTTCGACCTCCTCGGGAGGGTCAGAGGTTAGTTGGTTGGTTAGTGGTTCCGGGCGCGTCAACCGCTTAGGTCATTGGTCCCGTAAGTGTGGTGCATTTTTCTCTGGAGCTGTCGGTGATCTTCCCCCGCTGGATGGCGAGATCCGGCGCCGACCTACCGTCGGCTAGCGGGGTTCCTTCTAACCAAGACTCCCGCCAGCGGGGCACCGCCCAGCCGGGACAAGCTCTAACCTCCCGACCGGTCTCCCGGAATATGTGGTGCATGATAGTGTAAGTGTGTGTGTGTGTGTACGGAGAGAGAATAGGGCAAGGAGAGGAAGGAAATATGGCGCGCGGTCCGTGGCCCGTTTGTTAGGCTACTGCTCCGGCATTTGTCTGGTGTTGATCGAAGAAACCACGGAAAACTACCGATCACAGCAGCCGGACGCTAGAATCCTCCTCCTGAATTCGACCTACCTGAAAAACTAGTGTCGAATATCCTGCCGCCGTCACGACTCGAACCTAGGACCTCCCGTTGAGAGGCGCTGCAGTGACATCAGTTGATGCACTGAGCTACCGCTCCCAGTCGTCAGTGGTTAGTTTAACCATGAGGTCACGATTAGTTTGGTTACGAATTATGTCACTGGGGGCAGTGACACTGTTTTCGGTCACACGACGCGGGAATTCTACTAATGAACAATCATATGAATAATTTTTACAAGCATGACAATGTATCAAGTCATGTCTAAGTAATGTAAAAAGATAATAAGCCCATGGATATCGAGTTCATTTGTTCATATTTAGACACGCTCATGATTGTCTAATTGCATTACTGAGATGCATGTAATAAGAAGATTGGAGCAGTAATGTAAGGACTAACTACATATTAAGTACATATAACTACATATAAGATACGGATAATTTTATATCTTCGTTAAATACAACGTTTGAATATTCGCTATCCGCTTGCAATCTAGAAGGAAGTAGGAAATATTTCTAGATGATATAGACATTTTAATTGTGGCTAACTAAATGTAATTAGACAGGATATATTTTCTAGAAATGTGATTTATTTTTTCAACAATTTCATCGTATACCATTCGCGAAATCCAAGTTAGTACTGATTTAACCCCAGGAAAAATGTTAAACTGAGAAAAAAGTTGTAAGAATTAAACGCATGTCTCTCTCATTTATAAAATACTATTCGTCCGTACATGACTTCTAAGAGGTTAATTCTTAACACTACACGATGCGCATTTCTAGACTGTTCAGTTTGGTGTTCCAAACTAAACTCTCGAATTATCAAGTTGTTCTAGTTGTCATATACTTAGTCGATCAGTTGCTAATTTGTCATTCTCACTTCGACTACGACCGTTGTTTCTTATTACAAAAATAATTTTATTCAGTTGAAAATTAGAATTATTTTATATAAAATCTCCAAACACAATGTTGAAACGTAAAGTAGAATTTCAATAGTTCAGCATCGTTGCTGATTTCGTTAAAGTTCTCTAAAAACCTCACTCATATGGAATGCCTTGTAAAAATCTGTAGCGGGAAGGTAGATGCTGCTTTTGCGTTCCAGCCATCAGCGAGACGGTTGCTTTTATTCGGCGTCTGCACCCAGGCCCTGGAACGCGGGGAATCGAGAGATTTACAGCCGACGGGGAAAGTCGCGGCCCAACGGAACAGCGCCGCGCCCAGTAGCTGTCGCCGCCCCCGCCGCCCCGCCCTCGCTGCACCTGACGCGTCCTGGACCATGACCCTAATTGCCGGGCTCCTGGAGCAGGTAACAGAGCCGCTTTTCTTCACCGCCTCCGTCCTGGCTTCCGCTGGCACCTCCGCCCCCGCTGTCTCTGCCTTTCTAACTTACTAGGGCCTTCTCGACCTTGGAAGCGTGCCCTTTTTCTCGTGTTGTAAAGCGTTTACATCTCCTCAGGTGTTTGGCAAGTTTGCGGTTCGTTTCTCACGAGGATTTTTCTTCTAGCTGCGTTTTCCGTAAACAAAGAGATGAATAATTCTTGCAGTTATGGTATCTCACAAGCTGGTTGGGAATATGTTTGCAGACAATACGGGCTACAAAATTTTTACTTTCTACATATTTTCGCGGAATATTTTCAGTTTCCAATTCGAAAAACACTCTGCTTAAGCAATGAAGTAGAAGATTCTTATAAAATTATTACAATGGGGATGAGGATTTTGAGTTTAGGTCAGTTACAATAAGTAGTATTGTAACTGACATTTTGGCTAACGTTTTGGCAAACTATTACATCTTCTATAGAGCTAAAAATTATATTACGGTTGTCTAATTCCAGTGAAAGGAATATTTTCTGTTATTTTGGTGAATTACTATGATATGTCCATAAACAATTTATTTTCTCTAGGTGTTTTTAACCGTAATGCATAGTATGTAGAAGGCTTACTTGCAGATATAACCATCTCTATTACATCATCTTAATTTCACCTAATACTCTACAAATCACTGCCGTAACTGTGATTCAACACCCAAACGTGTTCAGTCAATAAATTCGTTCAATCATCAGTGTCAGTCACGTGTTCAGTCAATCAATTCGTACATTAGTACCCATCGATTAACTTTTTATTATTCTTGTTTTTCAGTTTCTTTATGGTCTTTATAAATGTATAGTTTTCACTTACACTCTTGAATTCAGTATAAAAGCTTCTTCTTAGAAAAATCAAGTGGATATCTTATAAGAAATTATACAAATAAAATAAAACTCAATATAATTATCTTTCTGAAAAAAAGATATAGAGAATACCGAGAAAAACTAACACAAAGTAAAAGAACTACAATACTATTGAATGATAATAAATACGTCGTGTACGTGTCTATTCAGTTTTGTGAAAACATAGAGCGATCAGAATTTCTACCAAAGTTAATAAAGCACAAATAATGCAAT
The DNA here is from genome assembly GCA_964035755.1 of Teleogryllus oceanicus. Lineage (NCBI taxonomy): Eukaryota > Metazoa > Arthropoda > Insecta > Orthoptera > Gryllidae > Teleogryllus > Teleogryllus oceanicus. Next base: position 56,044,102 of record CAXIVR010000012.1, read on the forward strand.
GATGATGGATTGTACAGTTTGCCGAAATAATGAATTTAAAATTTACAATAACATAGAAGATGTAAAATCAGGCTATTTCAAAACGGTGTAAAATTAGTAATGTAATTATAAATGTAAAATTAGGCTATTTCAGAACGTTCTAAATGAAAGTTTGCAATTCTTCCTCCAGGAAGAGAAAGCACTGATTATAAACCTGGGAGCACTACGAAGAATATTGACACTACCACCCTTTCCGAGCAACTGCTTGGTTCTCAATTGACTCTTCCTTTCCGTTGTCGAGCTCACAAAAGCGAGCATAGTACAGAGAAGGAAAGTGAAAAAGAAAGGATAGGACGATACGACGCCTTTCAGGTAATGTTTGTTTCACGTCCATGCCAAGGGTTACACCGAACACTTTTTTCTTCACGTGTGACTTGTGGGCACTTGACGGAGCATCGAAAGGCTAAAAGAGACACTTTCTCAGCGGGAGTTCTTTTCTGAACGCAGCCCCCGACAGGGAAAGCTCCCTTCCGTTTGAGACTGCGCCCCAGAAGCCGTCCGCGACGTTTCGTCACGGGCAGGAGCAAACGCGCCACCCACCTTTACCTGGGCACCTGAGATCGCACCGAAACCTCCGATTGGGGACTTTCTAGAAGCAGTAAAAGGCCCGCGTTCCACCTCCCTTGTCCCTTCCTGTGGAGAGACATGCCGGGCACAGAAAGTAGGAACCACAAAGAAATATTTTGAACCAAATTTCCCTTCAGAAGGAAGCTTTGGTTGCTGTTTAAAAAGTGCAGTTCTATGTACCTGAAGAAAAAACATCGGAGAAATTCAAGTGAAGATATTAACATATAGATTCGACATGTTTCGGAAGTATTATTTAGGGAGCTCAGTCACAACAGATAATTTAAAGGACTGGCTTTCTTTCGTACCTCTTTCCCTTAGAATGAATATAAATACTACTACAGCTAAGTATTTATTGAGAAGTACTGACACTGCTTTATAAATTCAAAAGATTTGTGACAGACTTATTCGATTTATTCACAAACACAATATTTGACGACTTACCGTATGTTATTGCTTCAGTCGCATACTTCCACTAATGGTTAAGAAAGAACATATTATCTTCAGAACATTAATAGCGAACATGGGACGCAATAATAATGTTCCAATATTCTGTGAAATTTGATCTGTGACTTAAATCTCTTCAAGGAAGTCGTCATTTACTCTAAATAATTGCATAAGAGCTGGTCCTTTCCTCCTAAAAAATTAGAAGAAAAAAAGAAAAAAGAGATGTTATAAGAAACCGCTTATAAGATTGGCCATTATACCATGTCGCCTAATACTTTTATAATCTGATAAAACTAGTGGTGGTAAAACAGCAGTGTACTTTCTCCCCCTCCCACCGATTTTCACGCAAAATTACGCGAAAAATACTCAAAGTTTCGAAAAATTGTACATGACCTTACTTCATAATATATTTTTAAAGAATAGATTTCATCAAAAGAAACAATTCTACCTTTAATATTTTAGTTGTAGGAAGACTCCGAAAAAAATTTTGCAATTTTCGAAAAATCAGGATTGTCTACGAACGTGAGACGTGTACGATTCTCGTAAACGTCCTTCACACTATCCAACACCAAAATTTAATCAACAACGATGGAGCCATTTTATTTTGAAAATGTCCCAGGTGCTTCCGGTAAAGTACCTCGAAAATTAAAATATCGGTTTCGAATTCAAGGCGATGCGACATCACTTTTCGCTACTAGGACCCTCCAATAAAGGGTTTTCTGCTAAAAATTCGCCGTTTTTCGGCAGTATTACATAACTTTCTATATATTTTATAGAGAGAAAGTAATATAAAGTAGTTAAAACACGCTACCAACTTTTACGAGGTCAATTTCTAGGTAATAAAAGAAGACAAGAAATTATCAGAGAAAATAAAATGGTTAATGAAAATGATGCACAAAGAAACTAAGAAACATGGAAATCTAACTTACCGTGAGTGTAATTTAGCTACAGTTACTCCATATGCAACAAAACTGATTTGAACTTCGATAATCATCAGCGATATTAGAGATTTGAATACCGCGGCATAACTTGTATCCCAACATTGTGTGTATCTACTAGTGTTTTATCTGAAAATGGTGATTGACTGAAGACTGAATAATGATAATATGTGTAATGATTGAAGATAAACCAGGAAATGAGCAAATATACAATAAAAATCCTTAAAGGTGAACCATTTCTCGAACTTAAATTATAATTTAAATGACAGGGATTAAAATCACATTTCAGAACTGAAGTCGAACAATACAATACTAAAACAGTTCCGATCTAAAAAAAAATAAAAGATTAAAAAAAAGGCGAACAGTCTAATCAGAATATGCTCATCATGTGGTGATTGAATGATGTGTGAATTTCATAAATGAATGAACCAGCGAATGAATTAATACGCATTTTACAAAATATCAATCCCGCGAAATCTGTTGTGACTCTGCTGGTTCTCGAATTAAGCTCTCCATTAATTGCGTGTGTGACGAGTAACCTGCAATGAGACAAACGAATGCGCCTTCCTCCTACGCGGACGATGGCGGCAGTGGAGGCGGGAGGTGGCGGCGGTGTCTGGGTTCCGCAGCTGCCTCCGCGCCCCAACCGCCGCCGCCCCCCATCTGGCGCTGCCTCCGCTCCGCCGCCGCTGAGAGATGAGGCGAGGGAGTATCGATCGTCTAATATCTCATTACCCTAATGCCTCTGCAGCCGCCGTGTCGGGGAGAGCAGCCGCTGCGGCCGGCCGCACTGCCAGCGCGCCGCCCCCGCGCCGCCGCCCCTGCGCCGCCCCGCGCCGCCGCCCTGCGCCGCCCCGCACCGCTCCCGCCCCAGCGCCCGCCCCGCGCCCGCCCCAGCGTCTCTCCCGTCCCGAACCCCGCCCCCCCGTACCATAAAAATATGCATCTCCAGATTAATCCTGTGTCGGCCGCCGCCTCCGCCAAGCCTCGCCACGCACGTGCGTGCGCGCGCTCGCCACCGAGTCCGGTGGACATGACGGACCGCCCGGGCGGGGAGGAGGCGGGACGCGCGGGCGGACGCAGCGAGGGAGCCAAAGGTGAGGACGAGCGCAAATACGGCTCCCTCGAGGAATGGTGTTTGGTGGCAGTCGGGCACGAACGTGGGCCATTGGATTACACAGAAATTCAGTTCTGTTAAAATTTAGTGATTTATGAAGTCGTAACTCACAAAAACTAAGAAGGTTTTCTTATGATGACATTTCGTTTTTCGGGTCTTTATTTTAGTGAAATGGAAATTGAAAAACTTTGTTAGTGGTGCAACTCATGTGTATTCTTTTGTTTATTCATACACCAAAATTATGAACAATTGAGAGAAAACGGTACAAAATTACGAACAAAGTTTATTTCCCATAAAATATAAAAACAGATAATCATTTAAATTATATTAGTCTCCACAACTACTCAGCTAGAACCTACAGTCTAATACTCTGCCCAGCTTTCGTTCTTGCTCGTCTTCTTGAAAATCTCGGTGAACATCTGCCTGGCGCCTGGAGCCCCGCTATCATCGACCATCGATTTGGTTCTGTGTACTTAAATACGGCTTCTTCTCCAAGAGTGTAACAATTATATGGGAAATCACCAATTTCTTTTACACGAACAGAATCTGGCGAAGCATTATTCGCGGAAAAAGCGCCTTAATGGCACGAGACTATAAGAAACGTCCGAACGACAGACGGGCATCATCTCCGGGAGCGATGAACTCGGTCAAGCAGTAGTTCCAAAGCTTCCTGACTCACACTGAGCAAAAATCGGTCTATAGATGGCCGTGATTGATTTTTTCGTGTTTCCGGGCGCGTCAACTGCTTTGGTCACTAGTCCCCAGGCGCCCACTCGGGCGACAAACATACGATTTGAATTTGGCTCTGACGCTTCATTTAGGTTTGAGGATGTTTTACATGCAGTAAATCTACCTCAAGGGAAAGCCGACTTTACTTTCCTTAGCATTATAGCAAGCGAAGTGAGCCCAATAAATCAAAAACTTTAAAAAATGCGATTATGAATTCTTTGCAAAAAGATACGATGTATTTCTGGGACGTAAAAGTTCATCTTTCAATGACAGACCTTTGCAGCTTTCTGAAGTTTAAACTAAAATATTAAGAAAGATGCAAGAGAAAAAAGTGTATCTCTATTAATCTTGGTTAGAAACAGTGATGAGGAATGAGATACTTCGTAAATTCTGAATTGTGGGTGTAAAAAACGAAATGAAATTCCTACAATTCACATATGAGCATCTCCCACCAAAAATATTGATGTAATATTTTTACGATGCAAAATATAAATTTTCCTAAATTCAAAAAATAAAAAAGTGCCAAAAAATAACAAATCTCAAAAAGTTGAATTTGTTATTAATTTTTATTCCCAAATTTCCGCTGATGTAAGTGATGCTGAACGCTGATGATAATGCTAAATGAAATTTTTCCATGACAGTTTGCGGTCTAAAATGCTTCAAGTCCCGAAATCTGTTAAACATAACCTTTTTACGATTTCGGCCTACTGTGTGACACCGACGTCCAAAGCGGGAGAGCCCGGAATTATTTCATTAGGCGCCACGTGGAAAAACGCGGGGCGGGGCTGGACGGGGCAGGATGGGGCGGGGCCGGGGAGGGGCCGGGGAGGGGCCGGGGAGGGGCGGGACGGTCGTCGCCCTGGCAGGCGCAAAAAGCGCGAGCCCGCTGCCCCGTCCCGTCCCGTCCCGTCTGCCGTGGCTGGCGTTCAGAGTTTCGCCCCGGGCGCCCACCAGTTGTCACACTGACCGCAGCAGGAATGGGGGCCGCCCGGGGCGGCAGAAAGAAAGAGAAAGTGGGAAGGAAAGGAAAGGGAAATGAGAATGAGTACCAGAGGACGGAGGATGATGATATGAAAGATGAAACGAAACAGAGGACGAAAAGATCGAGAAACAATGAGAAAGAAAGAAATGAAAAAAGAAAAAAAAAAAGGAAAATAAAGGAAGAGGATACGAAATAAAAAAAAAAAAATTTAGAAGAAAAAAATCGGAATGAAACTTGAAACCAGAAAGGAGGATTAAACAAAGGTTGATAAATAAAAGGTGAATGATAAAAGGTTGAAATTGCAAGAGAAAAACCTATATGCTACAATAAGAATAAAAAGGTCAAGATCCTAGCTAGAGCAATGACTACCGCCCAGCTGCAAGAGTGAACGAGAAACAACAGGACAATTTTACATTGGTTGGATATTTTCATAATTTTTTAATTAAATGCTTTTATATCATTCAGTAGGAAGAAATAAGGAGAAAACAATCGCCCTACATTACCATAAAATACTCAAACATTTCTCCGTGATTAATTTGCTCCGTGAGTGATCAAATACTCAAACATTTCTCCGTTAGTCATTCACTCCGTGAGTGATTCGCTCCGTGAGTGATAAAATACTCAAACATTTCTCCGTGGGTACATTTCTCTGCTTCTTTAAATATCGCATAGTAATAAAAATCTGCGTCTCAAGGAACCTGAAGATATTGTTTCCATTTCAATATCCACGTTTTGTAATCTTTGTAGTACAAGTATGATTAGTGTTAACAATTGTTCGTCCTTTAGTCGTTATCTCAAGCTACAGAGAGAGGATAGGATAGATGCTAAGTTTTTTTAAGCAACTTTTATTCATTCAAAATGTTCAAATATTTTCTCCATTGTTACGCAATTTCACTTTTAATGTTAATTAAAGAAAATCGAAATCAGACGATAATCACGTATGCTCAAGTGGTCTTATTGCAGATCCTAACAAGCGAAGTGAAGTTAATTAGTATTTTCTGATCATACTACTGATACATGTCGTGCGTACAAAGGAACGAAGTGCATAACTTATTCAGTGAAAGCTTGGGATGTGCAGCGGCACGCCAAGACGCTACTCGATGGATCTCTAGGCAAAGCGCTTTGGCGAATACCCCTCATACATTTCTTTGTCTGACGACGGACGGGGCATGTTTATTTAGTACGATCTTTTATCTATGTGAGATGTAGTCAATTGCTCCTCTAATTCAGGACAAACCCCTACGATTACACCTTATTCAAAGTAATATTCAATTATACTTTAATTTTCAATATATTACAGCATTTTGCCTAATAAAATGAATTAGCGTTATACATTTCAAAAAAACATTTCTGATGAAAGAATGTGAGATGGACTAATTTAATGTACGAAGAAATACACATTTTATTTCTCTTGAAGTTTTGGTTAAAGACGTCATTGACTGCACCTCTTAATTCCAGATAATGACGGTGATTTAATAAAAGTGGAAAAAGACGAAGGCCAAGAAAGAGAAATAGACTATTAACGGATTATATAAAATAACTACTCTTTCAACCTACTGGATACTATTTCAGAAATTGATCTACACAAAAATTAAATAATATTGCCTAATTCAATTGTATGTCTGATATTCTTAACATTCTTAACATATTCTTAACGGATACATCATATATATTCACTGCAAAGAACGATGCGATTCATCTTTCTGAATCACCATCGCTTCCACTGCTCCCAATCGTCTTCATTCTTTTGCTTGTCAAAACTCACAACTCCCAACCTTGCTGCGAAGATTTACAAACAACATTAGCAGATAAACTTGCAAGATCATTTAGCGTCCCTGTATGACACTTGCAGAAACATGCGTTACGAATATGAGGGGATTTACACAGAAGTTTGTTATTTTGTGGCTCTGAGCCATTTGTATTTCAGCAAATAAATTTTATAGGAATTTCCTAGAATTTTTGGAATGACTGTTTCAGCGCAGGATTTCACAAAGAATGGGGGAGCTTCATTCCTCATCCTGCAGGGTCAAGAAATGTTTCTTCATACTTTCCAAGCCTTAGGAAGGTTGTCTTCTCCACGGCTAAAGAAACCCTCTAACCTAAGTGCGAAGGAGAAATAAAGATCCCAGAGAAGAGTAGAGAGGTAGGAATATAAATAAAGAAGAAAGAGAAAACTAAAAAATGAAGGACTCCCTAGCCCTCGAAACCTAATAGCGGCGGAATCGAAAACACAAGAGATCTAGAGTGATAAAACAGGATAGTAGACAGCAATGTGGCACAAGTAAGTGGAAGCAATGCCACACTAGAGACCCTCCTCCTTTTCCGGGCTTGGGGCCGGCAATATCCGTCGTCCCCGCGTTGCTCGGCCAACCGCTATCACTGGTACGTCGAACAGCCCAGCATAGATTCCGACAAGCATTGGCGGAACGAAGATAAATGGATTTCGGGCGTTGTTTCGTCGTACGGTTTTATTTCATCAGAAAGCATTTTCGGCCGCATTGTGGCCATGTTCAGTGCGATTCTGAGGCAGCTGAAGGCCTCGGTCCAAACAAGACAGCAGGCTATCTTGAATGAAATAAAAGCGTACGACGAAACACCTCAAATCCATTTCTATGATTCAAATGTCGTAAACTCCGCCTCATTTCCTACCGAAGATAAGAATATATAAATCGCAGGTTAAAAGCGTAAGTACATATGGTTTGAAAGTTTGGAAGTCAGGGCGAAGTGCAAAACTTAAAATCAATGGAAATTAACTATTGGAGACGCTGTTGTGGCCTTACATTAATAAATAATACACAATGTAGAGGTCAAATAAGTATTGATATTGACAAAAATCAAATGGGTATTGATATTGATATAATGGAAGTAGTTGACGATAAAAGACTGAGTTGGTATGGTTATATTCAAAGGATGACGGAAAGTTGATGGCCTAAGAAAATTTTAAAATGGTTATCTCAAAGAAACAGGAATCGTAGCAGATCAAGATTAATACAAAAGTAATGGTAAGGAACATGGATAAAATCACTTAAAAATTTATCAAAATCACTGAAACTACGAAGACGATATCATAAATAGTAGAGAAAAATGTGGAAAACACGAAATAAATAAAAATGAATGAATAAGATAAAGTAAACTAGTGAGAACCCGTGCGATTAAATAGCACGGTTAGTTATTTCATTTAAAGGCTACACCGATCACTAACCTTTTCAAATTCAAGATTTCTATTCAATGTAGAAGATCACATTCACATGCTTATACAACCTAGACTAAAACTGAAACATCCAAAACGCTGTGAACGTGAATATTCTGAATACACGTAATATATGTGAAAAAATAATAATACTGTATATCTCTAACCTTCATTCCAAGGCTACATATATAAATAAGTTGATGGAATCAGTTAATAAAATAATGTATTGTATGTATGCAAAAATTAAGATTCACTAACCTCTTCTATATCAAGATTTCTATTCAATGTAGAAAATCACATTTACGTGCTTACACGTATCACATTTACGTGCACGAAACGCGCACTGGTTCTGGCAACCCAGAACGCTGTGTGCTCCGGCCACCGTCCGACAGTGTAATTTTCTTCCGAAAGATCGCGCAGCAATCGGAAATTACAGATCCCGAAATCTACGGTTTTTTCATATTTACGTATTTTTAGCGCACTTTTTCCATACGAATGTCCCATGTGCAGGTGAAAAGAAACACAATTTTTCAATCCATTGCTTCTTTATACAGATCGGTTTCGTATGTCGCCCAATTTATTGAAAAAACAAAACAGCCCTTTGAGAAATAATATATAAGAAGATGGGAATGCCATCACGAAAGCATACAAATAAACACCAGAAACACATCTTGACGATACGCACAGCTACGAGAGGCCGATCCAAATGGGGTTTAGAGCAGCACAGTTGGGAGTGCTTTGATTTCGGCGACTCTTTCCTGAGGTTCTGTGTTTTACACCGACTGTACATAGCGCAACTGGCCTTCAAATGATTGCATTGTGAAGCGGACACGTATCAAATTCAATTGATGCCTTATTTTACGTCATGAGGCCTGCTCTTCTGTCTGACCACACAAATTTTGCTACGCTCCCTTCACCAACTCGGGAAGAAGGTATTACTTAGGTGACGAAAAAGGCAATTTGAATTTAGCTCAGATTCATTTAGGCTTGAGGATGCTTTACATGCTGTAAATCTACTAACAAGGGACAGCCGGGCGGGACTTTACTTCCACTCAGAAGGAAGGCCTATGAAGAATTTTTTCGTACGATAGATTTCCGTGGTATCGATTCGGTTTGAACCCCCGAACTTGGGTAAAACAGTGCGATACACTAACCGTTACATCATCGACAACCTCGTTCCATTTCATTATCACGTTCCATTTCAAGTTCCCCCCCCTTCGCTTGATTGATTTTTTCGTGTTTCCGCCAACTGATTCGGTCCCGTTTCTGTAGAACGTACAACTGATTTAGTCCCATTAGTGTAGAGCATGTTTTTTTGTTTTGATTTTTTCCTCGGGAGATGGCGGCGATCTTCCCCCGCTGGATGGCGAGATCCCGTACCAACCTACCGTCGGCTAGTGGGGTTTCCCCCTAACCAGGACTCTCCCACCAGCGGGGCACCGCCCCAGTCGGGACAAGCTCTAAGCTCCCGATCGGTCTCCCGGAATATGTGGTAGTGTGGTGCATGTTAGTGTAAGTGTGTGTGTAAGAGGAGAGGATAGGACAAGGAAAAGGAAGGACAGATCGCGCGCGGTCCCTGGCCCGTCTGGTAGGGTACTGCTCTGGCATTCGCCTGGCGTCGATCGGAGAAACCACGGAAAACTACCGATCAGAGCAGCCGGCCGGTAGAATTATCCTCCAGACAGCGACTGAATTCGACCTAGCTGAAAAGCTAGTGTCGAAAATCCTGCCGCCATCAGGACTCGAACCTAGGACCTCCCGGACAGAAGTGCTGAAGTGAAATCAGTTGATGCACTGAGGTACTGCTACCGGCCCCATCCCTTCGCATTGCCGTGTCCCTGCGCAGGCAAAATATCTGGCAATAAATCTTTGACCCCGGTGAATAAGCTGATAAGTAAAAAAAAAGCACTTAATGATACAGGGGAGCAAAAAACAACTTTAATATAATGCTATAAATAAGGGGTTAATGTAATTCAAACAAAAACTACACAAAAATTGTTTTGTGTTAATACCACCTTAGTCTGAATATCATTAATCCCTGATTTAATTCATTTAAATGTTTTTTTTTTGTTCTCCAGGAAAATGAAGTGTTTATGATTTATCAGCGTATTCACGGGGATCAAAGAAATATAAGCAATGCACCGGCCTTCATATCTGCACCATCATCATGGACAGTGCTGCTGCTATTGCCTCCCACCGTCTCCACCGCCACTGCCTCCACCTTCGCCTCCTCCTCCAGACGAACAGCTGCAGCGCGTGCTGGAGGACGAGGGGGTGGGAAGCAGGCGGCCCAGCATCCTGCCCCGCTGCTCCTTTGTTATCACCTGCCGCTCCGCCGCCGCACGCGCCATCGTTCCTCCTTCCCCGCCCCTCCCCTCCCCTCCCCCTCCCTTCCCCAACCTTTCTTACCGTACTCTCCGCCCGCGCGGCATATGTTCTCGACCTGCATAGCCCCGAGTGGACAAGATAAAAATGGGCTCTACACGAATTCATTATCCACTATACACAGGCGCTATTAATGTAGGTTCTGGGGATATTGACACTTTTTTGTCCCGGGAGACGAGAGGGTTTTAATTGCGTGTAAAAGTAGTGCGGCTCATTTTGAAGTCAGAGGCTTTTTTTTGAGCGCCGCCGCCGCCGCCGGCGGCGGCGGCGGCGGCCCACCAGAAAGCCGCCACCGCGCCGCCGCCGCGGCGGCGGCGGCAGCGCGTGCCACCAGAAAGCCTTCAGCTGGCGTCTGCCGAGACCAATGCCTCTGGTTCACCCACTCTCCGCCTCCCCTTTTTCTTCTTCCCGCTCCCTATCTCATGCTGTCCCTCTCTGTCTACTCGTTTCGGCCGCAACACGACTTCATGTTCCGGAGGGAGCAGGAGGTGGTATGTTTTCTCTGGTGATCGTGAATCGATCCACTAAGGGCGTAATTCAAACGGCATTCGTTGTAGAACGAGCAGCATCAATTTCCAGAAGAGAATTACGAATATGGAACGTTCTAACAAAAAGCTCGCCGTAGAAAACGGTAATTGTCTCTCACTGGATTTGTTCTCGTACAAAAAGGATTTGTCAGAATTTGTAAAATATATTTAATATTCTTCAGAGAAACTACAAAAATACTATGTTGCACAAACATTATATCACTTTTAAAACGGCTTTGGGAATTTACTAAGTAAAAGTCGTTCAAGCAATACAATCTCATTTCACAACAGCAAAAGCAACAATAAAACAAACAAAACAATAAAACAACAAAATCTTAGCAAGAACTAATAATATTTTAGCTGAGTCCATTAGAAACGAAAAGATGATACATATAAAATAATTTTATTTGATTAATTACACGAACACTCGCAAAGATAGAACTTGAGTCTATTTCCTTAAATTTTTTTAAAGTCAAACGAATAACCTAAATGAAAGTATTCTGAGTACTGTCGTCTCTCGACTAAAGGAGGAGCTCCTTGAAACGAGATTGCAAATAGCGGATATGACTTCCCCTAAAAAGTTCATTCATTGAAAGACATCATTCCGGATACAACCAGTTCAGGAATCCTTTTCGAGAGTTTGTTTTATTATTACTAGTTTATGAGCGCAAACAAATCCAAGCCGAATACTACGTCACCACTGAACGATGAGCCCACAAACTTCACAATGAACACATTGCTATCGAATAGAGGGTAGCAATGCGTGAGGGTAGCAAGGAGGGAGCGCGCTGTGTGTTCCGTATCCCAAGGAGTACATCCATTCCCTCGCCTTCATGAGAAGTGATGGCTCAGTGCATCAAGTGATGTCTGATCGCCTCTGACCGGGAAGTCCTAGATACGAGGACGGACGGCGGCAGAATTTTCGACACTAGCTTTGCAGCTTTCCATGCTTTGATCGGTAGTTTTCCGTGGTTTCTCCGATCAACACCAGGCGAATGCCCGAGCAGTACTCTAACAAACGGGCCAGGGACCGCGCGCGATCTTTCCTTCCTCTTCCTTGTCGTATCCTCTCCCCTTACACACACACACTAACATGCACTACACTACCACACATGACGGGAGACCGGTCGGGGACTTAGAACTTGTTCCGGCTGGTGGGAGATATGTTGTTGAGGAAAACCCCGTTAACCGACGGTAGCTCGGCGCCGGATCTCGTCATCCAAGGGGAAGATCACCGCCACCTCCCGGCCGAAAAATATACACCACACTTACGGGACTAATGACCTCAGTAGTTGACGCGCCCGGAATCACAATCAATCAATGAACCCTCGCCTTCAGTCTGCGTTTGGGGAGCGGCGAGCGCGATGGAGGCGCAAGGGGCGGTCGGGCGCGCGTCGCTGGCACCTGGGAGTGAGCGGCCGTGAGCGCTTGGGCGGGAGCGAGCGGCACGCGCGGAATGCGCGCGCGCCCAACCGGTCGACGCGCAGTGGGGCCCGCGCCGCGCAAACGTCGCGACACTTCCATGGAGACAAGCGGAGGTACCACACTACACCAAGTCCGTTGTCACTTGATCGGCTGTGACGCAGACATCCAATTGCGAACTGGAATGTCACCAGTCACGTCACTAGTCACGTCACCAGTCACGTCACCAGTCACGTCACTAGTCACGTCACTAGTCACGTCACTAGTCACGTCACTAGTCACGTCACTAGTCACGTCACTAGTCACGTCACTATCACGTCACTAGTCACGTCACTAGTCACGTCACTAATCACGTCACTAGCCACGTCACTAGCCATCACTAGCCACGTCACTAGCCACGTCACTAGCCACGTCACTAGCCACGTCACTAGCCACGTCACTAGCCACGTCACTAGCCACGTCACTAGTCACGTCACTAGTCACGTCACTAGTCACGTCACTAGTCATGTCACTAGTCATGTCACTCCTGTGGCGTCACAGGTTGATTCTCTAAGTCCGACCTCGGAAGAGGGTCTCGCCAGCTTTTGTTATGTTGTTCCCGGGACCGAGATATGCCCAAAAAACTTGTGCCCAAAGTGTACGTTGTTTCAAACCGCACTTCGGATTTCTTTCTGCTCTTATAAGCGGAGCGCGACGCAATTTGGTCAGCTATGATGCTGTCAACAATTCGGGAGCACTAACGTTACCATAATGACGGTCAAGCTTCCGATTGTTTGACAACGTCACAGCTGTCAAGTCAAAGTGTTTCCAAAGTGTTTCCAACCCGCAAAAATATTTGCTTTGGGCGAGATTTCAACCTGAGTGCATTTCCATAGGATCAATGTACTGAAACACTAACAGTCAATCCATTGATTGACTGTTAGTGTTTCAGGATGCGTTAACTATTGAGGTCATTAGACCCGTACGTATAGTGCGTGTTTTTTCATCGGGAGTTGGCGGTGAACTTCCCCCGCTGGATGGCGATATCTGGCCCCGACCTGCCGTCGACCAGCGGGGTTTTCGTCAACCAGATATCTCTCACCATCTGGACACCACCCCAGCCGGGACAATTTCTACGCCGACGACCAGACTCCCGGAATGTGTGATAGTGTAGTACATGTTAGTGTGTGTGTGTGTGTGTTTGTAAGGGGAGACGATAGGAGAAGGAAGAGGGAGGAAAGATCGCGTGCGGTCCGTGGCCCATTTGGTAGGGTACTGCTCCTGCATTCGCCTGGTGTTGATCGGAGAAACCACGGAAAACTACCGATCAGAGCAGCCGGCCGCTAGAATTCTCCTACAGACCGCGACTGAATTCGACCTAGCTGAAAAGCTAATGTTGAAAATCCTGCCGCTGTCGGGACTCGAATCTAGGACTTGCAGTGATCTAGTCTAGGACCTGCAGGCACTGCAGTGAAATTACTTGATGCACTGAGCCACCGCTCCCGGTGCCGTCCACTGCATTGAGGAAGGCTCCGTCGTTCGCGGGCGACGGCTCGTTGGCATCAGCAGGCGGCGCGCGTCGGGGGAATTCAGGGAGTCGGCCGGGCACGCCGCCGCCCTCCGTCTCGCCCCGCGCCGCCCCGCCCCCGCCCCGCGCGCAATACGGCTGCGGCGAGATGCAGAGGAGCCGCGGAGGCCCCGGTTGCATGGCGATGCCGCCTCGATGGCTATCGCGCCAGCGCCGCCAGCCCCGACGCCAGCCAACGGAGACGGCTTCATTTACTTATCGGCCGGCCGAGGCGACTGAGGCATGGCGGTGGGCGCGCGTCGTTTCTGGCTCAGTCGCTGTGGGCGGGGTTCGTGTTGGACAAGACGGGTTCCCGGCACGCTTTGTCGAGCGCCGCCGGCTTTTGTCCATCCCGCAGTTACGCCACCGTTACTTAAATCGTAATCATTATTAGTTCATTAAGACCTTTTCCCCTTATTCAAGTTGCCTTTGAATTGATTGACTTATTATTTTGTGATTTCGGGTTCGTCAAGTGCTTTGATTATTAGTCTCGTAAGTGAAATGTACATTTCTTTTATCGCGGGAGGGTGCTGGGATCTTCCCCCGCTGGATGGCGGGATCCGGCGCCGACCTACACATCGGCTCGGTGACATTTCCCTACTTAGATACAGAAGGATTTTCCTCAGGATGAGCCAAAGTGACAGTTCGCGAAAACAAGTGAACATCATGTGTATTTCAGAGAAGAATCCCTCCGCCGCGACAGCTGTTCAGCCACGCCCCTTCGTAAAGTGCTAATGGCTCCTGGTAAAACATCCCTATGCAGAAGTCTAACAGTTTCGCTTAAATATATGCACGTAAGCGAGTTCGGGAAATATTTAAATTTAATTACTTATGTGGAAAATCTCTTAACATGCTCTCACAATCAGTATAAGAAAACTGCTACGAATGTAAATAGAAAGCTCTCAATCACAGCTCGCCACACAACAGCACAAAGGCCGGAATCACGTGCATCGGTACGCATCTCACATTCAAGTATCGATTTTAACTTATATTTATCACACATTAACATAATATTTATCACACAAAAAGTAAATTCAGTGTAATGGTAATAGAAAAAGAGGATTTTTAGAGAAGAGCACATAACACTGCACTTCCTAATTTCAATTATTTCTCAAAGCGCACTATATTTTTGTCGGACGAGGACTTCACAAAAGGAAGAGTCGAGCCATTTACAAGTTAGCCAACTGCAAACGAATGAATGCGGGAAGGGAGTCTAATGGGCTCAAGGGCACGACAAATACAGAAACTTCACGTATGTTGCCAGTACTAGCTGTCACTTTGGCTCATCCTTAGGAACATCGCTCTATATCTCCCCTCAGCTAGCGCCGCCTTAACCGGTAAAAGTCTTATCTTCCCGACACGTGTGCATGTACGCGGGTGTGAGTAAGAGGCGAGTATAAGACAAGGAAGAGAAAGGATAGCGTGCGCGATCTGTGGCCAGTTTGTTAGGCTACTGCTCCGGCACTCGATGGTATTGAACGAAGAAACTATGAAAAACTACAATCAGAGCATCGGACAGTTACAATGCTTCTCTGTACTGCAGGGACATCAGTTGACATCTTGAGCAACATCGGCTGGTTTGGTTTAGCAAAAAGAGAGAATTACATACTGTGGGAATACGTGCTGCACATTTTCCATGTATTTAATAGATGTGGTAATGAAGCACTAAAAACAGGTGCTGCCCGTTCATTGCCATATATTCTTATTTTGTTATCTCCTTATTTCGACAACCGGTTCTAATTGATAGAAGGAGAAAATTATGGCTCCGAAATATGTGCAAGAACTGCAAAAGTAGCTGGTTACTGAAATGATAGCTTCCTTTGATTCTGGAAGCCTCAAAAGTTAATATTGACAATGTTTTTTAATTAGACGAGTTGGTCACGAATGCAGGTGGAATATGTATGGAATAAATCATTACTATTATCAATTTTACAGCCATGACAATTAAAATTCATACAAAATATTAAAGTATAATTTCATACGAATATTAACGGGGGACATCTCAAATACTCGCACTACCGTTTATAAGATTATTAAACTATCAATGCAATACTTTTTCACCAAGTCTCTAAAGTCAGAAACCATAAGTAGCTTTGAAGGTTTTCCTTTGCACCGTTTTATCATTCACAGTTAAAACAAAGTATTTGAGGCCATGAACTGGATGTCATGGAAGAGTATGGCACGGTAATGTGCATCGTTATCTGAAATATTGTGGTTTGTTATCATGTTAAAATAACTTCATATTTCTGACTATGTTTTAATTTCCTCTGCATTAATTAAAATATTTCGTCAAAGCGTTCATGACGATTCTTTCATTGCGTTCAAACCATTCTTTCATTACGTTCCATTCACTGAGATCGGAGGTAAGTCTTCGTCCCAATGGCCTATTAAAACCCCGCAAGGAAAGAAAATTCGCCTGCGGCGCGTTTAAAATATCCCGAGTTGAGGAGAAGAGGTATGCTGGTAGGGCTGGCGTCACTGGGCAAACGACTACATGAAAGGGAGTTGGCAGGGGGCAGCTGCCCGCGAACAGCCACCTCAGGGCGGTGGGGATGGAGGGGGAGATGGTGGCGTCGGTGGCGGCGGCGGTGGCGGCGTGGCGGCGGTGGCGGCGGTGGGGCGGGGGTGGCGCGTGGGGCCGCGCGGGATGGCGGGGTGGTGCTGGCGGTGGTGATGGTGGCGGTGGTGGTGGCGGCGGCGGCGACGCTGGTGATGACGTCGGTGGTGATGGCGTCGGTGGTGATGTTGGCGTCGGTGATGGTAGTAGTGGCCGCGGTGGTGGTGCGGCGGCGGTGGTGGGGGCGGGGCGGGCGCGGGGCGGCGCGGGGGGCGGCGGCGACGGGCAGATGCGGGCAGGCGGCTGACCGCCGGACCGCAGCGCCTGTGCTCCGCCCGCACGAGGCGCCGCGTCTGCGTCGGGGCGGAGGCCGGGTTAAAGCGCCCTCGCACCTGGCCACACGCCCCCCGCGCGGCGCGTCTCTGCAAACGTCATACCAGCATCATGGCCGCGAGCACCTGCATCGCCACCACATCGTTTCCATTTCATTCTATGCAATGTGCTTTGCTGTACTATACATATTCAGTTCATGTTCCTGCCCCATATATATATATATATATATATATATATATATATATATATATATATATGTATTGTATATATGTGTATGTGTGTGTGTATATATATATATATATACAAACACATATACAAGAGAGAGAGAGGAGAGAGAGGAGATAGAGAGGAGAGAGGAGAGAGAGAGAGAGAGAGAGAGAGAGAGAGAGAGAGAGAGAGAGAGAGAGAGAGAGAGAGAGAGAGAGAGATTTCTGGCCGAACGCGACGGCACGGCGTTCCGGTACAGCTGCAATAATTATTAAATTATATAATAAATATATAATGATTTCTATTAATTTAATAATTAATTTGGAGCGCGTTCTTCATGTAAAATATATTAGTTTTCATTAATGAAATGTTTAGGCCTTTTAATAAATAATAGTTTGTCGCTTGATGAATAAATGTTATCTGTAAATTGTAGCTTTTCTCAATTGAAATTAAATGTTAAACAGGATCTTAAATGCCCAATTTTTCTAGAATATTAGTCACTTTCACTCTGAACAATAATTCCATCCTCATCAGATGTATACAATAGGGCGTTATGTAACTTATGTAAACGTTTTAACTCATGCCATGTTTTGTCGTTTAAAACTGTTTAAAAAGAAATAGAAATGTACGCAAATGAAATGGTCACAACTGTGTTACTACTTCAACCAACAAAAGTAATTATGTACACCATAGCATACACATGTTGATATACGCATTAACATTTATGTGCACTTACGAGTACTTTATTTTTACAGCAACGAAAATCTGTATGTGAATAAAACTTGATAAAGATAAACGCGTATGTATGAATTTACATTTCCAACGGCTTTCCTGCAGCTCCCACTCCCTCGTCTCCGCCGACCAGCTGTGCCACCCTGCCACCGCCACCACCGCCGCCGCCGCCGCCGCAGCCACCGCCGCCACCACCACCACCACCACCGCTCGCCGCCACCGCCGCCGCCACCGCCGCCGCCACCGCCGCCGCCACCGCCGCCGCCACCGCCGCCGCCACCGCCGCCGCCACCGCCGCCGCCACCGCCGCCGCCACCGCCGACTTCACCACCACCACTACCACCACCACCGCCGCCTCGCCTGTGCGCGCCCGCACGCGCCTGGCGCGTTCGCTGTATGCAAATCGCCCGGCTGGGCTCACCGCCCGCACTGCCCGCGTCGCCCACCTCGCCCGCGCCGTCTGCCCTGTCTGCACCACCCGCTCGCCCTGCCCTCGCCGCCCGCGCCGCCCCCGCCGCCCTCACCGCCGGCCGTCTGCACCGCCTAGGCCACGGGTGTCCAACTCGCAAGCCTAGAGGGCCGCAACTAATACCTTCCATATGGTTGCGGGCCATATTTAAATTATTCGGCCAATCTGCGGCGGCGATGGTGTAGCGGTTAGCGTATCGGACTACTGTACCCAAGTTTTGCGGGTTCAAATCCGATCGAAGCCGTGGATTTAAGGGCGAAAAAATCCTTCCTACGCCTTCCTTCGGAGAGTAAGTAAAGCCGGCTGTCCCATGTTAGTACATTTACTGCATGTAAAAGATCCTCAAGCCAAAATGAAGCCTCTGAGCTAAATTCAAATCGCCTGTTTCGTCACCCAAGTATTACCTTCTTTCTCCCATGATTGGTGAAAGCAGTGTAACGAAATTTTGTGGTCAGACGGAAGAGCAGGACTCATGGCATGAGTCTCGCCACGTAAAATGAGAAATTCAATTCAATCTACACCTGACTTCTCCGAGTAATTTATCCCGACAGATAACCAGGCTGCTCTGAAACGGGGCAGGGCGGAATAGACCCATGCGTGATATCAGGGCGTACCATGCATCACGCATTGAAACACACTGGGATGATTTTGAATTTCTGAATTTACTAGAAAATATATCTTAAATATTTACCTATTTCTACATTAAGGGGGTGTTGACCCCGACTGGGCGTGCGCTACGCGCGCAATTGTTTCGCGCGACAAGGATGCAAGTTTGAGTGATTGATTGATTGATTTTTTCGTGTTTCCGGGCGCGTCAACTGCTTTGGTCATTAGTCCCGTTAGTGTTGTGCACGTTTTTTCTCGGGAAATGGCGGTGATATTGCCCCGCTGGATGGCGAGATCCGGCGCCGACCTACCGTCGGCTAGTGGGGTTTCCCCCTAACCAGGACTCTCCCACCAGCGGGGCACCGCCCTAGCCGGGACAAACTCTAAGCTCCCAACCGGTCTCCCGGATATGTGGTAGTGTAGTGCATGTTAGTGTAAGTGTGTGTGTGTAGGGGGACAGGATAGGACAAGGAAGAGGAAGGACAGATCGCGCGCGGTCCATGGCCCGTTTGTT
This sequence comes from Teleogryllus oceanicus, assembly GCA_964035755.1. NCBI lineage: Eukaryota > Metazoa > Arthropoda > Insecta > Orthoptera > Gryllidae > Teleogryllus > Teleogryllus oceanicus. The sequence goes on from CAXIVR010000012.1 coordinate 56,063,406, forward strand.
AGGGTACTGCTCCGCCATTCGCCTGGTGTTGATCGGAGAAACCACGGAAAACTACCGATCAGATCAGCCGGCCGCTAGGATTCTCCTCCAGACAGCGACTGAATTCGACCTAGCTGAAAAGCTAGTGTCGAAAATCGTGCCGCCGTCAGGACTCGAACCTTAGAACTCCCGGTCAGAGGCGCTGCAGTAACATCAGTTGATGCAAAGGATGCAAGTAATTTGCCCTTTCAACAAATACACTTTCGTGGTGCACCGCAGTTCGCCAGTTGGGCAACCCTTGCCTAGGCTATCCGCCCGCTTCCCGTGATGTTGGCCCCGCCCGCCCGACCGAGGTGGCTCGCGGCCAGCCCATTCGTCACCTGGCACTTTAAATCGCCCGCACGCCGGACATCGCTCGAGCAAGATTACACGAGTACTCGAGATAAACTACTCTGCGAAGATGTGCGTACACTCTCGATGATGTGGCGCCTTTCTGCGAGTCGTTTGTCGTGCGTGAGGAGGTTTGGGTGAGTGTAATAATTGATTGAGACGATACATATTTGGCGACTTAGATGTTAATGATAGCAAATTCAGTTGTATAACGGTCAGCGTACCGGTCTGTTGTACCCGAGTTTGCGGGTTCAAACCCGATCGAAGCCGTGGATTTTTAAGGGTGAAAAAATCCTTCGTACGCCTTGCTTCGGAGGAAAAGTAAAGCCGGCTGTTCCATGCAGTAGATTTACTGCATGTAAAAAATCCTCAAGCCTAAAAAGAAGCCTCTGAGCAAAATTGAGATCCGCCTGTTTTGTCACCCAAGATATAATACCTCCTTTCTCCGCTAGGTGGTGAAAGGAGCGTAGCGAAATTTGCGTGGTTAGCGGAAGAACGGGCCAATAAAAGAAGAACCGTATGTGAATAATGTTATTTTCAATCGTATGGATAATATTTGTTCAATGTTTTGAGAAATGTTATACATCAAAGAGCGAAGATACTGCTTTTTCAGTTATTCATAAATGTGAAACACAAACTAACTGGTTTCAAATGTGTTATATCCTATACACTAAGAAATATATCCTATACACTAAGAAATGTTGTTTACAGTACAAAGGAAGTTTTCTTTTATTTGTAGTATTTTGAACATTCCATTGATTTGAAATTATAAAATGTGTTGCTTATTCCTAAAGTCAGAAAGTCCAGGCATTTATTTTACCTAAAATAGATAGGCAAAAAGGCATTCATTTTTGATAAAATATGCAAAAAAGGAATTTATTCTATCTAAAGTAGGGGTGCCAAAAAGTGTGTAAACAGTTAAAAGTTACATTCAAAAGTAATTATCGTAAAAAATAATAATTCAAATGATTCAACTCGAAAATTTCCATTAGCTCAACATGTAAGGAAACGATGTTTTTTTTTGTAATCTTGATGCCATATGATCTTCCGGTATGATGACTACCAATTTCATTTATTCGCGACGCTGTTTCATCGAAAAGATATTGTGAACTCCCCTTTTGAATCTTGAAATGGCATCACTGAAAACGGAATTACATTTTTCGGTTTTCGCCCTTGTGTAATTGTAGTGTGGCTGCTCTGATCGGTAGTTTTCCGTAGTTTCTTTGAACACCAGACGAATGCCAGAGCAGTACTCTAACAAACGGGCCACGGACCGCGCGCGCTGTGTTCTTCCTCATCCGTGTCCTATCACCTCCCCTTACACACACACTTACACTAACATGCACTACACTACCACATATTGCGGGAGACCGGTCGGGAGCTTACAGCTTGTTCCGGCTGGGGCGGTGCCCCGCTAGTGGGAGAGTCCTGGTTAGGGGGAAACCCCACTAGACGACGGAAGGTCGGCTCCGGATCTCTCCATCCAGCGGGGGAATATCACCCACTGTAAAGATTATATCATGCATAGAAAGCTGTCCTTAAAAGGGATTGGAAGCTATACTCAAACGTAGGATGGGATTCCTCTTGAGCGATTGAAGCCTGTCGGCATCAATGAAAAAAAAAATATTAAAAACTAGTTTTAACACAGCCTCCGTATCCACAAAAGGACAAAATACGACCGTGTTTTCCATAGGCTTGTAGGTATATATATCCAGCTTGATCAAAATCTCTGCTAGAAGAAAATACTCCATATATACCTATGTATACGAGAAAGTAAAAAGCAAGTTAATGGCGCAAATAGGCCAAAAAGGCAAAAATAAGGCAAAAATAGGCATCAGATGCTAAAATAGGCAAACAAAAAAGCAAAATGAAAATCTACTAAAACAATGACAGAAGCACAATTATGATGATGTGATCTCTATTTGTCAAAAGTTTAATGATTAAATTACCCAAATTAAATGATTAAATTACCCAACCGGACTTTTTTCGAAGAAAAATGACGTAACCAATTTGTATTTTTTGAGATGTGAGAAAATTTCCATTCTTTACCACCTGCAAAATCTCATTAATATTTCAATTGATCATCAGTTTCAGAAAGGTTAATGAACATGGAGAAGTGATGACCCGGGTGCCATCATCTAACATTAAGGCATCTCATAACCAGACGCACCCGATGTCGTGACAGTGTAGGATCCGTAGCGTTCAGCTGCGAAGCGTGGAGTGAACGGAGGATTCAGGGGGCAGCGACCTTAATCGGGGACACCTGCCCCAATTAAAGCTCGGCAAATGGGAGATTCGTTTAGGGATAACGAAGACATAAATTCATTATCAGATTCAGCGAGGACCGGCGCAATGGAATGCACGCACCTCCGGTCTTCAACTGTCTCCGTTGACGCTATTGCGGCTCCCGGTCGATACCTCGTCCATCCGTTTTTCTGCGGGTTCTTGCTCTTCTTACTTCTGACACTCCTTGAACTCGCAACAGATGCTATTGTTTGCAAGCTTCTGGACGGGTGCTTCGCATAACTGGCGAATAAAATAACTACCTGGAATACCGTTACACGTTTCATGAGCAAATGTTCGAGGGAGCTGGTGATATAAATGTAACGGTAAGTAATAGTCTCCTATATTATTTCAGTAGTGCACATATCTTTTGCGGCTCTCACACGCCACCGATCTTTATGAAGGAGGTCTCTCAAGAAAGATAATTTCACATAGTAGTGACGAATTGCACTTTGACTTTAAAAATATGAAGATTTTGCTTGAAAAACTCATTTAAATATTGAGGTCAAATGCAACCCACAACACTCGGTCGCATTTTTATCGTTAAATAACCTCTAAACGAAACATTTCTGGGTCTTAAAAACTAAATTCGACGATTCTAAACTCGACGATTCTCGATTCTACCCCACCTGTTCAGAGCCTGTAGAATTTGCAACTGTATGTGAAATTACTTGATATTCTACGTGATTCAATTACACGGTTGTACTTCTCTGCACGGTGATAATTTGATATAAGAATTTTTTTGTTGACAAGAGTGTATTTTATTGTTATCAATTACAAGGAGACATACAGAACAAGTGACGGAGGACGTCTTTAAGAAAAAGATATATTAAAAGCTTAATATGGAAATAGAAAATGGGGAAGAGAGTGGGGTTTTACATGCGAGAGTATCGCGCGGGTACGCTAGTCATTAAATTATTTACTAAAAAAAATTTCTGTTTTTCAGCAAATTTCCAATAAGAGTTCAAAGCAATTTAAAAAATTTCCAATTTTGGAAAAACGAATGTGAAAAATATGCTCTAATGTCATTAACAAGTCAGTAATACACATATGTTTGTGAGAAAAATGTCTTACATTTATATTAAAGATGAAATTAGACACTTGATGAAAATTTGTTTTACTTGAATGTATTTCGATACTAAACTGCAAAGACAATTGCCCCGTTCATATTATGAGAAGTTGCAGGATTAATTGCACTAATAATAATAATAGTAATAATAATAAAAGAGAGAGAGAGAGAGAAAGAGAGAGAGAGAAGAAAGAGAGAAGAGACAAAAGAGAGAGAGAGAAAGAGAGAGAGACAGAAAGAGAGAGAGACAGAAAGAGAGAGAGACAGAAAGAGAGAGAGAACAGAAAGAGAGAGAGAGACAAAAAGAGAGAGAGAAGAAAAGAGAGAGAGACAGAAAGAGAGAGAGACAGAAAGAGAGAGAGAGACAGAAAGAGAGAGAGACAGAAAAGAGAGAGAGACAGAAAGACAGAGAGAGACAGAAAGAGAGAGACAGAAAGAGGAGAGACAGAAAGAGAGAGAGAAACAGAAAGAGAGAGAGAGAAACAGAAAGAGAGAGAGAGAACAGAAAGAGAGAGAGAGAAACAGAGAGAAAGAGAGAGAGAAAGAAAGAGAGAGAAAGAAGAGAGAGAAAGAGAGAAAGAGAAAAAGAGAGAAAGGGAGAAGAGAAAGAGAGAAACAGAGAGAGAAACAGAGAGAAACAGAGAGTGAGAAACAGAGTGAGAAACAGAGAGAGAGAAACAGAGAGAGAGAGAACAGAGAGAGAGAACAGAGAGAGAAACGAGAAGAAACAAGAAGAAAGAGAAAGAAAGAGAAGAGAGAAAGAGAAAGAGAAAGAGAGAAGAGAGAAGAAGAGAAAGAGAAGAGAAAGAGAAAAGTTCATTGTTTCCCGCTCAAACGCTGCAAGAGAGAGATATTTGAGGAAAAGATGCTGCCTATTGTCAATAATTCTTTAGTTCTTTTAATTCTTAAGATCTTTTCGTTCACGTCGCGATCAGCATTAGAGCTAATCTTCCAGCGCCTGAGTGGAAAACGATGAAACTTCAAAGAAAACGAAAAAGTTCATTGTTTCCCGCTCAAACGCTGCACGATTAGCTCTAATGATGATCGATACGCGATTGAAAAAATCGTAACAATTAAAAATATTGTTAATAGACAATTCCTTTGTCTCAAATTATTACAAAGTGTCAACCTCATCTGCAATATTGTCATGTTAAATAATACGAAGACTAACAGATAAATACATTTTTTAACCGGTATCGCAGTTGGCTATTCTTAATTTTACAAATGTCGGGCACATGTTGATAGTTACTTACATGTCTTTAGTGAAACAACTTGTGATCATACCTTTATTATCATAAATCGGATCACTGTTTCTTGACTTTTTGTTGCCCATGATATGAATCCACACACAAACAAAATATTATTCCTCTAAACTTTCTCCTAATCATCGCACTCATGAGAATAATTTTAACAAAGTCATTACCACATATCGTGATAACCACAACTGGTCGCAAGTAAAAAAATCTCTTTTTATTACACCATTGTGATCAATCCAGAGAACTGCAGCAGTTACGTTAGGTGACGAAAGACGGCGGACTAAAGAAAAATCGAATATTATGAATTTACATTTGTGAAAACGACTGTCAAGAAGGAGAGATAGAAAACGTTTTTCGTTCCTCTTGAAATGTTCGCTAGATTTGACATACGAATTATTGCGATTACCGCGACGTGTAATTGTATTAACTTACTTTCCCATATCACAAGAGCTTGAACATTAAAAAACAAATACCATTAATAAGGAAAATATATTAGACTGATGTCACTGCAGATCACAATAGGTGCCAGTCCAGACGGCAGCAGAATTTTCGACACTAGCTTTTAAGCTAGGTCGAATACAGACGCTGTCTGGCAAAGAATTCTAGAGGCCGGCTGCTCTGATCGGCAGTTTTCTGTGGTTTCTCCGATCTACACCAGGCGAATGCCGGAACAGTACCCTACCAAACGATCCACGGACCGCGCGCGATCTTCCCTTGTTCTATCCTCGCCCCTTACACACTTTCACTAACGTGCACTACACTACCACACATGTCGGTAGACCGGTCGGGGACTTAGGACTTGTCCCGGCTGGAGCGGTGCATAGTGGGTGGGAGATACCCGGTTGGGAAAAACCCGTTAGCCGGTGGTGGGTCGGCGCCAATCTGGCCATCCAGCAGAAGAAGACCGCGACCTTCTGAGCAAAATCTCACTACAATTACGGGACTAGTGTCCATAGTAGTTGAATCAATCTAATCGTGACTGAAACAAACAGACCTTCATTATAGAAATATTCTCCTAAGGATGAGCCAAAGTGACAGATCGCGTAACAAGTGAATATCAGATGTAATTCAGAGAAGTATCCCTCCGCCGCGATAGCTGTTCAGCCACGCCTCTTCGTAAAGTGTTAGGTTATGGCTCCTGTGAAAACATACCTACGCAGAAATATAAGAATTTCGCTGAGGTATATGCACGTACATGAGTCCGGGAAATATTTTAATTTTTTATTACGTATGTGGAAAATCTTTTAACATGCACTCACAATCAGTAAAAGAAAACTGCTAGGAATGTAAATAGAAAGCTATCAATCACAGCTCGCCACACAACAGCATAATAGACGGAAACACGTGCACCAGTTCGCACATGGGTTTTAAAATAAACATATTTATCACACAAAAAGTAAATTCAATGCAATATATAAAGAAAAAAAACAATTTTACAGAAGAGCACATAACACTGTACTTCCTAATTCCAATTATTTCTCGTGGCGCACTATATTTTTGTCGGACGAGGACATTACAAAAGGAAGCGTCGAAACCATTTACAAGTAAGCCAACTGCAAACAAACGAATGCTGGAAGGGAGTCTAATGGGCTCAAGGGCACGACGACCACAGAACCTTCAGTTATATTGCCAGCACTAGCTGTCTCTTTGGCTCATCCTTCGGAAAATCGTTCTATAACTGCCGTTCTGCAGCAAGCAGTTGTTCCAGTCTAAGTCTGACCGGGAGGTACTAGGTTCGAGTCCTGACGGCGGCAAGATTTTCGACACTAGCTTTTTAGCTGTCTAATTCAGTCGCTGTCTGTAGGAACATTCTAGCGGCCGGCTGCTCTGATCGCTAGTTTTCCGTGGTTTCTCCGATCAACGCCAGGCGAATGCCGGAGCAGTACCCTACCAGATGGGCCACGGACCGCGCGCGATCTTTCCTTCCTCTTCCTCGTCCTATCCTCTCTCCCTTACACACACACTTCACAAAATGCACTACACTACCACATATTCCGGGAGACCGGTCGGGAGCTTAGAGCTTGTCCCGACTTGGAGCGGTGCCCCGCTGGTGGGAGAATCCTGTTTAGGGGGAAACCCCACTAGCCGACGGTAGGTCGGCGCCGGATCTCGCCATCTAGCGGGGGAAGACCACCGCCATATCCCGAGAAAATACATGCACTACACTAACGGGACTAATGACCAAAGCAGTTGACGCGCCCGGAAACACGAAAAAATCATTCAATCAATAAACCGAGTCTAAGAACACTGTTCCGTGCGTCACCCTGTGCCCCCGGCGGCTTCTGAGGAAAGCTGTGCCCCATCCCTGGCGCGCTCTCTCCGGAGGCCGCGGCGGGGGCAGGAAGCAGGAAGAAAAAAAGCCTCCACGCCTTAACTGGAAGACGCGGACGAAACGGAGGGGGTTCAAAAACGCATTAACACCCACCCGGGGCATCACGCGCGCCGTCTAATCGCGGCCACGCGCCGCGCCGCGCCGCGCCGCGCCGGCCAGCTGGCGCCGCGCCGCCCAGGCGCCGTCTGCCCGTGGCGGGGGCGGGGCGCGGGCGGCAGGCGGCGGGCGATGCTGCGATCGCGGACGAGCGGTGGTAGGGTCGGGCCGGGGCGGCGGAGTGCGGCGGCGTGGACCCACGGCGGAAGCAGGGAAACGCTACAGAGACCACAACGAATGGGGACCGGGAGCGGTGGCTCAGTGCGTCAACTGATGTCACTGCAGCGCCTCTGACCGGGAGGTCCTAGGTTCCCACTCCCCTCGGCGGCAGGATTGGCGACACTACCTCTTCATCTAAGTCGAATTCAGTCGCTGTCTGGAGGAGAATTCTACCGGCCGGCTGCTCTGGTCGGTAGGTTTCCGTGGTTTCTCCGATCAACACCAAGCGAATGCCGGAGCAGTACCTTAACAAACGAGCCACGGACCGCGCGCGACCGGTCCTTCCCTTTCCTTGTCCTACCCTCTCCCCTTACACACACACACACACTTACACTAACATGCACTACACTACCACATATTCCGGGAGACCGATCGGGAGCTTAGATCTTGTTGCGGCTGGGGCGGTGCCCCGCCGGTGGGAGAGTCCTGGTTAGGGGGAAACCCCACTAGCCGTCGGTAGGTCGGCGCCGGATCTCGCCATCCAGCGGGGGAAGGTCACCCCATCTCCCAAGAAAAACATGCACTTCACTAACGGGACTAATGACCAAAGCAATTGGCGCGCCTGGAAATACGAAACAATCAATCAATCAATCAATCACCAGTGGGGGTGACTGAGAGGGTATGACGTGACTACGCGGCACACGCAAAGCTGTGAGGGGTGGCGCGGGGGTGACTGTGGTTGATTCATGTTAGTGATTCCGGGCGCGTCAATTGATAAGGTCGTTAGTCCCGCAAATGTAGTGCATTTTTTCCTCGGGTGGTCGGCGGTGATCTTTCTCCGGTGGATGGTGAGATCCTGCGCCGACCTACCGTCGGCTAGTGGGGTTTCCCCCTAACTAGGACTCTCCCACCAGCGAGGCACGGCCCCAGACGGGACATGCTCTTAGCTCCCGACCGATCTCCCGACATATATCCCAAACCTACTTTCTGTTTATGCTCTCCTGAAAGCGGAGAGTCGAGATCTTGCAGCAGAACAAAGTACAACTGGACTCCTTTGCGAAGAACGGGGAAACGAACAAACCGCTCACCAGAAACATCCGAGTTCGTGCAAGAATCTAACATTTAAGCTGCGATATTGGGAAATGAAATAATCCTGCTTCTGCCTAAAATAGGAGAAATTTGCCCATTCAAATCCTGGATCTCCATCCTAAGCTAGTGATCACGCTGTTTCTTTTCAGCAGATCCTCTGCCTTTTTATCTGTTTGTTACATACAACCAAAATATTAAATGAATTTCACACATAAAGTCATCATTGAAAGCATTACATAAAGAAATGTACGATATAAAATCCACTGTTAGCTAGCGTAACTCACCCATCTGTACTTTCCGTTACATTCTTATCGGAATAGAACAAAAACAAACAAATACGAAACTAAAAATGAAACTTTAACAATTCTAGAACGGCATAAAGAAATGTGCGGTAAAAAAGATGAATTGATATGCTTCAACTAAGACGAGATACTTATTGGTTCTTATTCAGGAGGTTAAGACGGATTGATGATTCTGGGCGCATCATCAGCGAGGTCATTAGTCCCGTAAGAGTAGTGTGCATTATACTAGGAAAATACGGAGTTTCCCTTTTCGAGTATCTCTTCTAACGGGACACCGCCTCAGTCGGGACAAGGTCTAAGCTGCCGGTCTCCCGGAATATGTGGTAGTGTAGTGCATGCTAGTGTGTGTGTAAGGGGAGAGGATAAGTCAAGGAAGAGGAAGGAAAGATCTTGTGCGGTCCATGTCCCGTTTGTTAGGGTACTACTTCGGCTTTCGCCTGGTGTTGACTGAAGAAACCACGGAAAACTACCGATCAGAGCAGCCGGACGTTGGAATTCTCCTCCAGACAGCTACTTAATTCGACCTAGCTGTTTAATTACTTTCGCAAAATCCGCTACCGTCAGGACTCGAACATTAAGACCTTATGTGCAGAGACGTTGCAATGGCAACTAGAGCCCGGAAGTTTGGCAAATGCATTTTCATAATTGTTACGATTTTATGACTTATCAATAGGAATCGCTTAACCGTATTTCTGGAGTTGTTTAGTAGATTTAATTAACATAAGGAATTTTAACTTTTTTTAGTATTTGTAACATTGAACTCACCATCATGATTTTCGTCCCTTTCGAATGATGAAAATTGCTGAAAACCGAAAACATTTATCCGTGTTCAAAGGAACTGCTGATTTACGATCTTTGTGTCGTGTAACAGCTGCTCGCTCAACGGCAGCGTTTCCAATGATGCAGAGCATCGCTGTGATGCCTAGGACCTTTTCTGACAGTGGAATTAGACAGTCTGGGAACCAATCTAACCCAACTGATAACTTAACCCGGGAGTGCTCGCAATAGGCAGACTCACGCCAATGCCCGCAATGTGTACTCAGATATACCTGCAATGTTTTGTGAATGTGAATGATCTGAAGGGCCATTTACAGCAATACTTATTTTATGCGGTTTGTACATGTCCCCAATACAACTGTTAATGAATCTTACAATTATTTATTTCACATAAAAAACAGTTAAAAACTGCGTATGACGTGCTATGGGGAAAAGTGAATTGTGTCCACATTTTCAAAATTCTGTGGTCCCTACACTAAATCATATACTACTTAAATTTTGCACCAAATAAAAAAATCCAGAATTCTTGTCTGAATACTTATGATGAGAAAGGTACAAATTGACAAAGCGCACGTGAAAATCATTAAACATCTTATTATCCTATTAAATAATATAAAATACAATTTCCACAAATTATTTCAGCATGTTATAAACAAATCTATATTTTACTTTGTCCTGAAAACATTTAGAAATTCATTGTCATTTTTTCATTTTGTAAGGTTCGCATTTTTTTTCATTTCCCTACAGACGTCTTCTGCACATATTTTTCTTTGGTAAGAAATTGTGACAGTCGATTGTAAATATAGCAAATTATTACATTTTCAGAATAGGCACTTTTCATAGGCACAGCTGAAGATAATGCCCTCAATCAAGGAGCACACAATGCACTGGCGCCATTGCACCCAACGTATACGACATATCACGCAGCGCAGCGATAAAGTTTCAACATGCTCACGGAAAATGATTCAGCAAAAGGATAAAAAGACGCCAGACGATCTCATAAAAGTTCAACGAAGGAGGACATGAAATATCACACGACTAATACATCGTAACAATTCAGGGACATACAATTACCGTGGCTTGCATCTCACAGATTTATTGCGAGCACTCCCGGGTTAAAATTCCGTAATTTGTTTTCGACTTTTGGCGGGCTTTTCTGGGTCTTGCCCGCGGTCGCCGCGCCATCCGAGCGCGACCTGGTGCGCAGGCGCCGGAGCGGGCGCAGGCTGCGGGGCCGCGCAACGGCATCGGTCGGTCCGTCGGTGGGCGGTCGAGGGGGGGGGCGGGGCGGGGGGAAGAGAGGTGGGGCGGGGCGGGTGTGGAGGGACGGGGAGGAATGGGAAGGGACAGGACTGGCGGGGCCAGGGCGGACTAGGCAGGCGGGGCGGGGAAGGCGGGGCGGGGCAGGCGGGCGGGCAGGCGGGGCGGGGCAGGCGGGCGGGGCAGGCGGGGCGGGGCAGGGCGGGAGGGCAGGGCAAGGTAGGACAAGGCAGGGCGGGCGGGGCAGGGATGGGGTGGGGTGTGGTGGATGGGGTTTGCGGGGTTGGTAAGGTGGGGCGTGGCGGGCGGGGCGCGGCGCGGCGGGCGGGGCGCGGCGGGCGGGGCGGAGCGGGCGGAGGGGCGGAGCGGAGCGAGGCGGAGCGGAGCGGGCGGAGCGGAGCGGGCGGAGCGGGCGGGATGGGGCGGGATGGGGCGGGATGGGGCGGGATGGGGCGGGATGGGGCGGGATGGGGCGGGTGGGGCGGGAGGGGCGGGGGGCGGGCGGTGCGGTGGCGGGGCGCAGGGCCGGTGGCTGCGTGTGGCCGTCTGCCAGGGCGCGGCGCCATCATCGCCGCGGCGCGGGGCTGCGCGCCTCGCACGGAGCGCCGGAGCTTCTCCGGAAAGATGCCATCTGCCTGCGCGCCGCACGACGCTGTGGGCGACGCGGTGGCAGACAAGGGCCTAAGGCCTCGTTCACAATGCAAATAATGTAATTGTTGCATTGCAATGTAATACATGTAAACATTGAATCCAACATCACGAGTAACGTTACGTTACGTAACGTAACGTAATGCAGTAAAATTTACACCTAAAACCAAGCATTCATAATGACGAACGTCAACTGGAACGCAAGTTGCGCCTGAACCAATCACAATTAAACGTACTGCAACTTGATCGATTCCTTTCTAGCACGGTGGAAAGAACCACGGTGGAAAGATCTTTCCACCATAGTTTCTAGATTTTTCTTTGACATTTCTATGGATTTGTCTTTATTTATATATATATATATATATATATATATATATATATATATATATATATATATATGCGAGTAGCTGTTGTAGTGTTGTAGAAGTGTTCACATTTCCCTCATCGTATAAACAAGGATTCTGTACCAAATTCACGAGTAATTCGGCGAACGTAATTAGTGTATTCGCCATGTCAAGTTAAAGTCACAATAAAAATTATCCAAATTCTTACTTTGAATTCACTAAACACATCAAAACTGTTTGCAAACTATTTTTCTACATTGCAATAACAAAATGACATCTCCACAAACTACCTCAACACAATCTGAAATCGACCTTCCCTGCTGCTCTCTGATTGGTCTGGTAGAATTCCGACGTAAACTTAACGGAAAAGCTCGGAGCTTGTAAACTCTTAAGTTTACGGTCTCGCGTCTACGGTTATGTCAAGGCATTGTGATTGGTCTCGCTTGGTAACTCATTGGCAGGTTTGGCGGCTACGTTACGTTTACATTTAAGTTTGCATTGTGAATGAGGCCTCGGGTAGTTGAAAACAGAGCCTTTTAACTCTCCATCAAAACTGGGGACAAACACCCCTCAATGGTATCGATGAAGAAATGACCACCTTGTAACAGCTGCAGGAGCTCTTGAAGTTTCAAACACATTATAGGGTTGTTGGAACCATTTATCTAATAAAACGCAAAATATCTGATTCGAAAGTTGCAAATCAATGAAGGCTAGTGAAACATACAAGAAAATCTCCAAAACTATGTCTTTAAATATACTCAATGACTTCTGACGGAAAGATCAGATTGCCATTTCAAGATTGAGAACGGAACATTCTGAAATTAACTCATATTTACCTAATGGTTGGAAATAACACTCCTAAGTGTTACCATTGTAAAGTTCTTCTAAATGTAAGACACATTAGTTCATTGCCCCCTATACAAACGCAGCAGGCAATAACACCGATTAGAAGGCAGACATGATAACATTCTTAACTCCCACAGATTATCAGAAGAGAATTACTGATTTTGTGAAGGAAATCAATATTTACAACAGCATTTAGATGAACTACTTATTATTCTAATATTGTTTGTATTGTATATATTGTATTGATGGTATTGCATTAATTGTATTGAATTGTATCGTTTGTATTATATTCTCCTACAGATTTTTGATAATGAATATGGTTCTAAATTTCACATCGTAATTGTAAAATGTATTTATCTGTTTAGTTGCCAATGACCTTGATGTTGATGCGACGATAAATATATAATAATAAAAAAACTGGGGACAAAGCTAGAGGGTGCTACAATAGGAGGCGTTGGTGTCGCTAGATACGGGCTCGCCGTCGTTCGCACCTAAAAATTGGCTAATTTGTGAGAAATATGAAAACGCGTGAGGTATGTAATTCGATCATGACGACGCATGACGTATTGCCGGCAAATATCACGAAAGGTAAGTATAAGTATTACGTCTGCATTACGTGAGAAAACTGGTTCAAGTAAGAAGAGTCTACGAGTTTTCTTTAAGTTGTTTTTGAAGTTGCGCCTGAAATTAGTTTAAAGTTTTATCTGAAGTTTGTTCTGGAGTTAAAATTTTCACCAGCACAGGGTTCGAATTCCGATTTGCAGTAAGCAAATTTTTGTTTAATAATTAGTTTCCACTCATGTTTTAAATAATGTTGGTAGCAGTTCGTATTTTAATTCCTGTAAGAGGGTGATGCTGTAGAATGCTCCAATATATTAGTCGCCTCAACGGTGTATGCGAGTTATAAGGTCCTGGTTGAAGGGCTCAGAAGAACAAGGGGCCATCCCACATCGACGTAGTTCTGAGATAATGAGAGTTTTACTTGATCTTCCATCATATAACTCAATACATTTTCAAATTTTTAAACACAGAACATCTTGCATATAAGTCCATAGTGGATTTAAATAACATGCTACACTAAAAGAATAATATTTGAAGTTTTGTATAATGCTAATAACTCAATTTCACAAAAAAAAGTGGGATAGCCCCTTTTTCTATTGAGCCCTTCAGTTGTTGAGTTAATTTTGGCTCTGGATGTTTTCGTAGGAGAAGATTTCGAATTGCAAACTAAGCCATTACATTTAATCAAACAATCATCGCCCTCCACATGTGAAAAATGCAATACAGCTTTAAATCTTGATCATATTTCAAAGTATATCCCAGATATATTAGTCAAAGAGAATTAATCATGAATCAATACTCCATTCTAAATAAGACCAAGAAAATAATTAAATGTTATAATCCATTAATATATTTCTGGACTTTTCAGTTCAATTGACGTATGTGAATCGTCACTCTTGTTTTGAATTATTGTTCCTACTGCAAAATGATTGAAAATTTTACTGTTGTATTGTATTTGTAACAAAATGTCGCTAATAACCACGTTTTGATGCGACTAAAAACAATCTTTAAAAAAATTCGAATCGCACGGTGGATTTGTATAGAATTCAAAAGCCGAAAAGGTAGACGAAAATTAGTTGAGTATTTTGACACGCAGATAAAAAAGAAAAGCATTCTTAAACATAAATTATATAATTAGTTCTTCCTCTATGCTTTATTAATTTAAAAAAAAAATTTAAAATTTTCTTAAATAACAATATTGTAATTAATTGGCATAAAAATTTTTCTTCTCTTTATCAGAATTATTGATGAATTCATTTAGTTCTTCTTTCAGCAGATTTGTTACGGAAATACGTATATCTCTCTCTCTAAATGACGTAATATGGCGAATAAACATTTGACCAGCAATTTTTGACAAGAATATAGATTAAGAATATTTTTCGCATGTTAATTTATTTAGTGTTATGTAATAGCAAGTTTGGCTTTGTCCTTTTTTCATTTATCTTTGGGATTTTGTAGATTCGTAAGAACCGCAAAACATCCAAATTTAAAATTTTCACTTAAACCTATTAAATTAATGTATGGTCCTTCTGATGTCCCTTGAAAACAGCTAATGAAGAAGAGCTGCCCATAAGTCAAGTTAGCTCATATCCGAAATTAAGGCATTCGACAAATGAAGGATGTGGAAAGATTCATCTTAGAAGCCAGGCGATTGAGAATTGGAGCGCGCATCTCCAACAGACGGATCATATAAGGTGGCCAAAGGAAGTGTGGTTATGAACTTCTACAATAAGTGGGCCACTCAGAAGCTGAAAAAATAACGTAAAAATTTATAGGGCGGCGAGAGGTCTACGAGCAGGAGACTGGGTAGACCTAAATATTGATTGAGTTTGGAAATGAGAAGCGATAAACAAAGTCAACTGTAAGCACGTCACAATATTTTTAACGTGCTTGAAGTATTGAGTCGAAGAATTCTAGATCGAATCAAGGCGCGGAGAAAAAATCTACCTGATTAGAAACAAATTTGGAGATTCGTGAAGTATGATTTCCAAATCATTAGTAGAATAGTCAAATGAATAGCAGTATAATATTGCGTAACCGTTACAAATAATTCGAGAAAGTGTGTGCTGTTGTAGCACCATTAGTTTTGTTATGCAACTAGCTATTTTATGTTTTCCATTTTGTATATTCGTTAGGTGCAGAAAACATCCTAATTTAAAATTTCAATTTGAACATATTAAATTAATAATAGAGCCCAGCACCTTCTTACTCGTGTATGTCTGTGTGTGTATGTATGTATATACAAGTATACAAGTTGAATTGCACACAGGCTGATGTGATCGAAGAAGGTGGTGAAGGTAGGGCTCCACCAATTTGTAGCCGTCGGCACAAGGAGGAGGTTCTCTGACGAGCACACCGCTCCGGCCGCCTTTATCCTCAGGAAAGTTCCTGGTACTCACTTCAAAAGGAGTCTGAGTCAACCTCCGAAGCGCACTGATTGAAAACCATCAGATAAGAATCCCAATCAATATCCGGATTCAAACCTGGGCCTCTCAGGTCAGGAAGCTAGGGCTCTACCACTGAGCCACCGCGGCTAGCTAAGAGCGCGTACCAACTCTGCGCTTTAGTTCAAAGGGTCACAGATTCGAGTCCCGCCGCGGGCATGGTTGTTTGTCCCTTGTCTCTCGTGTATATATTGTCGCGAAGATCCTCGCGTACTGCTAACCCCAGATCGGAGAAGCCCCCAAGTGTGTTGGTGTCTAGAGAATGGTCGATTGATTGATTGATTGATTTTTTCATGTTTCCGGGCGCGTCAACTGCTTCGGTCGTTAGTCCCGTTAGGGTAGTGCATGTTCTCTTTTCTCGGGTGATGGCGGTAATCTTCCCCCACTGGATGGCGAGATCCGGCACCGACCTACCGTCGGCTAGTGGGATTTCCCCCTAACCAGGACACTCCCACCAGCGGGGCACCGCCCCAGCCGGGACAAGCTCTAAACTCCCGACCGGTCTCCCGGAATATGGGTTAGTGTGGTGCATGTTAGTGTAAGTGTGTGTGTAAGGGGAGAGGATAAGACAAGGAAGAGGAAGGCCAGATCGCGCGCGGTCCGTGGCCCGTTTGTTAGGGTATATACGTACACACACATACACACACACACACACACACACACACACACACATATATATATAAACCCCCGGACGCTCCTGCCCTTTATAACATATATACATATACATGATACACACATATGTGTGTGTGCATAGCTTCACTCCTATTGGCCAGTGTGGTGTGCGCGCAGACCACTGTGCGTGGCCGCGACGTCCTCCTTCCCTCATCCCCCGGACGCTCCTGCCCGTTGGGAAAGCCGCGCCGCGCCGCGCCGCGCCGCGCTCGCGCTCGCACTTCCTCACGTAACGCCCTCTTTACGCGCACGTGGCGTGACGCAAGCGTGCCGCTAGTGCGTGAGTGTTGCAAGGGAGGTGGAGAGCCGCGCTTGATAGATGTGCCGCGCCTACTGAGGGCTGGGGAATTGCTGGGGTTTCTAACTGTCTGAAGATGCCGTCAAGGTGGGAGGTCATTGGTCCGTTCCGCAGAGTCAGGGTGTTCATTACTGTTTCGTGTTTCCTATTCTTTATTATGATACCTGTGCCAACGCCTTATAACCATACTTGGATTGATTGATTGATTCTTTTCGTGTTTCCGGGCGCGTGAATGCTTCGGTCATTAGTCCCGTTAGTGTAGTGCATGCTTTTTTCCCCGGGAGATGGCGGTGATCTTCCCCCGTTGGATGGCGAGATCCGGCGTCGACCTACCGTCGGCTAGTGGGGTCTCCCCCTAACCAGGACTCTCCCACCAGCGTGGCACCGCCCCAGTCGGGACAATCTCTAAGCTCCCGACCGGTCTCCCGGAATATGTGTAGTGTAAGTGTAAGTGTGTGTTACATGTTAGTGTAAGTGTGTGTGTGAAGGGAGAGGATAAGACAAGGAAGAGGAAGGACAGATCGCGCGAGGTCCGTGGCCCGTTTGGTAGGGTACTGCTCCGGCATTCGCCTGGTGTTGATCGGAGAAACTACGGAAAACTACCGATCAGAGCAGCCGGCTGCTAGTATTCTCCTCCAGACAGCGACTGAATTCGACCTAGCTGAAAATCTAGTGTCGAAAATCCTGCCGCGGTCAGTACTCGGACCTAGGACCTCCCGGTCAGAGGCGCTGCAGTGACATCAGTTGATGCTACCGCTACCGGTACAATACTTGGAAATGGCTGGAAGACTTTAATTGATGATGCATAGATGATCTGTGCGATAATCGAAAAATAGTTCAAAAATAGGCAGAGGAAACAATAAAACCCCCAGGAAAATATCATGAAACTGCTTTCATCACCACAAATTTCACTTGGTCCGACTGAGCTTTGAATCGTGGTCTCAACGGTTAAAGGTATGACGCCTGACCAATTATCAGGCGGTTCCCGGGATTTTTTTTGCAAATAGTCTTATTCGTTTACACCATCACTATTATAAATATCATTAAAAATAATAAATAAACGTTTTGATAAACAAAAGAAATTTTTGATTATTTTTTATCTTAAAGTTTTGTTTTATTCTACGGCGCCATCTAATGGAGTTACAACAGAGTTAACAGCACATTAACTTTATGGGTGAAAAAAAAACAAATTCTGAATTGAAAATCAACGACTCGCTCCATGGCTTTTTGCCTATTAGAAAATTCTATAATCAGGCGGAGCAAAGATGCATTAGGTTTACTAAAAAACTATTTAAGCAAACTCACACACGACTTTTTATGGTTTGCAGAGTCAGGATTTCACGACGAAGGAGAAAATCTCCACCCAGATGTCGGACCGAAATGTAATTCGCGTGCCACAAACTTGCGTTGCCCGAGTATCCTCTCCAACGATTACAATATTATCGACAAACTCCAACGCCCCTCTTCAGAACCCATGAAATTCGAATGACGTTGCCAGGCGGAAGAAGAGATCTGACTGATGGCTCCCAGGAGATCTCGTGCCGAGTGCCTTGGCGCCGAGTCAAGAAGATACCCAGCTCGCGCGGAGCCGGCGGCGCAACCGCTCCGCTATGGGCGCAGGTCCGTGCCTGCTCCTCTGGACAGGATGCAAAGTCAGGCCGGCAGCGGCCCTGAAGGCGGGCGGGCGGGCGGGTGAATACCCCCATTACTTCAGGCCCCCTCCAGCGCCGTGCGTCCGGCTGCGCGCCCAACCGTCGCGCTCCCGCGTGCCCGATACAAAAACGCGACGGGGATCCGATCACACCTGGAGGCGGGGAATGGGTGCGGGGCGAAACGTCAATTAGCGGCCACTCGCCGAACATGTGTCTGCCAAGAGCACCGACGGGAGTTCCGAGCGAAGAAGCTGATGTTGCCTTTCTCCATTCAATGCAAATATTCGGGGGCTGAATGGTTCACCGTGCAGTAAATGTCGATCGCCACCAGTCGTCGATGGTGCAACGGTTAGCGTGTCGGTCTGTTATACACAAATTCGCGAGTTCAAAACCGATCAATGCCGTGGATTTTTAAAGACGAAAAATCCCCCGTACGCCTTCCTTCGGTGGGGAAGTAAAGCCGTCTGTCCCATGTTAGTAGATTTACTGCGTGAAAACGATCCTCAAGCCTAAGCTCTGAGCTAAATTCAAATTGCCTGTTTCGTCCCCTAGTAGATGAAATAAGGCATCAATTGAAATTCAAATGTCACTCAGGAGAAAAATCTTCTTTCAAGATTTCTTTTTTTCTTTCAAGATTTCTTTTTTTTTATTCAGTGTTAGTTTGTTAGATAGATACGTAATCGGTCAGTTAATATTCAATGTTAGTGATAATTTTCGAAAATTAGAGTTTATTTGAAAGTACTTAAAAATAAAATATTAGAATTCGATACAAGAATATGTTAATTTAAGTATGCAGTTAATTTCTATATTTAAATTGTAAAATCTTAATTATCAGTTAATTATATTACTATCCCAGCAATGCCTCTCCCTCTTCTTCGTTGGTGTCTTCAAATTATGAATTAGGCCTAGAGTTTCCAGTAATTAAATTCCTACTTTAAAATATTCTCAAAACGTCACATTCTGATTTCTAAAACAAATAAAAAATACGTTTCAACACATTTTTCCAAGGTCGTCCCCATCAGGGAAACTCCCCTTTCCAACCCACTTCTAAATAGGGTACACAAAACTTTCACCGCGAGTCGCGTATCGTCATCATCCCAGGGTATATTTTGTACACAACGGCTGCTCCCGAGCAGGCGGCACGCGACCTGGATGCATCATATGTTGCTCCTTCCCCAATTGCCTGGACCCTCCCGTTCGATTTTCCAGAACTGGTCCACGACAGATGTTGCCGGCGGGACAGCTGCGGCAGCACTTTCCCAGAAGCAATATGGCGGTGCACGCCCCGACCCTCTCTCGCTATCTAAACAGAAGCAACCCTAGCCCGGGAGGCGTTGTAATACAATTTTTATAGCCTACTGACGGGATGGACTGTTCCTTAAAGGAAATTAAGCTTTGGAGTTGGTGCTCGTCTGCTTGTGTTTTTCTGCATTCAAAAGAGAATGTCCTTCCCCGTTATCTATTAGATTGATGCGGGTAATTATCAATCTCGTTTTTAATCAAAACATTCTAACAATCTCTCAGAAAACGTAATAGTAGTTGCGAACGAATTATTAATATAAAAAAATAGTTCTCAAACAATATTATTATTATTATTTGAAACATGTTGTTATACTATTATGGCTTTTTTCTTTAAATTCTCTTCGGATTGTTACTAGATTAACAGCCGTCTTTAGCTCTAACAATACCAAAGTATATATGTTCCCGTGCATTACCAAGCGGGAGGCCTCCAGAGCTCAGCTTAAATTTTGATTTGATTGTTGTTTAGGACGATTTTTATAAATTAATAAATTGATATATCTAATAATATGCATGCGTATTTATTTAAAAAGATCATCATTAAATTTATATCTCTATAAATGGAACAAAATAACGACTTTCTCGAATCAATATTTGTATTTAATGACAAAACTAGGAATTATTCTGTTTTAAACTAAGAATTCAAATAGGACACATATTTCCGAAATGTATCCTTACGGTTCAGTTTTCGTCTAAATAGTCCTGATTTTTTTATCTGCGGCCAAAGAAGTTGTAATAACTCAAACTATAACAAACGATGGCATCATATTTAGAAAAATAAACACACGATAAACAATATCAATGATTTTCAGCAAAAAATTGAAACCCTTTAAAAGCAATCATCAGTAAGCGTCTGAGCTCCCTGTTTTGGTAATGGTAGGGTTAATAGAATTAATGCAGAAAATAACTCACCAATGGGTACTAATTAAATTTTCTTTGCGCTGAATCGAAACTTCTCAACCATCTTTCTTTAAAGTACTATTGAAAAGCTGGCCAATGCGGCAAGAGCAAAGCTGGCAGCTCTTGTTCCAAGTGTTCAGAAGGAAAGAGAGAGGAAAGTCAGCTGACACGGGTGGTGAGGCGGCGGCTGCGGGGCCAGATGCAAGCACCCGCAGATGGCAGAGAGGGCCCAAGGCACCAAAGAATACTGAAAATGAACCGACGTAAAAACGAAGAAAACGAGAGGTCCATGCAATAGGATGACTAAGACCGTTAAGGTTGAGAAGTTCTACAAAACACTGAGGATATACGGGAGATGAATGAGTTTCCGCGTTCAAATTGTACACTATTATTTCAGAAAAGTTAACAAACAGCGTTCTTTGAGACACACATTTGTGTATTCTTATGTGACGATTGCCAGAATGTGATTTCATAACAATAATTATCCGTTCAGGTGTGGACGAAGTCAAAAGAGAACTCATTGAAAAATGTAGACAATGGGTCTACAAAACTATTTAGATCTCACAAAAATGAATTAATTCATTGATAAATCGATCAATCGAACATAAACCTGCCTCCAATCAACAAACACTTTTGAGAGCAAAAGGGTCTTTAAAAAAGTCAAACAGGAATTTGACTGGTTAAAAATAATCTAGTCTTTCTACGAATATTAGCAATTTTTTTAGATAATGATATTACACCCCGATAACAGAATTAAATTAATGCTCATGTCCTAAGCATGGCCCTAATGGCACCTTTGGCAAAAATTAACCGTCATCCGCCTTCATTAGAATCAGCTGCCGCAGCGCGTGCGGGCGGAAATTTTAGGGAACCGCGCGAGCCTGACGAAGACGGAGGACGCGCGGCCTGACATTATCTGGCGCGGGGCATTGTGGCCTCCCCGCAGACGCGAAGAACGTCGTTGTCCGCGGCACCGCCGTTCGTTAACCGGAGGCGGCGGCGGCGGCGGAGCTGGGCCCGACTCCAATTACTCGCCGCTGGCAGCAGCCGCCGCCGCCCGCCCGCCCGCCCGCCCGGTGGATCGGCGCGGTGGGCGCACCTGTACTGCGGCTTCCTGCCCGCCCCCGCTGCGCCGCGGCCGCGCCAGCCCCGCGGGGGGTGAGGCGGGTTGCTAGGGCAGGGGACCGCGCTGCTTCGCAGCCACCGGGGACGGGGGTGTGGATTGATTGATTGATTTTTTCGTGTTTCCGGGCGCGTCAACTGCTTTGGTCATTAGTCCCGTGAGTGTAGTGCATGTTTGTTTCTCGGGAGATGGCGGTGATCTTTCCCGCTGGATGGCGAGATCCGGCACCGACCTACCGTCGGCTAGTGGGGTTTCCCCCTCACCAGGACTCTCCCACCAGCGGGGCACCGCCCCAGCCGGGACAAGCTCTAAGCTCCCGACCGGTCTCCCCGAATATGTGGTAGTATAGTGCATGTTAATGTAAGCGTGTGTGTGTAAGGGACAAGGAAGAAAAAGGAAAGATCGCGCGCGCTCCGTGGCCCGTTTGGTAGGGTACTTCTCCGGCATTCGCCTGGAGTTGATTGGTGATACCACGGAAAACTACCGATCAGAGCAGCCAGCCTCTAGAATTCTCCTCCAGACAGCGACTGAATTCGACCTAGCTGAAAAGCTAGTGTCGAAAATCCTGCCGCCGTCAGGACTCGAACCTAGGACCTCCCCGTTGGGATGTGGAAGAAGGGCTGCGGAAAAAAGGAAGTACTGTGCATGTGGTGTGTTTACAGTTTGGGAAACTTAATTACAAGTTTGTAAATCCGCGACGGATATAATTCGTACGATATTTCTTCCTTATTAATTAGATTTATATTGGTGTTTTGTTCTTGTTTTTTTTTTTACTTAATTGAGGTCGCTTTTCAACTACTAAGGTCATATAGCGACCACTGTAAGTGACATTGGGGGTAACTGTAACGGCTTACGGACACACACAAACATCCATGCCCCGGGGGGATACGAACCTGCCAGAATTCAGGCACGAGGCAACTACGGCCCTTCAGCCTTAACGATCATCACTATCCAGGTTATCTATAAAGGTGTTTATTTCGCAGTTTTGTGTGGTTTTTTTGTTCAGAGATGTGATTAAGAATTTTAATGAAAATAAATATATTAAAATCAAGTACAAATACGTCGAAAAAAGTTAACAGTCCCGACATGCCCGCCCGAAATGTGGCGTGCACGCGGGTTTCCACTTCAATTTGTATACCTTCTCCAGACATTTTTATAGTGGACGTCAGCAACTCTTCAAAACGATCTCATGAATGTGAATGACTTTTGTTTCAGGAACGATGATCCCTGTCGCAAATCTAACAGAGAAAAAAATAATGCTTAATATCCAAGCTTTCGCAAAATTTCATTTTGAGGATCTCCTGCCGAGGAATTGAATCTCTATTCAATGACGATTTAAACATTAACAATGGAGGGGGGATGTTTTTATGACTTAACAATCAAAAAGAATGGAATTTGAGCTTAAGAATGATTGCCATCCTTCACTATTAGAAACTGAATTAGGCAGTTTGTTCTCAGTGTAATAATCCTCTTTGTTCCATTGGATTGTTGAGACAATACCAATGAACAAACCAATAAAATTCATTTAAATATTGATTGACATGTGATTTAGAAAACCAAACTTGTAAAATCTGTATTATTGAAGCTGTTTAGACTTTTGCAAGAAGTAAACATTCGTTTGCCACGCCTGATCGCATACTATGCTCTCCCTCTCCCTTAGTGTCTCTCTCTCTCCCTTAGTCTCTCTCTCCCTTAGTCTCTCTCTCCCGTCTCTCTCCGTCTGTCTCCCTGTCTCCTCTCCCCGTCCCCCTCTCCCCGTCTCCCTCTCCCCGTCTCCATCTCCCGTCTCCTCCTCTCTTTCTTGGGAGGAGCTTTTGTCCGTCGAGCGCGGGGGCCGTGCGCACAGCGGCGCGGCGCTCCCGCGGAGCTGGCGGCTCTCCAGAGCAGGGATGCGGCTCCGTGGACGCAACGGTATGCCCGCGGAAGCCCGCGAAAGAGGTCGGATGGCGCGCGGTCGCTTCCTCCCCTTCGCTCGAACGTGGCGCCGCCGCCTTCTCTCTCCCCCTCTCCCTCTCTCTGTCTAACATCTATCGGTGTCAGGTAGCGGCATGCCCAAGATGTTTCCTGAGAAAAAACATTGCTTCTTAAAATCCCTTACGGGAAGAGCCCTATGCTTCTGTCTGATGAAGGATTTATTTTTGAATTGCATTCTGTTGTTTGATAACTGTTTCAAACCATGCAATATGAAAATAATGTGAAATTAGAATAATTTCAAAATGAACAACGGCCCTTTTGGAATGAAGACCACTTTGTTTTACAAAACTAGGAAAGCATAAGTGTTTGTTTAACCTACCACAGGCAAAATTTTCTGTTAAGATAAAAAAAGTATTTTACACGGGAAAATTGTAACTTACAAACTTTCAAAAAGTGCAGATATTTAATTTTTTTCCTTGTGCGGCAAAATTTTTTTTAAAATGGGGAATTTTTTAAAAATTTGAACTAATTAAACTTTTAAAGAGGTCATTACAGTTCGAATAAATTTTTTAAAGGGTCTCTTGAAAGGCATACAGTTTTTCGATACACATTTCATTGCAAAGAATGCAACACAATAAAATAGAATGTATGTAGCATCAAATAAAAAGCAAGTGTAGCAATGTGGAGCAATAACGGCAATGGACAAATATAACAAGCCACTAGAAACAATACCTTTCACGAATTCCAGGTACGATGACGGTTATTGAAACCGTTCCTGTGCAGTAAAAAAGAATCAACTCCCCCTTAGTTGGGCAATAATTCTCACCCTAATGACAACATATATGTCACTACCACATCTGAAATTGCATTTATTGAGCATAATGAATCTTTTAAATTCAGTGATGTCTGCTGGCTCTCAAAACTCAAAGCAATATTGCCATAAGAAGAAGTACTTCTCCGGTAGCGTCCTGAACAGAGGAAGGGTGATCTGATTTTTTCCCTTGAAGCGATGACCACTACAGCCACTCCTCTCCACGCTTCACTAATGCCACCGCCATCTCCATTGCAACAGCCCTCGACATCAACATTATCATCTGGGCGACGGCGAACATGGGTTTACAGATGTGTTACGTCGCCGCTCAGCATCAAGCAACATTCCCATTATTAACAGGTACCGTCGATATCGGCGTCATGGATTCTTGCTCCTTCAACGTCCCTTCAACGTCCCTTCAACGTCCCTTCAACGTCCCTTCAACGTCCCTTCAACGTCCCTTCAACGTCCCTTCAACGTCCCTTCAACGACCCTTCAACGACCCTTCAACGACCCTTCAACGACCCTTCAACGACCCTTCAACGACCCTTCAACGACCCTTCAACGACCCTTCAACGACCCTTCAACGACCTCTTCAACGACCCTTCAACGACCCTTCAACGACCCTTCAACGACCTTTCAACGACCTTTCAACGACCTTTCAACGACCTTTCAACGACCTTTCAACGACCCTTCAACGACCCTTCAACGACCCTTCAACGACCGGGAGCGGTAGCTCAGTGCATCAACTGATGTCACTGCAGCACCTCTGACCGGGAGGTCCTAGGTTCGAGCCCTGACGGCGGCAGGATTTTCGACACTAGCTTTTCAGCTAGGTCGAATTCAGTCGCTGTCTGGATGAGAATTCTAGCGGCCGGCTGCTCGGATCGGTAGATTTCCGTGGTTTCTCCGATCAATACCAGGCGAATGCTGAAGCAGTACCCTACCAAACGGGCCACGGACCGCGCGCGATCTGTCCTTCCTCTTCCTTGCCCTATTCTCTCCCCTTACACACACACTTACACTAACATGCACTACACTACCACACATTCCGGGATACCGGTCAGGAGCTTAGAGCTTGTCCCGGCTGGGCCGGTGCCCCGCTGGCGGGACACCCCTGGTGGGAGAGCCCGGTCAGGGGAAACCCCACAAGCCGACGGTAGGTCGGCGCCGCATCTCGCCATCCAGCGGGGGAAGATCACCGCCATCTCCCGAAAAAACATGCACTACACTAACAGGACTAATGACCAAAGCAGTTGACGCGCCTGGAAACACGAAAAAATCAAATCAAATCAAAGCCCCTTCAACATACTTCCACCGATCCTCCATTTTCCATCCCTGCCTCCAACGCCCCTCCAATTCCACCGCCATCGCTTCCCAACGCCCGTCTGCCGTGTGTTAAAGCGGCACGCGCCGCACTCGCAGCTGCTCCGCCTGCGGCCGCACCCGTCCCACCCCCGTCTCCTTCTCTCTCGCGTCCCTTCTAGCCCCCTCCTTCGACCCTGAAAGAGCATCCCATCACCGGTTTCTCCCGTTCTGCGTTGTTTTTACATGCTGCTACTCGCTGCGCCACTGTCACTTCAATCTGTGTTTTGCTGCCTGAAGGAGAAACTTGTAAATGTGAACTAATTTAGAATAATTACAGATTCATTATGATTGTTCATGTAATTATTTTGTTAGAAGATTCGATAATATTGGAAAAATAAGTTGGTTTTCTAAAGAGGCATCGATAAAAGAACATGGACGAATAAAATTCCTACCGTTAAGTGTGCTACATCATGATACGTCACATATTTTTTACTGTTTTTTGGCGATAAATGAATTAAATTAAATTACTGAGTACTATTCGATGTCCCAATTCATTATTTACAACAAATGAGTCGCTTTTTCTATGTTTAAACACAATTGTCCACGAAAAATTACACTTTCCCCCTTTTTTTTACTTCATAAATAACAATAAGGTAATTAAGAAAGATATCTGTGAATACTGGTGAATATTCTAAACACGTATCACTCTGTCAAAGACATTAAATCCCATCATCTCGAAAGGAAGGAACTCTGACACCATTGAGTGCTGATAATTGTATTTCACAAGGAAAAATGATGATTGGGAAGAAGCCCTATGAGTGAAGAAAAGCCATTACGTTGAAACGAAGAGGTTCCTTGATCTTCTTTCTCGGAAAGGACAGTTCATTTTTAGGAAGGAAAAATCCGTGCACGCAGGTGGGTCCGGCCGAAACAGGGGCTATAATTAGGAACTATCAGAGTTTAAAGGCAAGAAAGCGTTAGGTGATAATATTTATTGAGCCTAATTGCCTCGAAGAAATATTGAAAATACTTTAGTTAAGTGAACAGTTCTAAATGATGACACGGAAATATACTGATATTTGAATAAATGTAGACTTTTCTAAACGCATGTGAATGTTGTGAACAATTATATTTAAACACATTTTTTCTAAGAATCTTAATTCATCCGATTGTGAGCAACGAATATTTTGGCCGAAAAATGATATTTGAGCGTCGGCAGGACGTTCGCGCAGCATTGGGGCCGACGGGTAAAAGCAAGGTCATTCCAAGACTCCACGCGGATGGGAAGTACAGGGAAGAATGGGAAGTGTAACGACACGGCGCGGCGGTGCAGGGCGACACGGCGGGGCAGCATGGCGGGGAACATGACGGGGCGCGACATGGCGCGGCGGTGCAGGGCGACACGGCAGAATGACAGAGCGGGGGGCGGAGCGCCACGGCAGAGGGAAACGACGGATCGACACGTCGGATGGACAGAGCCCGCAGGGCGAGCACATGGCGGATCGCGCCGACGCGACGGGGTTACTCGGCGGAACGGGGTGCGGCGGGGAGGCGGCCGGTGCGGTGGCTGGGCCCGCGGCCTTCGGTATGCACGTGCGCATCTCCATGCGCCGCACGGCCTGCGCTTCGCCGCGCGCGCTTCGAGGAAGGCGGCGGCGCGCAGCCGGCAGACGCGGCGGCGCTGGGCGGGGCGGGGCTAGGCGGCGCTACGTGAGGCTGGGCGAGGCTGGGCGGGGCGGGGCTGGGCGGGGCTGGGCGGGGGGCTGGCGGGTTGAGCGGGCTGGGCGGGGTTGGGCGGCTGGGCGGGAGGGGCGGGCGGCTGGGCGGGCTGGGCGGGCTGGGCGGGCTGGGCTGGGCTGAGCGGGCGGCTGGGGAGGGGCGGAGCGAGCGGCATTGAGATGCTACCCGAATTTAGGTAAAATTTATAAGTTAAAAATGAAGGAGGAAAGTGAAGAGCACGAAAATGAAAAGCAAAAATAGGAAGAAGGAAATGACGGGGATAGCTGTATAGAAAAGGGGGATGAAAATGGGTAATTTTTGACGAAAAAAAGGAAGTTCTTATTTGAGAATAAAATCTACTAGAAATGAGAAAATAAAGGATTAATGCAATTTAATGACGTTAAGGGGTTAATAACCAACAAATTGTTTTGCTACTCAAAGTTATATAAATAATCAGTGAATAAACGAATTGTTTTTCGAGTGAGATGTTATCTAAAAAGAAGAGAAATCCAACCCAAACAGTTCTCGTTCTGCGTACAGTAAATACGTGCTCTTCTCTCTGGGGAACGATGGCCATCTTCTCTCCCTATTGTGTCCTGTACCTACCGCACTGCGGTTACCTACTTACCGGAAGGTCTTCTTCCGTGTAACTCGTCTGTAGTCATGTGTATTCCCTGTGGTTTTCTTTTGGCACGCACGTGCATTGCTTCTTTGTGAGGAGAGATCAGCGTTGCTTCGAAGAAAAACAGAAGTCAATACGCGTAGAATCACCAGAATGTTTCCATGGATTTATCTGACACGTCGCCAGTGCCAATGGCTGAATGACGTGACAAAATCGGAGTCACCTATCTCCACGCCCATGAAGATTTGCGGTCGACGGTAGACGCCCAGTCGTTTGGTGACAACGAAAACGGAAGCCCAGAGGGAATCACCGTGCTTCATTCCTTCGTAGTAGCGACATTAGTACCGCTCGCCTTCTTTTGTTTCAAACACGTGCAATCGGCCCAAGATGAGTCACTATCGGATGTTCCGCGCGGAATGGTTGTTATCTCAACGATCGGCATTTGTTGCGAGAATGGTATAGAAGAGGGATTTGAATGGGACAATGGAGAATCAATAAAATGAATGCCCAGAAACCGTTTAAAGACGAGAAAATGTAAACGGTGACTCTATAACAAGCATATTGAGAAGGATATTGGAGAGAATGACTGGGTGTGAGGGAATAGTAAAGAGAACATCCAAGAGGATAACATTGAAGAAACTCAGAGCGTCAGGGAGGTCCTAGTTTCGAGTCCTAACGGTGGCAAGATTTTAGTCACTGGCTAGACAGTTAGATCGAATTCCGGCGCTGTCTGGAGAAGAATTCCAGCAGCTGGCTGCTCTTATCAGTAGTTTTCGGCGGTTTTTCTGATCAATACCAGGCGAATGCCAGAGCAATACGCTAACAAACGGACCACGAACAATCTTTCCTATTTCTTGTCCTACCCTCACCCGTTACTTACACACACTTAAACTAACATGCACTACACTACCACACATGCCGAGAGACCGGTCGGGAGCTTAGAGGTTGTCCCGGTCGCGGCTGGGGCGGTGCCCAGCTGATGGGAGATACCTGGTTGGAAAACGCTTCGTAAGCCGACATGAAGATCGGCGCCATCTCTCCATTCAGCACGAAGTCACGAATGGTAACAGCGTCTCTTACCAGAAATACTGACACCGTGATATATAGGTGATGATTGGGGGCGGATTTTAATGAAATGTCTTTTTTTTTCTTTTCACGTTAGAACAATGCCGTTTAGTATAGAAATTAATTTTATGTTATGACAAAAGGAAATGACCCATTTTTATAGGTCATTATTTTGCATTTTTTGACGATTTCGATTAATAAGTCATTTTTTAATTTTCCCCATCATTTTTAATGATTTTTTTGCTTCTACTTGCTGTATTTTTAATGCTTCCAATGCATTTTTATTGCTTGCTGAGATGCAACAAATGTTCACAGACTTACTCAGTAGTCTATTCGATTTGTTATTTAAGGTCGCATGAACATCTAGGTCATTGGCGAACACTGTTAGAGTTAACGTTATCGTAACTGTGAAGATGAAACGATAGGGTGAGGATAAGGGGTGAAAGGACGAACACAAATACAACCATACCCGAGGCAGGGCTCGAAACCGCGACCCTTCGGTCCGAGATCACTACGACACTACTACCTTAGCAATCTCTGCCAACGGATCGGCTCCTAACTGGTTTTGATAAGATTACGTAGGTACTTTTTCTTCGGTTTTAGGGTATTTTAAAATTATTTTAAGAGCATTTCATTGATAATTTTTGTCGATCTTTTAGGTCATCAAAATCCTCTACCTAGTGACGGTAAATGATGAAAACAACGTAAACCGTGAGTGCGGCGTTGAAAGCAGGCGTAGCCCGTTCAATGCCCTAGCTGCACCGGGAGCGGTGGCTCAGTGCATCCACTCACTTCACTGCAACGACTCTGATCAGGAGGTCCTAGGTTACACTCCCCTCGGCAGCATGATTTTCGACACTAGCTAGGTCGAATTCAGTCGCTTTCTGGAGGAGAATTCTAGCGGCCAGCTGCTCTGATCGATAGTTTTCCGTAGTTTCTCCGATCAACACCAGGCGAATGCCGGTGCTGTACCCTATCAAACGGGACACGGACCGCGAGCGATCTTTCCTTCCTATTCCTTGTCCTATCTTCTCCCCTTACACACACACTTACACTAACATGCACTACACCACCACATATTCCGGGAGACCGGTCGGGAGCTTAGAGCTTGTCCTGGCTGGGGCGGTGCCCCGCTGGTGGGAGAGTCCTGGTTAGGGGGAAACCCCACTAGCCGACGGTAGGTCGGCGCCGGATCTCGCCATCCAGCGGGAGAAGATCACTGCCATCTCTCGAAAAAAAAAACATGCATTACACTTACGCGACTGGTGTCCAAAGCTGTTGACGCGCCCGGAAACATGAAAAAAATCAATCGATCAATCAAAGCCCTCCCTGCTGCTGCTGCTGCCGGCGGCGGCGGTGGCGGCGGGGGCGGGAGCGGCGGCGGCGGGGGCGGGGGCGGCGAGGCGGACGTGACCGCGATGGCGTTGTCCTCCTCGCGCAGGCGTCGCCGGGTTGGGCCACCCACAGGCACGCACGCACAGCTGCGTCTCGCGAGACAATGCCGCTGACACATCAGTGTCATACCAAGAGCTCTCTCGCAACAGGACGCGAAAGTATCCTGCTGGCGAGTGCAGCACTCGACGACTTCCTAGGCACGGGATTAATTGGAAGAGGCGCGATATCGCAAGATTCTTATTTGGCAAAAGACGAATATTTTTTTCCTTAAAGCAAGCAAAGGAATTCTGTATCCCGCAAGAAAAGCGCCCTATGTCACAAATAGCAATTATAACAGGAGAGCCGAAACAATGTTACGATTACGATGTTTTCTCTTCTTTGTTTTTGTCACGGCTGTTTTATTCACTTCTTTGCATTACTTTTTGTATTCACTATATTATAGTCACTCTCAGTGACACATCTTATTTATTTAATTTTATCTCTCAGTTTTCTGGGTATTCTTGGGATTCTGGGGCCGTTTCTTGAAGAATTCTGGTGCAGTTTCTTTCATTGTTATGCTGTAACATAGTGCTTTTCAAAAACGTCTAAATAGGTTGTTATTTAACCTAGGACGTAGTGCTTCTTTTCCACAAGAATGAGCCGAAAGTGTTATGTAAGATGGTACCAAAACGTCAATTTCGAAAAATTTGGACATAGTGTGCTTTTCTTTCGGAATAGAGAATTGTCTTTTTGAAAGATAAATTGGCCGTCAAGGGTTTCTTTCTTTTTTAAAAAAATTTAACCTTGTTATTCATTAGCATCAAGCTCATGCTATTGATTTGTAGTTAAAACTGATGATACTAATTAGGGATGATTAGGAAAATGTTGACACTGACTCAGCACACCGAAAGAATTATCCGTCTTTTAGCATAAACATTCATTGTCTTATGCATTGTATTTCTGTAATATTTATCGAGCGGAGGATTGGCGGTGAAATATTTGTAAGTTTCACGCGAAACGATTTACGAAGGACAATGGGGAGGAAGCTCTAAGTAATAACTGCACTGCTCTAAGCTGTTAGTTCTTGGCAAGTGTTTATGTGACCGTCAATTTTGGCCACTTTAATGAAATGCCCGACCACAATGCTAACAAATATGAGAGAGGAAAAACCACAGAGAAAATCCCATTATTTAGCTTGCAGCCGATTATTTGGATGTGAAGAGGGCTGTTATTTTAGTACAATACAAAAAAATGTTAACTGTTTTGGTAAATCTCAGCAAGTTTAGCGAACATTTGAAAAGAGATTCAATCGAACAGTTATCGATTGCCAATGTATTGCATCAGCAAATGTTAAGAAATCAAATATTATTTTCTAAAAAATAATTCTGAAGAGAGATCAAGGTCAGAGGTGAGAGAGGAACTTCAATTATTGTTGCGACGTGTTCTTGAATCACAATACTTTAATCCGAAATGCTGTGCTACTTCAACTTGTCAATTCCATAAGCTCCGTTCCGATGAGCACGAAAACTTGAAATCAATTGAATGTCTAAAATTACTTTCATTAATTTGATCTTTTTTATCCATGAACATTTTGAACACACACAAAAAATACTATGAAATGAAAAACTGTTTTTTACTGGGCGATCTGCCGGGGTACTGTCGGGATCTATTATTATTTCGCATAGTAAAAACGTGTATGTATGTATGTATGTATGTAAGTATGTATGTATGTATGTATATATACGCGCGCGCGCGCGTGTGTGTGTGTGTGTGTGTGTGTGTGTGTGTGTTTTGAGAGGGCCGCCCACAAGACATGTTTAAAGTCGGAAAAGCAATTAGTAAATTCAGAATATTAGGTCTTATTAACGCTGACGTAGCTTAACAGGTGCTAATATCAACGTCGTCATTATGGGTTCGCCGAGGTGATGCCACGCGTCTCAGAACGTCTGTGTTGATGACTCACGACCGTCCTTACTCGCCACAAGTTCTCACGCTGTCCACTCATGCAGATCAAAGGAGGCTGTTCAGTTTGGAATTAGCACGTCCACGTAATTGTGACGTGTGAGTGTGACTAAGTGTGAAACAAAACGAGAGGCGAAATTTTATCCGCAGTAAAAGCAACGAACAACATTTTCACAATATTGCGCTCAAGAAAAAGAAATAAGTAAAGAAAGTAACACAAAAATAAAGAAGAAAGGAGGCATGCTGTTGCATTCCATTGTTCTCATGTTAAATAACTTGGATTTATTGAGGCCGCAAGTATAGGTTATCCATGAAATGACAAATGAACACGTTTCATCTCTTATAGTGTCGTGAATCGACAACCAAGATTTTACTTACTAGTAGATACGCCGCACATTCATGTCAAACCTATTTTTATAATCACTTCCATTGAAAAAGTATAAAGTCTTTTTCATTACACGGGAAAACTTAGACTCTTTACCAAGGTGACAGACCAAATAAAAAAGCTATGAGATTAATTTCAATAAAACAAGTGGTAAAAAATGGCTATAATCCCCGTCGTTCACAGAGAAGCTCAAAATCGTTACTAGCAGACCCTCAGGACAATCGTTTTGTTTGTTGTAGAGTAGTGCGATGACCGTCATTAGCATACACGAAAGCATGCTTTCTATTTTAAATTAGCTTACAAATTGTGAATGTTAAGAGCCGAAATAAGAGACACACAAAAAGTAGTGCTCTTATAATCAATTCGAACATTAATTCTAAGAACAATCAAATATGATGTGTGTTTGCAACCGAACCATCAACGTCTGGGAGGTCGTAGGTTCGAGCCACGTCGGAGTTTTGAATCCTGAATCTGACGACTACCTCGTATCACTGTCTGTAAAAGAATTGTATGAGGTAGCTGATTTAAACAGTTGTTTCCATTTTTGATGAATGCAGGCGGATGTTGAAGTTGCATATTCAACTACAGACCGTGAACTCGCGTAATTCTTCCTTCCATAATTCTAACTGAACTGTCATTCTATCTGGCAACATGATCCCTAATTTTCATACGACACAACTGCCATGACCCGGAAAGGATCCGACAATACTATGAGTGACGTTGAAGTTTGAATTGGACTGTAGCACTTTCTAATCGACAACTGTCGTGTAGAACAATGCAAAAGCTGTATTGATAAAAATAAAAGCAAACCAGTATTAAAAATAAATTGTCGACTCATTTAGTGCTGGCCTCGTCGGAGCACGGAGTGCAACCAGTGTTTAAGAAGTCGGAGCTGCTGACCGAGTTCGAATACCTCGAGGGTTCTTTTTCTTTTTTCCCTTTTTTTCACCACCTGTCTTCACAGTAGCACATTGTCTCTGCATTTACCATTTTCCTCGGTGGTGTTGCTAGATGTCGCATGATCCCCACCGTATCAACCACTGCTTGACCGTGCGACATCTAGCGGTACAACCGATTAGTTGGTTAGTGATTCCGGGCGCGTCAACAGCGTTGGTCATTAGTCCCGTAAGCATAGTGCATGATTTTCCTCGGGAGATGGCGGTGATCTTCCCCCGCTGTATAGCGAGATCCGGCGCCGACCTACCGTCGGCTAGTGGGGTTTCGCCCTAACCAGATCTCTCCCACCAGCGGGGCACCGCCCCAGCCGGGACAAGCTCTAAGCTCCCGAGCGGTCCCGAGCGGCCGGAGAATATGGTAGTGTAGTGCATGTTAGAGCATGTGTGTGTGTGTAAGGGGACAGGATAGGACAAGGAAGAGGAAGAACAAATCGCGCGCGGCCTGTGGCCCGTTTGGTAGGGTACGGCTCCGGCATTCGCCTGGTGTTGATCGGAGAAACCACGGAAAACTACCAACCAGATCAGCCGGCCGCTAGAATTCTCCTCCAGACAGCGACTGAACTCGACCTAGCTGAAAAGCTAGTGTCGAAAATCCTGCCGAACCTAGAATCTGCCGGTCAGAAGCACTGACCCACCGCTCCCGGTCGTAAGAGTATTTTATGTGTCTAAAACAGCGGAATAAAACCAGGGCTGTCTCCTCGCTGGGTGATGCACAAGCATACGCGTGAGCGTGAGTAAGAGGCCGAGGGATGTCTCAGGCAGTAGATCAGGCGAGACACGGCGCGGCATCTGCTAATGAGCGAAGCGAGGGCCGCGTCGCACCTGCTGCATCGGTCGCCCGTTTGAACGCGCGTCCAACCGGCGCGAAGCGGCGCGGGCGTCGGGGCGCCGGCTGCCTTGCCCTACCAGGCGCTCTTCCGCCGAGCTCAAGGTGAGCCCAACGTTCTTTAACGTTTTCGGCCACATGCGGGGCGTTTAAACGGAGGGTTTTAAACGCGTCCCCGGCGGCACACGCCGGGCCGGGAGACAATACGGAGTTTTAGCGCCAGGCGTAAGGAGACAGCCTTAAACTCTATTGATCACGAGTTTATAACGTCGTAACGAACAACAAAAACATCCGTCGTAACGAACAACAAAAACATCAAATATCTAGGATTAAATCTGGATACTAAGCTCCACTGGAAAGACCATATTAATGCAAAAACACGCCAAGCAAAAGTAAAGATCCTTCAACTAAAGCCAGTCATTAATCACAAAAGCAAACTCTCTCTAAACAACGCAATAGCCCTGTACAAAAATTATATACGACCTATTATGACCTATGCGTGACCCATCTGGTTAAATGCCTCAAGAACCAACTTAAACAAAATTCAAATAGTTTCAAATAAATACCTCAGATTAATTACTCAAGCCCCATGGTTCGTTTCAAATCATCAGTTACACAAAGAACTAAATATTCCGTACATCATCCCGTTCATTACCAAGATCTCCAGAAAATTCTACTCATGCATCAACCAAAACGACCACCTATCCCATTTCAACCTCGCTCAAATCCCAGATTCCCGTACTAGAATCAAAAATAGGTTCCCAATTCAAGCTTTCTTGAACATGCAGTCAGAGTTTGTTAATAAGTAAGGCGCTTCATGAGCTCCCTTATCCTAAGTAGTTAGTTTTTAGAATTAAGTTAATTTTAAGGTTAATTTAAGCCACCAAAATACATATGTAAAAGTACTATAGTATCTACGTAAATTCAAGACCAATAAAAAGAAAATGAAAGGAAATGAATGCGGGGCGTTTAAACGGAGGGTTTTAAACGCGTCTCCGGCGGCAGACGCCGGGCGACAATAGGGAGTTTTAGCGCCAGGCGTAAGGAGGCAGCCTTAAACTTTATTCATCACGTGGCTATCGAGTTTCTAAGGTCGTAACGAACAACGTTCTGAAGAGTTTTAGCAATTGCGACATTGCGTTATGCATTATAACAAAAGAAGCATTTCAAGCGTTGAACAAAGACGTTCCATAATATATCAAAAAGTGTAGACGGTGGTGAGACATTTAAACCACGATACGCGAAAAGAGTGTAAGATATCAACATTGTGCAAGAACTTTTAAATTTTATGGCCCACCGCCATGAACGCGCAATCTGGAATTTTGAATCGTCTTTTCTTGAGAATGTAAGGAATATATTAAAACAGCGTTCATTTATTAGCATAAGACATAACCTAATTCGAAGATATGATTTCAACTTCTTTTTCGCACACTTCTTAACCGTCACCTCTACAACATTTTCCATTAATTCTTGCCAGCGTTGTGGAGTTGGTAAAGGAAAACTGTAACTACCTTACATACGGGAATCGGTTTATTACAATTGGTAAAATACCTTTCCTGTTTTTAGGCGGCCATTTTGTCGTTTGTAAGGTGACCGTAGAGACTCCTACAGGCGTGCACTATTTATGAAGTTATAAGGTCGTACGTTAGGCTTAAGGTAAGACGTTATGGCTTCAAGGTCCGTCACGAGACCGTTAGTGCATAACGTCGCTACCTTAGGCGTGGCTTTTTTGAATGATTGATTTTTTCGTGTTTCCGGGCGCGTCAACTGCTTTGGGCAATAGTCCCGTTAGTGTAGTGCATGTTTTTTTTCTCGGGAGATGGCGGTGATCTTCCTCCGTTGGATGGCTAGATCCAACTCTCCCACCAGCGGGGCACCGCCCCAGCCGGGACAAGCTCTAAGCTCCTGACCGGTCTCCCGGAATATGTGGTAGTGTAGTGCATGTTAGTGTAAGTGTGTGTGAAAGGGGAGAGGATAGGGCAAGGAATGGGAAGGACAGATTGCGCGCGGTCCGTGGCCCGTTTGATAGGGTACTGCTCCGGCATTCACCTGGTGTTGATCGGAGAAACCACGGAAAACTACCGATCAGAGCAGCCGACCGCTAGAAGCGACTAAATTCGACCTAGCTGAAAAGCTAGTGTCGAAAATCCTGTCGCCGTCAGGACTCGAACCTAGGATCTCCCGGTCAGAGGCGCTGCAGTGACATCAGTTGATTACGCGTGGCGCTAAAACTCCCTAATATACGTGCTCGCAATGAAGGGGCGTAATCGGCCGGCGCGAATGATTGAGTCTCCGTCCGATGTTCATGCGTACCGACGGCGCACGCGCGGGAGGCCAGGCACCTGGCGCTGGGGGGCGGTCGATGCGCCCACGGCCGCGGCAGCCCCACGTGTGCAGTGCAGCGCTGGACCCACGAAAGACTCCGCGCTACAGTGCGATTTTTATAAAGCGGCCTCTCGAGGCCTGTCTTCACAATGCCGTTATGTCACTGTATTTCGCGTCTTTCTCGGTCGTGCCACCGGGAGCGGTAGCATCAACTGATGTCACTGCAGCGCGGAGGTTCTAGGTTCGAGTCTTGACGGCGGCAGGATTTTCGACTCTAGCTTTTCAGCTAGGTCGAATTCAGTCGCTGTCTCGAGGAGAAGTCTAGCGGCCGGCTGATCTGATCGGTAGTTTTCCGTGGTTTCTCCGATCAACACTAGGCGAATGCCGGAGCAATATTCTACCAAACGGGCCACGGACGGCGCGCGATCTGTCCTTCCTCTTCCTTGTCCTATTCTCTCCCCTTACACACACACACACACACACACACACACTTACACTTACACTTACATGCTGTACACTACCACACGGGTCGGGAGACCGGTTGGGAGCTTCAAATGTGGCGAAATCCCGCAGATTGGAGAGAGCTAGACTCGGAATCCCCGAAAGTCATTGTGATAGGTCGTCACCATCCAGCGGAAGGAGAACGCCACCACATTCCACTGTGATAAAAACATGCACCATTCCTTCGGGACCAATGTTCGTAGCCGTTGACGCGCACGGATATAAGAAATAAATCATTCTTCCATTGACTGAAGATATCCAGTATACTCATAACCCTGTTCAAGCCCACGTTCATATTCTTCCATTTGTTTACTCATATAATCAATTTCATGTTTCGAAAAAGCAATTATAAAAATTTGCTGTCTTTAATAAGCGTTTTCCTTTTGATTATTCTGTTTCTACATATTTCTTCGATGTAGTTTCATGACGACATCATTCGAAGGCACTGTGCTTACTTGTCTCATCAGCAGATGATGACCTAGCGTCTTAGGCGAGACCGTGTGTGAGCGTCTTCTTGCCCTCCAGTTCAACTCTTTGACACGTCCGTTACTCATGCCTGTTTACGTTATTTATTGTCTCTGACTTTATTTTTATTTTTATGTTAAATTGTTTTTAGATTACATGAGATTTGCGATATGATTACATCACTTGTTAATTTATTATTTTAATTAATGTTAAAAATTAATGTTAATTTGTGGGGGTCATGAGTTGTTGACGCCGCCGCCCGCATGATCGCAGCACTTTTCACCCAGAGCATTCGATATTATTTGCTCTCTAATCAAGGAATGATTAATTAAGATAGGAGACAAATTGATGCTCCAAATTCAGGCCAAATGATGGAAATATTGCTATAACATCTACTCAACTACCCACTCTAATGGATTGTTTTGAAATCACGTTTATATCCCAAACTATCGAACAAATGCAAACATCAGATTTCTTCTTACTAATGACTCAGAAGTTCTGAGTAATGATATAGATTCAACTAATGAAAATTATTGTTTACAGAACTGTAAACTTGTCTGTTTTAAAATAAAAAAGCAGTTAAAAATGAACAATTACTTCCATAATCTTCTGCGATTGCGGGTTCCGATGACAAAATGTACGCTCAGAGGAAATCGTCTCAGTGTAAGACATAGGTTTTCACATTGTGACTAAGAGGTTAAATGTCGAGACAAACCTTTAAGACATGTTTTTATCATCCTGTAATTCGCAACACTCGAAAACTAACAAAATGAGAGTATTATTCACAAGAAACAATCAGCCCGAAGTCGTACCATCTCGCCCCGTGACTCTCCTTGAGCCGGAGGAACGTATGGAGCACACCCGGCCATTGGAAGACGGGGACGTCCCGCAGCCCGCGGCGGCGTCACGCATCACGGCGGCGGTGATTGCCAGGCACATCACGCAGCGCGTACTGCACGCGGTGGCCCGGCCGCGCGGCGGCGAGCGGTTCCGCGTACTTCGCTCCGACCGAAGTGGCGACGGTCGAGGCGAGCCACTGGCCCCGCTCGACACCGGCCCCGCTCGACACCGGCACCGCTCGACACCGGCACCGCTCGACACCAGCCCCGCTCGACACCAGCCCCACTCAACACCAGCCCCACTCAACACCAGCCCCACTCAACACCAGCCCCACTCAACACCAGCCCCACTCAACACCAGCCCCACTCAACACCAGCCCCACTCAACACCAGCCCCACTCAACACCAGCCCCACTCAACACCAGCCCCACTCAACACCAGCCCCACTCAACACCAGCCCCACTCAACACCAGCCCCACTCAACACCAGCCCCACTCAACACCAGCCCCACTCAACACCACCACTCAACACCAGCCCCACTCAACACCAGCCCCACTCAACACCAGCCCCACTCAACACCAGCCCCACTCAACACCAGCCCCACTCAACACCAGCCCCACTCAAAATATATTTAGTGTCATCATAGAGCGATAAACTTGGAATAACGAGGTTGGGGGAACGAGAGAGCCGGGCATCGTGCCGCAAATCTGCGTTCTTGATCGAATGACGATTCTTTCTGAATTATCTTTCAATCGCCAATATCTTCCTCCTGAATTGAATTCCTACCGAATACATGTGATTATAATATGAATCCAATTGCAGCTATGCTTCATACCGCAATTTGCTTCGTAGCGATTTGTTCTTCCGAATCTTTTTTGAACCTTCCCTATAAACCGAACAACTGTGACTGGGAGGGTTATTTGATCATTTACACTTCCCACCGAAAGTCATTGTATTAAAAAAATAAATAAATATTTAGAAATTAAACATATATCACGTGTGCATTTGAAAGTATTCAATCACTGTAGAGTAAAAACATCAACGAAACAGAATTAATACTTAATGGAATTGGCTGTCAGTTTATTACATTTCAAAGACCTCTTCCGAAAAAAATGCACCTTTGCGATTCTTGATTTACTATCTTTGTTAGTAATATCTTGCAGGAGAAACTCTGTCTGGCAGACTTTATTATTAATAAATTATTATTATTATTATTATTATTATTATTATTATTATTACTATTATTAGGGTATAGAGGAGGAGGCTTACTTTTTCAACAGATACTGTCACGCGATTTATGTCAATTTTCCATAGTAGAATTCTCCCTGTTAATTCATATAACAAGTAACCTACCATGCTACGATTTGAAAGAGATCAAGGACGAGACAACTCGAAAAAATTTAATAAACGCCTTGAAATATGTAATAGTTATATGACACACATAGTTATATTAATGAGTTATAAGACACACAGTTTCAAGATGGAAAATAAAGTTCATCTGACTAATTCTTTAAACTTAAAAGTTCTTCGTACATTTCATGATATCCGTCCAAAAATAATAAGTTGACCTTTACTATTTCCTTCTTCTGAAATGTGATATCCCGTCAGCACTTCCATTCCTGTTCTTCCTCTTGCGATACGATATGTCTTTCTTCTTGGAGAAAAGAATTAAACGGCATCACGTAGCAAAAATATCTTTTGATGAGACAGCAAATCATAAGCAACTCTGAAACGACAACTACTAGAGTTTTATAGTATAATAGTAAGTTTAATAGTAAGGTTATAGTGAATGTGGAGGAGGTTCTTTTAATTATGAAATTTAGTTTTGATGAATAACCATTGTGCGATGCTGCAGATGGTTCAGTTGGCGCTGATGCACGAGAAACTACGAATCTGGTTAATTCCATGTTCGGAAAAGAGTAACAGAACAGACATGAAAAGCTTTTGATATTAAAAAAGCGAGAGAATAATAACTGTAGGCTGATTTCTGGAGTACATAAATTTCTGCTCGACATAGCATGCCTTTTATTCGACGTACCAAATTCGCAGATAAATTTGACTCCAGGCATCCAACATTAGAAATAACTATAGAAAGGAAAAGAATCGTAGCAGAGAACGACAATTTAAAGATGTAATTGTAACATGAATTTGTTATTGTAAGAATAATTGATATCGGTGTCATCGGAGGAGTGAGTACAATTTCAAACACGATTTCTAGTATAGAAAGATTCACAACAGTTTTATAAACATTATGAATGATTGAATATTAAATAATATTAAAAATTATTAAATATTTCAGAATTATATTTTAATTTTAAGTTTAACTTCAGTTATAATTTCAATTTCGTAATTTTAAATAAATTAACCCACAAATCATGTTTATGCCAGTACTTCGAACAAATTAAAGAAACTTTATTTTAACCATTGAAGAAAAACTTTTGTACTTTGAGCCTGAAGATGCGGTCACAACTCGACCCCGAAACGCCGTAAGAAATTACCTATTACAATTGTAAAACGCTGAACTATGTTTTTGAAACAACATTTTATCAACTTTTTTCTCTTAATTATGTGAGCTGACTGATTGATGTCAGTCTAAAAACAATGGCGAAAGAAATAGTGAAAATAAATTATTCATCCAATCTGAAAAGATTTCACAATCGTTCTGGTTAATATTTTAGAAGTGAGGATTTTTTCCTTGGGTGTGCAAGTCGTGTGTCAAAGCCCAAAGGAATAAACAAATATTTTTTCCTTTGAATTTATTTAGTTTTTTATATATTCGGTCTTCCGTGTGATCGGCGTCATAGATCGGCACCAGCGCATCCAAGCAACGCAGGCAGTGCGCGAGCGCAGCTCAGGACGTTGGCGAATGCCTCCAACGTCTTCAGGTCGGATCGGGAGGCGACAGGGCATGCACGCGATGGTCCCCCTCTCACGAACAAAGCGGGCCAAGGTTTTGGATCTCTAATGTGAAATTACCCATTTTATAGTCATCTTTTGCATTCTTTAATCGATTTCGGCTAATTAGTTACTTTTTAGTCATTTTTAATGCGTTTTTCGCTTATTTAATCTATTTTAACGTCCTTTTAATGATACTTGCTTCAAATAATATTTACGAGATGCAACAAATGTTCTCCATAGAGTTCCTGAGTACCTATACCACGTAGCCTCTTCCATTTCTTCACTCAGAAGTTGTAATTGCAGCCATTGTGAGTATGTAATCTAAGGCTTCTGTCAGCGTCATTGGCGGTTCAGCCAATTTCGGTATAACTAAAGACAGATTTTCTGATAAAGAACAGTCAAAACCGAAATTTTGAAAACTGAGATCACTTGAACGAATAGAAGAAGCCTCAATTACATCACCAACAGCTTAAGTTGTTCATCTGAACAAGTTTTGATCACAATTTTACGTCATTTTAGTTTGGTTAAAGGTAATTTTAAGAGCAATTTATTGATCGTTTTGGCGAGGTTTTGGGTCATCAAAATCCTCCCCCTAGTGATAACGTCACCCGTGTCATGGCGCCCCCCCCCCGCAGCCGCCCTGGGCGACGCGACGTCCGCTGCGCGAGCCGATGCAGATAAGGCCGACTCCGCGCAGCACCTGCGCGGCCGCGCGCCCCGGGCGGCCCCGGTGCACCGCCTCCAGCCGCTGTCTGGAGGACAATTCTAGCGGCCGGCTGCTCTGATCGGTAGTTTGCCGTGGTTGCTCCGACCAACACCAGGCGAATGCCGGAGCAGTACCCTAAGAAACGAGCCACGGACCGCGCGCGATCTGTCCTTTCTCTTCCTTGTCCTATCCTCTCCCCTTACAGACGCACACAAACACTTACACTAACCTGCACTTCACTACCACATATTCCGGGAGACCGGTCGGGGGCTTCACCTGCAACCGGCTGGGGTGGTGCCGTTGGTGGGAGAGTCCTGGTTAGGAGGAAGCCCCGCGAGCCGATGATAGGCCGGCACCGAATCTCGCCATCCAGCGGGGTAATATCACCGCCACCTCCCGTAGGAAAAACATGCACTACACTTCAAGGGCTAATAACCTCAGTAGTTCTGTCCGGACGTCGTACGTAGTAACGCCCGGAATCACCAGCAAACAAACAACCAAGATAAAAAAAAACATGTCGTACACTTGCGGGACTAATGACCATAGCAGTTGTTGCGCCCGGAAACACGGAATAATTAATTAATTAATTAATCTACCGCAGTCACCCACACTGATAGTGCCTAGTACCATAGCCGATAGCCCAGTACCATAGCCGATAGGGCTATGTACTGGCAAATTATTGCATAACAAGCGAAAGCTGCAAATTGGATTCCAAAGTCGAACGTTTCTGACAAACTCTGTTTGAAACGAGTATCCTACAATAATATAATAAGTCTGGCAAAAGGTGTTGTTTTGTAGGATACGGCATAAACATGGCTCGTCTCACGCCAGGGACCCGAAAACATATTGTTAAGGGTCTATGAAGTTTCAATTCCGAGTTATGCCCGATGGTAGATAGTGTGTTAGAGTAACGCATGTTGCAGGTTGCTTGTGTGCCTATGATTTTCCTTCACAATGTGTGAATTTTTTTTTCTCTGAATTTGTTTCATGAAAGCACGCTTACGTTGTGTCGGTTGTGTCTTAAAATGCTACAAAATATAGTTAGTGTCCTCATTTCTTAGAGTATTAAATAGAGGAGATTTACTCGAATAGCGAGCACAAAAAGCTAAGCAGTAAAAAGACAGAAACCAATATACCGCAGCATATTATAAAAGATCTAATGCCGGTGGGAAAATGTAGAGGTTTACAAATCAACGTCTTGATTATTGTCTTGAATTCACACCAAAAGTCGTGAAGTGTTTCATGCACAAAAATCGTAACGCAAACAAACGCTCAACACCAACAATACTTGGAATTATAGTCCACTTTTGTCTTGCTAAAACTAACTTCAAGGTCGATTTCATTTTGACCTTCTTTCTGTGGCACAAGTGGGCACACAAAGCCCCGCCCAGTGGCCAAGCCAGTGCCCAATTATGTCAGCGACTGACAGCGCAGTGTTTGTCCTAGCCAAAGTCCACATCAATTTCCCGGCGACGGAGCGGACGCGTGGCGGATGGGTGTTGCGAAGAGATTATTCCAAGGATTGATGCCATAGATTCCGCTACATCTTCCGAGGATT
This sequence comes from Teleogryllus oceanicus, assembly GCA_964035755.1. Classification (NCBI taxonomy): domain Eukaryota; kingdom Metazoa; phylum Arthropoda; class Insecta; order Orthoptera; family Gryllidae; genus Teleogryllus; species Teleogryllus oceanicus. The sequence goes on from CAXIVR010000012.1 coordinate 56,107,419, forward strand.
CTAGAACTATCTTATCGTAATATGTTTCATTAACCGAAGAAGAATGTTTTCATACTAATTATCGAGATTATAAGACTAGAGTAGGATGAAACGTCCAGAATCTGAGAAAATTGTGACGTTCATGTTTTCAAATCTCATCCTTAGAATAATATTACTAAGGAAAACTTCCAGGAATGACTGCCACCTTATTATTAATCTCTTGAAGACTCAGGAAGACTTAATTTCTAAAAATGGAAATATTTGTTCAATAATAAACACTCGTATGAGAAGCTCTAAATATTGGTTTGTAATATAACATTTTGTATCATTCACTTACTTTTCGGTTAAATATGCTCCGATCAGAGCTATTTCACATGAGTGTGACTCGATTCTCTCACATTTAATCAATGTTTATAAATATTAGTATGTAGTGGTAGTAGTAATAATGTTCAACAAATGATAACCCGACGTTGGGAAATACCTATTCTTCTAGTACCCCCTTCACACGTTCAATATTTCTTGACAGCTAATACGTCGTTCGTCTAAAGGTAGTGGTGAAATAAATGGAAGAACAAAAATATTTAATTGCTGAGTTAATGGAGATCAAAAGTTTTCATTATCTCTGAAGATTCTTCAGATTGTACATTTTATTGGCAATTAAACACTCAGATGGTGAACGACATTCTGTCGAGCGAGAGTTGAAGACCCCCACTCGAAGGAATGCTGTCCACGACGTGAGTAAAAAACTTCCTTAAAAACGTAATGCAAATTGTTTGACGGCGCAGATAATGTGAATCCTCATAGTACTTCATTCCTTTAAATATAGCCACGACTTCGTCTACTAGCATTTCTACCACGGAAATTTATTCAAACATAAATTTTCAGCGTTTGAAAAATTAATTCTGCTTTGGTTTCAAGCGTTCCAAATGTTTCGAAAATATTACGAAGAGAGATTTAATTTATGTTCATTATTTAGTATTAACTAACTTAATTTCAAAATAATAAAAAATAAAAATCCCAGAGATCTAATTAGAAGTGGTTCTCTATTCTAGAACAAATTCTAAAGCCTTCCACAACATACCTCTTATTAACATATACGAGAAATATGACTTTCGCGTTTAATGATAACTATTTTTTCTTAGGGGCCCTTTTCACTTTCATTTACATTGCAAGAATAAGCAAGAATGTCTTGTATTCCAATCTTGTTTACATCTCCAAAAACTTCGACAACCGGAGGTTTTGCAGAACACTATTGACAATATGGAAAATAATCAATAAGATGAACGATAAACAGTGTTGCTATTTTTAGGGTGTGGGCGTCCGTAAAGAGCTCCATCCACGGCGAAATGCATTCCCACGCCCTGCCGAAGGAGCCGCGAGTGGCTGTCGGCCGCCCACTCTCCCACGGCGCGTTGGCGCGGCGCCAGCTGTCAACGTCACTCAGCGCTTATCGAGGCGGCGCGATCCGCCCTTGTGACAGCACGGAAAACCCTACTTCCTTCCTCTTCGGCCAGGCCGGCAGGCGGCTGCGGCTGCCGCACCTACCCGACGCAGCCGCCGCCGCCCGCCATCCTCCGAACGAAAGAGGCCACTCGCACATCCGAGACGAGGGCACGACCGTCGCTTGAAACCCTCAGGCGGAGGCATATGTCGTCCTTCAGGATCACGCTCCAACGTGTACGACGGCATATGCCGTCCTCCACGGGATCACCCTCTCGTGTGACGGGATATGTCGTCCTTCATAGGATCACGCTCCAACGTGTACGACGGCATATGCCGTCCTCCACGGGATCACCCTCTAGCGTGTACGACGGCATATGTCGTCCTTCACGGGATCACTCTCTAGCGTGTACGACGGCATATGTCGTCCTTCATAGGATCACCCTCTAGCGTGTACGACGGCATATGTCATCCTTCATAGGATCACCCTCTAGCGTGTATGTCGGCATATGTCGTCCTTCATAGGATCACGCTCTAGCGTGTAAGACGGCATATGTCGTCCTTCACGGATCACTCTCTAGCGTGTACGACGTCGTATGCCATTCTTCCCGGATCACTCTCCAGCGTGTACGACGACATATGCCGTCCTTCATAGGATCACGCTCTAGCGTGTACGACGGCATATGTCGTCCTTCCCGGATCACTCTCCAGCGTGTACGACGGCATATGTCGTCCTTCACGGATCACTTCTAGCGTGTACGACGGTATATGTCGTCCTTCACGGGATCACTCTCTAGCGTGTACGACGGCATATGTCATCCTTCATAGGATCACCCTCTAGCGTGTATGTCGGCATATGTCGTCCTTCATAGGATCACGCTCTAGCGTGTACGACGGCATATGTCGCCCTTCCCAGATCACTCTCATCATATGTCGTCCTTGTATGTGCATATGCGATTGGAATGTCTGATACGAACTAACTCATAATACGACAGATTTTCATTAAGAAACAACAACATTATATTATAAAACGGAAAAGAGCACGTTTTTATCTATTTACTTATAATTTAGACGAGTAACGAGGAATCTATTTGCGAGCATTTTTCACCCTGTCCGCATAAAAATCAAGTTAATTCAAACCAAGAGAACTAAAAAAACTAAAATGTTTAAAACAGATGTAAAACTGGACATGAATTGCATATCTAAAAGAGGAAGTTCATGTGAATAACTTTCAGAGTATTGCAAAACATTATTTGCACATGAGGCAGAAAAATACTCCAGAGTCTAAAGGTAAAACAGATTTAATAGTATTTTCAAATTCATTAATTTGAAGTTTTTGGATTTCATGAGAAAGATTCAAAAAATGGCCAGTTTCTCATGTGTAGACCAAGACGAATCTAGTAGAACCTTCCTTACCCGAATGATACAGCGGAGTCTAACCGTTAGTGAGTGACGGACGGACGGAGGTTAACCGATTACTATACAATGATGTATACTAAAACATCAATAACTTGAAGACTTCAATTGTTAAAACTGTTGGATTACAGAACACCTGATATTGCGGCCTAATTCTGCCACAAAATATTGTGTCATAAGTAGATTGATGTCAATAAAACAATTGTTAAAATAATATGTAAATTTGATTGTCTTTGATAGTAGAGGATACTCCTGCACATAAAAACATCAATAGCTTGTCTTCATATTTTTAAATAGCCCACTCTTAAAAAGAAGGCTATTAGCAGGTTTCGAAAGAATTATATTGTACAATTGGTCGTATTTTTTGTTTATTTGTTCAGTCACAACTTTATCAAATGTTGGCTACACCGATTTAAATTTGCCTTAATCGGTAAAATCTCCCGGTTGTCCCCCGATCATTCAATGACCTACTGATAATTATTTCCATAGATATCACAGTCATTTTTTTCCTAATATTTTTTTATGTATCGATGATCATCACATGCTATTTAAAATGTTGGTTTTATTCTGACATTTTCATAAAATCAGTGTCTATGAAAATTGGTTTATTTTCTGTTTTTACGATTCCGTCAATGCTCATCTTAAACTCCTTCGCTTTTTCACAATTTACACAATACAGCAATGTGCATACTATTACAAACAATTTTTTTCTGTAAGTGAAATCTATGAAATGTCACAAGGTTTAAAAGCTAAACTTATGGTGCATCACAAGGTTCAAAAATTGAAGAGGCAAAATAATACTTTGGCTATTAAATATTAATTGTTGAGGTCAAATTTTTATCGTACATATCCGTTTATTAACGTAACGTATATATCAAATACTGCAATATAACGTTTTTTTAGCTATCGAACTCGAAACGTATCGAGATTATAAGCAGAAATCGCCATCGCTTCGCCGAACGCGACGTATCGGTGGCACACGTCCACAGCTAAGTCCTTCTCGCAAACGCCGTACCGCCTGCCTCATTGTCAGGCGGTTTCGGGAATGAGAGGTGCGACCAATTGCGGATTCTCGATAACTAATTTCCACAAAAGTGAAGCCGCCGCTGGCCTCTTCGAGGCGCCACCGCCGCCGCCGCCGCCGCCGTAGGCGTACGAGTCACCGTTTCTCGTGGAGACGGAGGTGAACGTTCCCGAAAAGCCTCGACCGCTGGAAGCCCGTCGGTATTCAGGAGGAGTGAGGTTTGCGCACGAGCGATCCAGAGGCTAATGTCGCCTCGATAATTTGCATGTTGGATCGAGCAAGAGGGGCGTGTCTTCCAATGGTTTGTTTTTTTCGTGTTTCCGGGCGCGTCAACCGCTTTGATCATTAGTCCTGTTAGTGTAGTGCATGTTTTTCCTCGAGAGATGGCGGTGGTCTTCCCCCACTGGATGGCGAGATCCGGTGTCGACCTACCATCAGCTAGTGGGGTTTCCCCCTAACCAGGACTCTCCCACCAGCGGGGCACCGCCCCAGCCGGGACAAACTCTAAACTCACGACCGGTCTCCCGGAATATGTGGTAGTGAAGTGCATGTTAGTGTAAGTGTGTGTGTAAGGGGGAGAGGATAGGACAAGGAAGAGGAAGGATAGATCGCACGCGGTCCGTGGACCGTTTTGTAGGGCACTGCTCCGGCATTCGCCTGGCGTTGGTCGGAGAAACCACGGAAAACTACCGATCAGAGCAGCCGGCCGCTAGAATTCTCCTCCAGGCTGCGACTGAATTCGACCTAGCTGAAAAGCTAGTGTCGAAAAGCCTGCCGCCGTCAGGACTCGAACCTAGGACCTCCCGGTCAGAGGCGCTGCAGCGACATCAGTTGATGCATTGAGCTACCGCTACCGGTCCGTCAACTTAGTAAATGTATTGAGATAGCTGGCTTTCGATTGCTTCGCCGTCATCGTCAGTATACAATGTAAAGAAAAGAAAATATAAATAAAATACCTATAAAATACAAAATAAGGAATAAATTACAATAATTAATAAAGAAAAATTATAGTAATTTAATTACATTACAGTATTGTAATGACATTGCAGTAATGTCATTTGCTACTGGTCTGTATATTAATAACCCCCTTGCATTTAACATTGTTTAATTCAATTTGCGCCGACCTGGATGGCCAAGGTGGCTAAGGGCGAGTACCGACTCAGCGTTTCGGTCCGAAAGGTCGCGGGTTCGAGTCCCGCCTTGGCCATGATTTTTTGTCCCTTGTCTTTGTATGTATGTGTTGTCGCGGAGGGCCTCCTGTTCTGCTGACCCCAGATCAGAGGAGCCCGCAAGTGTGGTGTCTAGTATATGGTCGAATATGCGTCCCATCGGGACGTAAAGGGTAACCGGCTGTCGGCTGGATAAAAACCCTAGAAAGAAGAAGAATTCAATTTGCTACTTTAGTTTGTATTTTATTGGTATTTTATTTATATTTTCTTTTCTTTACATTGCAGACCGACGATGACGGCAAAGCGGTCGAAAGCCGTCCATCTCAATAAATTTACTAAGTTGACGGAGATGACCACCTATGTTTTTTCGTATAATAACGTGAACGCCACATCACAATTCCCACAGTACAAAAATGTTTTTTACAAATAGTTCTTCAAATATCGGGAAGTGAAATCCAAGACTTTTAACCAAAATCATACGCAGAGTATATCATTTTATTCGCTCACGAAGAATACCACTATGATCAGACGGCCGAGAAAACATGTGGACAAGCATTGTTGCACATTGGATATTCTGTCTACGGAGTTTCACAAAAAGGGCAATTATATGTCTTGAGACAAACCAAGCGAAATTATGTTAGTGTAATTCACTGAAGTACAATTTCTACCTAATAGTGCAATGTAGGACATTTGTAATTAATTGTGCAGTCGGGAATGACAAGTGTAACCATTTTCGCGCGATTAGGGCAGTGCTGTCTTTTCTTACGATGACAGGTGTATCGGGGCATGGTGGCGCCAGATAATGACGAAACGGTGATACGCCTGTGCCGTGGCACAATGGAAGACTGGCGGGTTGCGAGCCGGAAGTCCGAAGGTTGTGGAAGAACTAAACCCAGAACCCAATCCAACCCCAAACCTAAAACACAAAGCTCATCACTATATTGATTGATTTTTTCGTGTTTCCGGGCGCGTCAACTGCTTTGGTCATTAGTCCCGTTAGTGTAGTGCATGTATTTTTCTCGGGAGATGGCGGTGATCTCTCAGGAGATGGCGGTGATCTTCTCCCGCCGGATGGCGAGATCTCACGCCGACCTACCGTCGGCTACTGGGGTTTCCCCCGAACCAGGACTCTCCCACAAGCGGGGCACCGCCCCAGCCGGGACATGCTCTAAGCTCCCGACCGGTCTCCCGAAATATGTGGTAGTCTAGTGCATGTTAGTGTAAGTGTGTGTGTGTGTGTGTGTGTGTTAAGGGAAGGATAGGACAAGGATGAAAGGAAAGATCGCGCGCGGTCCGTGGCCCGTATAGTAGGGTAATTGGTTTGGTAGGGCGTTGATCGGAGAAACCACGGAAAACTACCGATCAAAGCAGCCGGCCGCTAGAATTCTCCTCCAGACAGCGACTGAACTCGACCTAGCTGAAAAGCTAGTGTCGAAAATCCTGCCGCCGTGGGGAGTGTATCCTAGGACCTCCCGGTCAGAGGCGCTGCAGTGATATCAGTTGATGCACTGAGCTACCGCTCCCGGTTGCATCACCAGCTTTACTCAGACACTGGGCCGCGGGTTACTCTCCTGTCCCGATATGCTAGTATGTCAAAGCGCGCATTCTGAGCTACTTGCCCGCTTGGGATGCCCGGCGCACCTACGAGCACGGAACCGGTAGCGGTAACTCAGTGCATCAATTGATGTTACTGCAGCGTTTCTGTGATGGTTCTGTACGGGTTCTGCGACGGTAGGTCGGCGTCGGATCTCACCCTCCAGCGAGGGAAGATCACCGCTATCTCCCGAGAAAAAAACATGCACTACACGAACGGGACTAATGACCGAAGCAGTTGACGCGCCCGGAAACTCGAAAAAATGAATGAATCAATCGAACGAGCACGGACAGCTTCCCTCAACTCCGCTCTCACTTCTCCTCCAAATCCACAAAGCACGCGCAAGGTGAAGCGACGCGAGGGGGGATATAGTGGATTCTTACTCAAATGAATTTGACAGATCATTCTATCAAACAATCGAGATTTAGATTGTTTATATTCCTTACTACTTATTACTATTTCATGTTTATTTTCTTTTTAAATTCTGCCTCACATAAATACTTTTGTCAACGGACAAGAATATGTATGAGAAATAATGTTAAATAAATTAACATATCTCAAGTTAACAATACAAGTGTACGGGAAGATAGTTATTTTAACAGAGTGCTCTTTTAAAGAATCTTTGCCTCTGAACAATCCTAACCTGAACGTAGGATGTTAATACAAGTATTGCTTTCTTAAATGAACAAGACTACAAAATCAAGATACTTTCGATTCAAAATATTTAATTTTACTCTTGATTATCAATTTGATAATATATTATTTCATTTTTATGGATATTTCATCTGTATCACTCGGCTTTATTTGAGGAAAGTAAAAGTAATGTAGCTATTACATTTGGAGCAATAGGTCAACTACATTCTCTAAAAGAATATCAGTGGCCAGGCATCCAGTGATCACAACTTCCGAGCGATTTGTACAACCCTTACTTTTAAATCTCGCACCAGTTGCTGTGAACGCAGTGCCGGCGAACTCAAGTGAGCTAGTTACCGTGTCCGCGACATTCACATGTCTGTTCTAGTCGCCACGTCAATCGTCTTTGTGTCATTGTTTTGCAGCTGCAGCCGCCAATAAAAAGATACGTTGTCCTATTTACGTATGACTGACACTCTCCCTCTCCCCCTCTCTGGCACACACACAGACACATACACATATTAGTGCAATAATACAACAGTCATACATGCATCTTCTCACACCCTGCCGGTTTTCTACCGGATGCGCAGCCGACATACATCATGCCTGAATCGTTTAGAAATCACTGCAATTTCTTAGGGCTCTTCCAACCTCACTCACTCTGCCCATCGTGCTATATTCCGTTCAATAATCGATTTTGATTTGATTTTTTCGTGTTTCCGGGCACGTTAACTGCTTTGGTCATTAGTCCCGTTAGTGATGTGCATTTTTTCTCGGAATATGCGCGGTGATCTTTCCCCGCTGGATGGCGAGATCCGGCTACGACCTACCGTCAGCTAATGGGATTTCCCCCTAACCAGGACTCTCCCACCAGCGGGGCTCCGCCCCAGCCGGGACAACCTCTAAGCTCGCCTCCTAAACCCGCCTCCCGGAATATGTGGTAGAGTAGTGCATGTGAGTGTGTGTGTGTGTGTGTGTGTGTGTAAGGGGAGCGGATAGAACAAGGAAGAGGAAGGAAAGATCGCGCGCGGTCCGTGGCCCGTTTTGTAGGGTACTGCTCCGGCATTCACCTGGTGTTGATCGGAGAAACCACGGAAAACTACCGATGAGAGCAGCCGGCAGCTAGAATTCTCTTCCAGACAGCGACTGAACTCGATCTAGCTGAAAAGCTAGTGTCGAAAATCCTGCCGCCATCAGGACTCCAACCTAGGACCTCCCTGTCAAAGGCGCTGCAGTGACATCAGTTGATGCACTGAGCTATAGCTCCCGGTTTCAATAATCGAAATTTGATATTTATTAGACTTCAGATATTTATATTCCACAAATATCTCCTAAAAAACAAAAAAAAAAATTGTTTTCACACTGTTCAGGTCATTTTGTCAATGCTTTAATAATATGCGACATAAAGTAGTTTTAAATAATTGTTTAAAATTCATTACGTAATAATATTCTGAATATTACCCAGAAAAATTCACCAATATTCTCACAGCATACCTACTTTGCGCCCGAACTTAAGCCACTTGTATCTTGCAGCTCCTAGAAAACTTCCTCGAAATTTGGGAAGTAGAAAAGGCCCTTGGGTGAACGAGAATCGTCAAGGCAACTTTTTCTGCTGCGCAGTTCATCAAAACAACCACTGTGGCGCTGGTCTTCCCTGCGGCAGCGGGCCAATCGAAACGAGCGTAATGGCACGGAAGGACGGTTAGTCACGCCACAACGCTGAAGGCGCGAGGGATTACTACTATTAGGAAAACGAACCGCAATCAGTGCATGTGCTAGCTCTTTCGCGCTTCCTAGTCTGTAGCAGCGATGCTGTTCATTCATAAATTCGGTACGTTCAAGGAAAGTGATGAGTTTTGCCTTTCCAGCTGCCGAATCTAAACCTCATACTGATTGGTCCAATACTGTTTCTAAGGAAATGCTGTTTGCCCCCCGGTACGTTTTAGGTAGTAGATGTTTTTCCCTATAAGCGCGTACGTCTCATCTTGAGAAGTGGCTGACGAGTGTTTTTTCCGCGTTTCTCTTCCGTGTTCAGAGAAATGTCACTCAACAACTTCTGATAAGGTAGTGTTATAGTACATACAATGTGATATGAACGGATTAATGCAATCATATCCTGGATTCATGAATACTTGTTGTATTATAAAACGTTTTAAGAGTTTTCAAGTGTAATAATTAATGTAAAGCTCACTAGCTTGTTTTTAATTTATGGAACGAGATCGAACTGGCCTAATGCGAATTTAGCCTAATTTTGGTGTGCACAATTCAAATCTGCTAACGTTTTTTACAATATGGACTGCTATATCAAGTTCACAGTTTCATATTTTTATCCTATCTTTATACAGATATAATTAGTAGCAACACATTTACGAATTCTGAAGTGACAGGTGTCGTGAAATAAATTGAGTAACCAAGTTTTTTTTTGTGTGTGCGTGTGTGTGTGTGAAACGGGAAAATGCTCTCTGGAGGAACTTTGTGTGTGCGTGTGTGTGTGTGAAACGGGAAAATGCTCTCTGGAGGAACTTCACGTAATATAGATATGAATAGAAAATAAATACCTCCATGGAAAGTGAAAATATTTATTGCAGGTATAAACAGAAACATGAATTTCTTATTACATAGTCTATTTCAGAGGACAAAATAGAGTATCAAATTGTAGAAGGGTAAAAGAATCTGTGAAAAAAATAATGAACAATAACGTCTAACGACAAATGCTGCGAACGTATATATCCTATTACTTACCTATGAAACACCATACTTCAAGTATTATGCACTTAATCCATAGATACTCTCTGCAGTCTTCACTGAACTCACGTTCAAAAAACGTTCACCAGTATTTTCTTGCTTACGCCTATCATATTCCGAGGAAGAATCGAAGAACTTTGGAGAGTTCCAAAGTTCAATTAGAACAAATGTGTTAGTAATACGGCTTCTGTGTCCATATTATCCCCCACTATTGGGATACATATTACAAGCTACACTTTGTAAATAACAGAGCTGTTTACCACTTAACTATTAAGATTAGTTAGTAGCAAATTACTGAATTATGCAGCCTGAAACATCAAGTCGAATATTCAAGTGCATATTCTACAACAAGTGAATAAGAATATTCATTTCGTTTGCGAAACCTTTGAGTAGAATCGAAACATGGAAATTGTCTGTGCTTCATCCAACGAAACTGACCGACCGACCGTTATAACTTGATAAGTGGGTGGCCACCATATTTAATTCAAATCATATGCGACAAGTACCACTACTTAATAAGCAAGAAATAACAAGGTTCATATTCACAGCAGATCCGCATTACCACAATTTCCTCTGTAGTTTTCAAATCTATACTTGGGGTTTTCAAACGAGGCATCTGAAGGTAGTATCTCCAAGATGGAATATGGCACGACTTTTCGCGTTTTTCTCGGCCCTGTCGCTAGAGTCACTTGATGCGACATATTGCGACAGGACCAAGAGAGACGCAAAAAGACGCGCCTTATTCCATTTTGAAGATAATACCCTGAGATGTCACGTTAAGAAAAAAACTAGAATAATACTCGTAGTAAGGCACGAAGAAGGAAATAAAAACAATGGCTCATTTTTGTTAATATAAAACTGTGAATGTGAATATTTTATTTATCACGTGCCACGTACAAAATATTGATAAAAGCAAATGGTAAAGAAATGAGTCATAAATGCCACCCAGGCCTGGCATTAAAATAAAATTAAAAAAAGAAAAGAAAACCTGCAATAAACGGAATGGAATCGCTCTAAGACATTGAATTCGAAATGAATTTACGCTAAGCCGGAGGCACTTGACGCGTGTTCAATCCAGCGGAAGACTTGCCGCCCTGCGAGAGGCGATTGCGCGACGGGGCGCTGCGCGCGAGGAGCGAAAATCGATGCCGCGTCCATTTCATCGCCCCAGACGCCGCCCCGCGAGCCCCGCCCCGCCCCGCCCCGCCCCGCCCCGCCCCGCCCCGCCCCGCCCCGCCCCGCCACGCCCCGCCCCCGCCCCGCCCCGCCCCGCCCGCCCCCCGCTCCGCGGCCGCCAGAGCCGTGTCGAAACACCTGACCCTCGCCCCCGTTTCCACATCCACTTGCACCTTCTGCCTCCTCCTTTTCCGCTCCTTTCAACATCCACTTCCAACTCGGTGTTATCGTTACGTAGTGGCTTATTATTCGTAATAAATTGGGAATTTATTGTAATAAAATTGCTATATATATATATATATATATATATATACTTATACACACACATACAAACAAACATATATATATATATATTACTGTGACATACCGATATGTCACGTTAAAATAAACTAACATTTATTTGTAGACAATATGGTGGAACATGCATTACGAAATATCACGAGAGCTAGAGCTTAGCAACGACCGTGAATAAACAATGTAGTTTTTGTTTTTTCTAAATGCATTAAGAGATGGCTTGGTGCCGAAAGTAGAAAATTTGGGATTGGGCGAAGAAGTTTAGACGGTCAGCTACACCAAAATATAACAAACGTATGGATTGGCTGGGTGAGAGAAGGACGGTCAAATGTTATGAAAAAAAGAAGGTAGTTTAATACGAAGTCTTCGAGGATGAATCATGCAGGAAGATTTCATTCTGCTCGAAACGCGCTTCTGAACTGATCGTATGTTCGTGAGAGGAACGAGTACAATCGAGATAGAATTGGGTTATCAGTGAAATTTTAAGGACAGTGAATGATATTACAGATATTTTGATGTGGAAGCAATATTGATGTATAAATTGGAACTTTGTCGGGAGTGGTAATCGAGTTCGGGACTATGTCATAGGACGTAATCGGGACTGATAATTTTGATAGTTGGAGACCAGCTTGGATAGGGGCAGAAGAGGATTTCTTGGAACTTTGGATTACGGCAAGATCGCAAGATATTTCGACTGAGAAGTCTACGAGGACATCAACGAAGAAAGATAAGTTAACCGCGGTATAAATTATAAATTGAAAGATATCTTGATCAAAGGCCTAAAAAATTGTAAATTCACTAAATTGTTTACTAAAACCGTAAAAAATAAACTTTGTTGAATTTTGTTCTTTAGAAAAGAAAGTGATTTTTCATTTAGTCAATCCAAACAGAAATGAACTAGGAATAGAATCATTCTATTTCAGATTCCCAGCTGCGCTGTATAGTCAGCGGATCCTATAATCCATTATAGAGGTAATAAGGATTATAATATATGGTGACCCATTGACCCAGCAAGCCGGACGCTAAGATCTTTAGCAGATATAAATGTAGAGAGAGGAAAATTTCGGTATATCTCAATATATATATATATATATATACACACACACTCTCTTATACATACATATATATATATATATATATATATACATACATATATATATACATGTAAAAAAAATAGAAAATGTATAAAATAAAAATCCATTATTGTGTGTAAAATTGTTCTCTACAAGCATTTTCCGACAACAGAACGTCTCCGATAAGTTCTTTACAAGGATTCGGAGGGGCTGAAAGTAGGTTCTAGCTCTCCAGAAGTAATTGTAACTAGACTTCACCACATAAGTATTTTATTCTAAATATAAAATACGTTAGCAAATATTACAATGTTTCCGAGGACCCGCTGTACAAGTGAAAGGTACTACCGTGTAGCGAGTGATGGATCGCAGGGGATGTCGTTAAAGTGTATATACCCCACCCTCCGAATTGAACAACGCGGTTAGACAATTTTCTGTAAAAAATATTTGTTAAGTTTTCGATCGAGTAACGAATTTGCTGTTTGAAACATGAGCAATCACGCGGTTGAAATTACTTTTGTTTATAAAAATCCGCTCATCCTTGACTTGCAATCTTGACTCGCAAACGGGGGAGGGTAAGTTTGACAATTCAGGGCGGAGATATGGTGTTAATAGAAACGCAGCAGAATTACATTTGATTTGTAAGAGAGATGGTTCCGTAATAAATATTGCAAACGCGCATCTGAAATGTTCTCTTTCGACGTATAAAGATATAAAAGTGAGCGAAATATGTAAGAAATATGCCGTATTAGTAAAACATGTAAAAAGATGTAAAATAAAAATATTTCTAATTCATTCAGAATGTCTTGTTAACTCTAAAATATATACTTGAATGCAGGTATCTTAGTTCCCGTAAAAAACATGTAATTTCATGGAAATCCGTTCCCTAGTATATAAAAAATTTGATGTCGCTGATCTTTGTTTTAAGTTTAACTCGTGTTGCTGATACCAATATGGTATGTGGAAAAAAGATGTTTTGTAAAACTACGAAATTACAGCTCAACAGCCCATTCCATTTATTAATATTAGTTTTGCTAATAAAAAACATAGTAATTTTATTTCTACTTTCTACGATAATGTATTGCCATCAGAACAATGTACTAACCCCGCTGACTAGACAGAAAAAAAATTCATAGAATTTTCGTGAAATGGTAGACAAACAGTTCGTGAAAAGTTCGAATTCAAATTAAGACGCAATAATGGTTAAGTGAGATTCGGTCGCAAATTAGAGTGTGCAACTCAGTTGTGTCTGCTCTCAGGCCATGGACGGATCCAGCCGATCGTTGGGGGGGGGGGGATAAAAGATTTTTGTTCAATAATAATCATATTTGTTATTACATTGTATATATTTGTGTATATTATACATATAAGAAACTATACAATATCATTTTTTAAATAATTACGTATAACTCAAAATTAATTCTCCCAAATAAAGGAATGTAACAAACGAAAATTCTAGGCATGGGGGAGGGCCATGCCACCATGCCCCTTCCCCTGGATCCTCCACTGCTTCAGTCGCTATTCAGTAGGAGAAGACTCCATGCGAAATACTCTATTTCACACAGGTGGTATCATAATCTTTAGCAACAGATGAAGAAACTGTCATTTGAACTTGTAAGAGTCATTCAACGGAAATGTCAAGGCTACATTCATATCTTTCTGCCAATTAATAAAATTAAAAAAGAGCTATTTAAACGAGACAATTTGCCAGCGGTAATGAGGTCTAAACAGATATTAGAATATTTTGTTAATCAGAATATTTTGTTATACGAGGAGAATGTGTTATTGCACAACATGTTAGTAGAATGTCGAATGCGACCACAAAAATTCAAAGATATGAACTGATATGGAAGATCACTTAATGAGAAAAGTTTAACTATCTGAAGGGAGTAGAGAGCAGGGGAATGAAAGAAAAAGAAAATGAAAGCATAATAGAGAAGTGATGAGGATCGATGACACAAAATATGAAAAGAAAATTAATATTATCTAAAACTACTAGTAGAAAACGCAGAAACATTAAAACTTGCAATGTTGCAATAAGTTGACACCGTGGTTCCGACGAAACAATGCAAGCGGTGAGAAGCGAGGTTGGAAGTTGGAAGTTGGAGTGCTGGAGAGTGTGGTACACTGTTAACCACGCTAATCGACACTCAAAGGTTCTCTATAAAGCGAAGTGGAGCGTGGGATTCATTACCAGCGACTGACCGTGGTCCGGTCTGCCACAGAACAGATGCAACACGCAAGTCCTTAACAAACAAGGGCGTTCATTTATTTATGTTTTGTCTCCTGACTCATTGGATTATCACTAGGTGAAAATTAGGTATTTTCTTTCACGTCCACCAAAAATAATTGCGAACTGTTCAAGATCCCTTTCAATCTTGCTTTGCATTAAACACAAATTTAACAATCTAAAACCTGCCGACGAATCGTTGATAAACTCTTCATTGAGGATCGCCATCTCTTTGACAACTTACGGGTCACAGTGTGAGAATCGCTGTATTTGTTATGTGTGCCATCAAAGAGCATAATGAAGACTCCGACAAAACTGTTGTGGTGTCTGCCCTGCAATTCTAATGAGTCTCTAAGGTCGGTCCCACTGCACGCTACGCGAAGAAAGGACGACTAAAACACTTATTACCTTTTTTAAACCCAGAATTTGAATGGATAACTGCAGCATTTTACACAGAAACCCAATGAAAATAAAAGAGAATTTTCAATTCACGTTGTTAAGATTTTAGACAAATTTACAATTTCTTCAGTTGAAAGTTTAAAACTTAATGAATACATTAACATTTGTTCTAAAAAATATTTAATGAAAAAATATATTATATTTCACTCACTGTGCCCTATAATTAGAGTTACAACTTACGAACATTTTTTACAAGTAATTGGCGATTCATTCCTGAAGCAACGAAGTTTCTGTACTCTATGAGGATCTGATTCCGATAATATTCGAGCAATTGCGTGTTGCTTCACAAACGACTTTACTGCCGTTCGCCTTCATTGAAAGGGGTCCCGCAATCACTAAAATCGTGTAATCGTGGCATCCATGTGCACCAGCAAAATAAAACAAACGAGAATTTATTAAAATGTCTCTCAGGCATTAAAATGTATTTGCTCATCATGCTTTCCTTTGCATGTTAGAATGTGATTAAGTTATTAGTTTGTTGTTGATGGTACACAAAAAATATTGATTAGAAGAGTAGAACTCAATTATAAACATACGCACTTAATAACAAACACATGTTTTTAATAGAACGCATATCAACATGTATTCAGAAGATGTATTTGCCTGCTATGATAATCATTCAAGTTTTTAAGTTCATTTGAAAAAATAAATACAAAATCCATTTCGGAATTATCCATTGTCGTTAATATTTTTCAAAAAAATGCAAGTTAAAACTTAACTTAATTAACACCGTGTTAATATGAACAGTTTTATAAAGATTCTTGGATTAATACAAATATAAATTACGGATAGCAGAGGTATCAACCACAAGTAGTTGTGGTTGTGGTTGATACCTCTGCTATCCTGAATTTATAATCACGGAGTACCACTATATCTCTGCTGCCACTACGGAATTTAATACATATATATCTTGCCTTACATTCGTCCAAAGCCGTTGTTCATTTACAGCGCTTTATGACGTCGTAAAAATCCATTCTGATGCATCTGAGGAGCAAAGGGAGGCATCACGTGGAACGACTTTGTCCAGCGCCGCCCTGCGCAACGGCTTGGTTCGTGAATCATCCTTCCGTCGCTGGTGACGTAGCCCCATCGGCCTGGGAGATCAGCCAGTGCCCCGCACAGCGACGCAGGTCATTCCATCCCGCCCGCCCGATCAGGCAGCAAGGGGCGTGGGCGGCGTTTGCACGGCACGTGTCTGTCTTCCCTATTCCTCCTGTTGTGTTGTTGTTGTTGTTGTATTGTCATCTAAAAAGAACAAAATTCAGTTTCAAATTAAAATAAAGACGCTTCTCTTCACGGTTTTCCCTCCTGTTGTTGTTCTTGGTGTTGTTGTATAGTCATCTAAAAACGTACAAAATACAGACTCAAATTAAAATATAGACGCTTCTCTTCACGGCTTTCCCTCGTGTTGTTGTTGTTGTTGTTTTATAGTCATCTAAAAAGTACAAAATTTAAAGTTAAAATATCGACGCTTCTCTTCACGGTTATCCCTCCAGTCCGCGGAGAATGATTTGACTGGTACATTATCGGTGAGGGTTTTTGATCTGTCTGCCTCCTCTTTTCCTCCTGTCGAGACTCCCCCCACCCTACCAATTCGACATTTTTCTCTCATTTACATCCGAAGCTCTACGTTAAATTCTCTTATTTAATTTCTTGGACTGCACTTCAGGTGGAAGTTTTTCTTCTTTCGTTAATCATCATGACCGTTATTAAGTAGTAGGATATGGATCATAGGATCGGTCAATTAATGAAACATTAGTTTGCCAACGTTTCGGAATATTTAATTCCTTCATCAGGGCTACAAAAACACAATCACATGGAATAAAGACGGCTTGTCGTTGTCAATGTTGTTGTTCAGACAAGTAGTCTTTATTCCTTGTGATTGTGTGTTTTTTGTAGCCCTGATGAAGGAATTAAATATTCCGAAACGTTGGCAAACTAATGTGTTTCATTAATTGACCGATCCCGTGATCCATATCCTACTATTCATTAATCATATTATCATCAGTTCATTAACATTATCTCTTCATCCCTGCTAAGCGGCGTGTATCGCAGATTGTGGTTGATATCGTAGCGATGTGTTCGTTGTTCGCTATATGTCACGGCAGGATGAATCCCACCGATTAACTATCACGGATAAGAACAACATGGATAAGAACACAAAATTTATTGCTTATTAATCCTTGCAAATATATTTTATTACATGGGAGCTTTTTTCTTCTTTTTTTCCCAAAATTCATGTAGTATATGACTTAGTGTAGGGATCACGCACACAATTCACTTTTCCCCATAGCACGTCATACGCAGTTTTAACTGTTTTTTGACGTAAAATAAAAAATAAATAAATATCCCAGGCATCTTAACGACGGCAGAGGTGGTAAAGGGGAGTGAATGTGTGTGCATGAAGTGGTCACATGAGCAATACCGCTCTTGCTCTCTTACAAAATAAATCATCTCTTGGTATAAAGAGAAAATTATATTTTAAAATTATGTATTGCTAATTAACACACTACGCTTGAAACTGCCATGTTTTTTGTCCGAAAAAATTCCATTATCGTAGACCTTGAGAAAGATCTTGCAAAATGAAGGAAGATACGCTGAGAGATAGCTCCATATTAAGTTTCAAATAAAGTGTTTCCCCAAAATTTAGACGATTCCACAGGAGATGAATTAATGAATAAATGATGATGTTGAAATGAAAGGCACTGTAGTTGCACTAGAGGAAGGAGAAAACCAATAAAAACTACCTACAACAGTTTTGTCTACAATAAAATCCAAAGGTATCGTTCTGACCATCTTGAACCTTCGTGCCAAGATGAAAGGCTAGGAATGTCAAAAGTACTTCACGGTTGAATCAAATACAAAATGGTCCTTCGTTGCGACCTTTGAGTTTACATAGTCCGGAGTTACGGTTTTATTCCTGTTTGTTCTACATAACTGTCTTTCGACCTTTTAATATTACAATTTACCTTACATAATGTTTCTATTATTGTTCTTCGGACTTAATAGACACGTCAGGAATCTGAGCAATTGAGAACAAGTGCATTAACAAGTAATTTGTTTATTGCTTATCATGCGTTAATTAGGTTTGATATTGAGAAAGATGAGGAAAATTACACGTATATAGTGGAGTGAGTTAAGAAAGTTTTAACCTGGCTGTGCGCTCTGAAATAGATGACGAAATTTCAAGTCTTCAGCGGCTATATATGTATATGAAGTAATATAAATGTATGAAGTAATGTATACTGATTCTTTTGTTTTAATTTAAAAATACAACATGGCATTTCGGGTGGAGTCTGCGAGTCTCTATGGGAAAATACAATATATAATATAATATTTAAATATAATTTAAATAAAACCCAATATACATCACCAAATTCAGAATAATAAAATGAATAAATCATAAAATTTAATGCGAGGAAAATGTCTGATATGTCAATAAAACTTCCAATGCCAAACGCCGGCCGAAATCGTCTTAATTTGACTAGGTGTATTTCGTTTTATATATTTTTATGCACTCGAAAAGGGATCACAAAATTCAACCGACACGATATGTTAAACTTTTTAAATAAAACGAAACACAAATATCCACAACAACTTGTATCTTAACCCCTCAACTGTTTACGTAGGCACGGGTCGTCATTAAAGGCTGTAAAGTGGAGTCTCTCCTATAGAAATCGCCTCCAAAAGAAATTTAAAAATATATTTATAAATGTATTATGTATTAATAATGGATTTGAGTTGTATTATATAACAAACACATCAAAACTTTATTTTATGAGTTCGATAACCGTCGTCCGTAATGCTTTTGAAGCTGTGGCAGGGAAGACAAAAGCGTTAGGCTCCCACTTCATTCCGCCATAAGGCCAGTGCAAAACAAGGCGTAACGTCATACATTCATTGCACAGGCTTACAGGCGGGCGAAGGCTGTGGACAAGCAGCCTTCAAGGGTGGGGCGTAAAGTTGAAGAAGGGCATTCTCATTTGATAGCATTACTGTGCAGCTCAGCGAGTAGCATTGAGCTTCAACTTGTTTTCCAAACATGCGGTCTGTTATACATATATCAGAAAAGATTTTGTTTAGAAATACAATGCATGCAATGCGAAACAATGCATTGCAGCCTTCCCCACTTACAAAATCACGAGCTGCGACTGCCTTTACCATTTTAAAATTTGTTTTTATAAAGGCTGCATTCGAGGTTGCGGTGTCCATCGTTCTGAAATAAGAGCGGCAGTTGACATCGCGCTACAACTCGTTGGCGCAGTGGTTCCCGGAAAAGAGGGCACCCCCGCGGAAAATCGATGGCCACTGGAGGCCGCCTCCGCCGCCGCCGCCGGCGCCCCGCTCCACTCCGCTCCGCTCCACTCGCCCACTGCCGCCGCTGCATCTTGGCCGCAGTTACCTTTCATTGACAGGCGCCTACAACCACCACTACATCAACTGATGTCACTGCAGCGCCACTGACCGTGAGAGATCCTAGACTCGAGTCCTGACGGAGGCACGATTTTTGACTATCTTTTCAGATTGGTCGAATTCAGGCGCTGTCTGGAGCAGAATTCTAGTAGCCGGCTGCTCTGATCGGTAGTTTTCCGTGGTTTCTCCGATCAACACCAGGCGAATGCCGGAGCAGTACCCTAACAAGCGGGCCACGGACTGCGTGCGATCTTTCCTTCCTCTTCTTTGTACTATCCTCTCCCCTTACACACACACTTACACTAACATGCACTACACTACCACAAATGTCGGGAGACCGGTTGGAGGCTTAGAGTTTGTCCCGGCTGGGGCGGGGTCCCGCTGGTGGGAGAGTCCTGGTTAGGGGGAAACCCGGCTAGCCGACGGTAAGTTGGCCCCGGATCTCGCCAGCCAGCGGGGGAAGATGGCCGCCATCGCCCGAGAAAAACATGCACTACACTTATGGTAATAATGACCAAAGCTGTTGGCGCGCCCGGAATCACTAACAACCAACCAACAAACTACCCACCACTACTGCTACGAGGTGGTCCACCACAACCACTGCTTCCAGACAATCATCGTCACCGGTTGATCCCGGGTTTACGGAGAACCTCGGCTACACCGTGACCTCGGCCTTCGTTGTCACGGCCTCCTTAACACTACTGTATGTATCATTCACTTCTGATTCTTGTTTCGTGAACGATAGAGAGAAAAAATTAATCATTTACGCGGAACATTCAAACTGGTTTTCGATATTTCTTTTGGTAGAAATGTAGTATGGGATCCGTTTTGTTCCCGCGTGCACATTGTGACGCTTCGCTACGCGTATCTAAGTTGAGGACGAGGCACGGCCTTCGGCCCTCGCGATAACATTAAACTACCTTGAGTCTGTCCAACGCATAAAGCGGGAGCGGTAGCTCAGTGCATCAACTGATGCCACTGCAGTGCCTCTGACCGGGAGGTCCTAGGTTCGAGTCCTGACGGCGGCAGGTCCTTGCCCTATCCTCTCCCCTTACACAACACACTTACACTAACATGCACTACACTACCACATATTCCGGCAGATCGGTCGGGGGCTTAGAGCTTGTCCCGACTGGGGCGGTGCCCCGCTGGTGGGAGAGTCCTGGTTAGGGGGAAACCCCACTAGCTGACGGTAGGTCGGCGCCGGATCTCGCTATCTAGCGGGGAAAGATCACCGCGCATATCCCGAGAAAAAACATGCACTACACTAACGGAACTAATGACCAAAGAAGCTTACGCGCCCGGAAACACGAAAAAATCAATCAATCAATCCAACGCATAATTATAAACGCATTTTATACGAATAATCTTTAATAATCATTTGGGGTGTATATGTTTTTTATGTTCTCCACATATACAGGAATAAATTTATTTTAAATAAGAGAATTTATTTTAAAGGGAACGCTCATTTTTAAGAGAATTTTTTTTTTATAATGCTTCTCAAGTAATGTAAATTATTCCTCTGTGGTGAACGATAACATTCCTGCGCAACGATCGGAAGCGAATCCGATTATGCCAAGGCACCGTCATCGAGGAAGCCTAGGGTAAGTTGCACCGTAAACCCGGGAGTAGCCTCGTCACGTACCCACAACTCCCGTTCAATTAAAGCAATCATACAAATCAATTATAAGGTCTCTCATTAACACCGTAACCGAGATCCCCGCGATATTATCATAGGTAATACCATGAGTGCGTTGGAAATTTACCAAAAATTCGTCGACTGGCGAAGCGAGGAGGGGCTTTATCCAAAGCACGAGTGGTATTTAATACTATTCCACGAATGGAATTATGTCCAACAGAGTTCCAAAATGCGACAAATATTGAAAAAAACTGAAAGCTATGTTAAAATTAAAGAGATTATGATATATTACATACGCAGTTTATTGGATATGGACATAGCTGCCTACTGAGATGGCTAAGTCACATTTTATGATTGTCCAGAAGTGACATGCCGTAAGAAAAATCGGATTGAAAAAGCGATAAACTTGTTGAGACACAACGCCAAGAGTGGGACATTTTTTATGTTTAGTTCAACCCTACTGGTTTTTAATTTCACGAGTGGTATAGCCACTGTAATCAGTATGTCAATTCCCAATATCTATCGCCAAAAAACGCTCAGTACTTCATCCACAACCTCTCCTTTCTACCATCTTCGCCTCCTTTACTTTATTCCGGCCTTATCCGCGGGTTCTCCTCCAACACCTTGCACTCCAGCGCCCGCTTTCGCCAGCGCCATTCCTTACACAGCGTCCGTCCGCCTCGGAACTGCTCCGCTTTTGTTTCCTCTTCGTGTACACAGCGCGGCGCTGCGTCTTTGTCCAGCCGAGGTCTCGTATCCAGAGCCGCGTTTCGGAGCGGGGCAGGGCGGGGAGGGGCGGGGGGCGGGGGAGGGCGGGAGGGCGGGAGGGGGGGGGGGCGGGGCTGCGCGGGGTTGGGCGCGGAGGGGAGCGGAGCGCGGCGGGGCGCCACGGCCGCAGGCAATTTCTCAGCGCACTCGCACGCAACCGAGTCCCATCGCGCAGCAGCCGGCGCGGGCTCCGCATGGGCTCCAGACTAGGGATGGCAAATTTTAACAAAACTTCGATACATCTGTATGGGCTCCAGACTAGTGATGGCAAATTTTAACAAAACATCGATACATCTGAATGGGCTCCAGACTAGTGATGGCAAATTTTAACAAAACTTCGATACATCTGTATGGGCTCCAGACTAGTGATGGCAAATTTTAACAAAACTTCGATACATCTCTATCGGCTCCAGATTAGTGATGGCAAATTTTAACAAAACTTCGATACATCTCTATCGGCTCCAGATTAGTGATGGCAAATTTTAACAAAACATCGATACATCTGAATAGGCTCCAGACTAGTGATGGCAAATTTTAACAAAACATCGATACATCTGTATGGGCTCCAGATTAGTGATGGCAAATTTTAACAAAACATCGATGCATCTGTATGGGCTCCAGACTAGTGATGGCAAATTTTAACAAAATATCAATACATCTGTATGGGTTCCAGACTAGTGATGGCAAATTTTAACAAAACTTCGATACATCTCTATCGGCTCCAGACTAGTGATGGCAAATTTTAACAAAACTTCGATACATCTGTATGGGCTCCAGATTAGTGATGGCAAATTTTAACAAAACTTCGATACATCTGTATGGGCTCCAGACTAGTGATGGCAAATTTTAACAAAACTTCGATACATCTGTATGGGCTCCAGATTAGTGATGGCAAATTTTAACAAAACTTCGATACATCTCTATCGGCTCCAGACTAGTGATGGCAAATTTTAACAAAATATCAATACATCTGTATGGGTTCCAGACTAGTGATGGCAAATTTTAACAAAACATCGATACATCTGTATCGGCTCCAGATTAGTGATGGCAAATTTTAACAAAACGTCGATTCATCGATATTTTTTCAATACATCGCTGCAGGGGTTTCTTTGTCGATGTCGATGACCGACGAGAAAACATCATCATCATCATCATCATCATCATCATCGTCATCATCATCATGAGTTGAGCCTATTGACCCGTTCCGTCTCCTAGAGTATCCTTCCATCGTCTTATTGATCTGCCCATATTTCTCCTCCCATCCGGGTTGTAGTTGTGGAGGATTTTTGGCATTCGATCTTCCGCCATTCTCATTAAATGTTCATGCCAATTCTGTCTCAGTATATCTATTGTTTCCGTTAGGTTGAAGGTTTTAAATTCGTCTCTGATGTCCGAGTTCCTTTTATGGTCCAGTATTGAATAGCCCGCCAAAGGTCTTAGAAAGCCATCGAAGAGAGAACATCGTTGTTTTAATTATAGACTAATAAACATGCTATTTTCCTATCCATTTTTAATCACAGTGCGTAAAAGGGATATATTTTATTGTTTGGCTAACAGCATGTTAGTAGTATGTAAAAATTATCTAATGTAAAGAATAAAATTGTCAATAAAGAACATCGTGTTTTGCTATCGATTTTGTGTTTCACTGTCGATTTAGGCAATAACACGCCTGGCGATAACATGCACTCAAAACAGGAGCAGCTCCCAAACTTTTTCAGATTGCACAGGCGAAATGTACAGCGTCATAAAGAAGATTATGCAAAACAACGATATTGCTATAGATTGCTCCTACTCCACTCTACAACGTGCTTAAACCCTTTTATTTATATAAAAAAACCCACCGTTGGTGTTGCAACAAAATATCGATGTGAATTGATTGAGGCAGGGTGATTGAGAAAGAACAATCTCGCCTAATGCCCCACTTATTAGAAAAGCTTTCCAAATTAAAAAAAAAAGTTTTTATGTTCTTTGATCGATTGAAGGGGTAGGGAAAATAACAAGATACGTCACACCAGCCTCAGGTTGTCTCCGCACGTAAAGGGTAACCGGCTGTCGGCTGGATAAAAGCCATGAAAAAGGAAAATAGTACAATGATATAATAAATAACAATAACCGGGTCAATGACCCCTATCTCGATCGGGTTTTTGTCCATTTTCCCTGATAGAATGCTGAGATGGCCTCTTGATTTGCTTCTCGACGTAAATGTGGCTTCACTACGCGCACGTTTTGTTGAGCTTTCCTTTTGCTTGTAGTGGTAGTAGAGCTTAGGGTTAGTTTGTATTTTGTAAACAATACAGAAAAATCAAATCTGTTCGTTCGTTTACCGTTACAAATCAGTTTTCTATAAGTCGGAAACGAAAATATTTAGTTTTTGAAATGTTAATCTCTCGCTTTATTATTATTATTATTATTATTATTATTATTATTATTATTATTATTATTATTATCACAATTTAACTTGTTTCCACTCTTGCATCTCGGTTACCATGAACAAGAGATACACGTTCCAACTGTCATAATCAGCACTGGATCAACCATCAATGTTCAGAAACTTCCTCACGATGTTACATGTGTCCAGTATGACAATCTTTTGCATCTGGATGTATACCCCTTCCTCAGTTGCAGTTCAGCTAGGGATTCATGTAGGAACTTAGGAATTTCACCAGTGGCGCCTAGAATTATTGGTACAACCGTCACCATTTCCACGTCGCTCTACATTTCCTTTATGTCATTTGCCAGAGGTTGATATTTTAGAATTTTTTCACTTCTTTTCTTTGGGATGTTGTGAGCTAGCGGGACTGCGACATCAATCAGATACACCTTTTTATTTTTCTTGTCATGCCCGGTTTATTAGATGATACAGACCTATCTGTTATTATGGACCTGTTCCAGTACATTTTGTGATTATTTGTGTCAATGTTCGGGTGTGTACTTATAGTATGGTGTTCGGTTACCCGTCAAAAGGTTATTATTGTGGCATAGTTGCTGATAAACCACTTTACAAACGTCGTCATGTCGTTTTGTATATTCTGAGGATGCTAGAAAGCTGCATCCACTGATAATGTGGTCTATTTATTATTATTATTATTATTATTATTATTATTATTATTATTGTTGTTGTTGTTATTACTATTATTTTTTCATCTTTCAATTATTAATAGTTAAATTGTTGGGAAAGAATTCTGAAACTCATGGAAGCGTGCGCAGATGATTTTCTGCCCCGTAAGTCATATACAGTTTTCGACTAACTAACTAACTAACTAACTAAATACATAAATAAATAAATAAATATTCCATTCCGGCCATTCACATCTTCCTCACCACGGTCACAACCTGTCGAAACCGACTTCAGGAGGGGCCTGTTCCTCCTCCAGAACCATCCAATCGACCGCAAGCAGCCGCTCAGCTCGAGAGCCTTGGGGCAGTGGCGCATCGGGGTCGGGCGGGGCGTGGCCCGCGGGCCGCTGACCCGCGCAAGAAGCGGCGCCGGGCGGCAGCACCGCTGCGCAGATGCTGCGCGGCCGCGCGACAAAGGAGCATCGCGGCGGCGACTGGCCGGGTCCCGCACGCGGGGTGCACGGCCTCGGGTTCATTATCTCTCCATTACGCGGCATTTTGCTGCTACAGACGGGAAACGCAGCAGAATTGTCGCGGGAATCTGGGAAGAAGCCGCGGGCCAGTTTCACGCGGGTTGGCTCGGAAGCGCGGACGGTTGCACGTGGCGGACGAGGCACGCGATGGCTTGTTGCGGACGTTCCTCCTGTTAGGGTTCGAGTGATCCACGATGTCGCTGCAGTCGCTCTGAGGTCCTACATTTGAGTCCCGACGGGGGTAGGATTTGCGACACTAGCTTGTCAGCTTTAGTGTCAGCTTGACGCGGTCGAATTCAATTGGGTCTTCAGGAGAATTCTAGCGGCCGGCTGCTGTGATCGGTAGTTGTCCGTGTTTTCTCCGATCAACACGAGGCGAATACCGGAGCAGTACCTTAACAAACGGGGCACGGACCGCGCGCGATCTTTCCTTCTTCTTCTTCTTCTTTGTCCTATCCTCCCCTCTTACACACACACTTACACTAACATGCACTACTCTACCACATATCCCGGGAGACCGGTCGGGAGCTTAGAGCTTGTCCCGGTTGGGGCGGTGCCCCACTGGTGGGAGAGTCCTGGCTACGGGGAAACCCACTAGCCGACGGTAGGTCGGCGCCGGATCTCGCCATCCAGCGGGGAACGATCACCGTCTCCTCCCGAGGAAAATTATGCACTTCCCTTACGGGACCTAAGCTGTTGACGCGCACGGAATCACGAACAACCAACCAATCGTGTGATCCAAGAGAATGTTTTGGTAGCAAGGCGTTATGAGCCAAAATCGGTGCATCTTTCGTCTGACAGGCTATTTGATGTTGGCACTAATGATGATATCAACCACCCCTATTGCGAGTGAGAATTTCCCTTACTTCAACTGCTATGAAATTAACACTGACAAGTCACACTTTTATAAGGTGTATTAAAGGTTAATTATTTTTTTCTAAAGACCTCATTGCATGTAAATGGCATTATAAAATAATGTGTTCTTCCAGCAACTGCTTACTCAGAGTGGAAAAAGTATTGTCACGTTACGAGAAAATGGCGGTATTTTGACTGAAATCTCTTATTGCCAGGCGCTAGTAACGAAAAACTGAATTATCTTGTTCCTTCGTATGTGGTAAATTACTTTCTCTAAAACATGATGTAGCCAGAATATACAATTTTTGGGTCCTGGATCCCTAAAATAGATTGATGCAAAACGTCTGCGGTCAGTCCGTCTGCCACCCTGTTTGTCCGTCAATGGTCAATGCTAGCGCCTAAAGCATTCAGCCAATTTTTTGCCAACTTTATATTCCCTGGTCGGTCAGAACGTACTTGTTTGAGTCCTTGCGAGTTCGAAACGGATTTTTCGATTTTGTGTGTACATTTCAAAAAGGCTGAAAACTAAAAGCATTTTCAAAATTAAAAATGACTCAACAATGGCATTACATTTTTTATTAAACTTTGCTCCGGATGGCGTAACGAACTCTTAAAAATGGTGTGGGACTCATTTTCGAAGACATCCCGAATTTTTCGAAAATTGCAAATGTCATAATTTTTCCAGCTTTTTCCTACAACTACAGTATTGAAGATACGTATTTTTTTAAATAAAAGCTGATCCTTAAATACAGATCTTGAATACGTTCTGTACAATTTTTCGAAAATAAGATTAGTTTTTACGTAATTTTGCGTGAAACAGGGAATTTTCAAATACTTTTAAGTAATTATTTTCTCAAAAACGGCTCAAATGTTTATCTTTAAATCGTTTGTTTGTAAGTAGCAAAGATCGGCATAGAAAATAACTGAAACTGTTCTAAAAATCAGTTCTTTAGAAAAGGTCATTGACATTTTTTATAAATATATCATCACTGATTTTAGTTGTTATTTTAGTCTAATTTTGGAAATTTTCCAAATTACAAATTCGAGTTTTCCGCACTTCATTTGATGGAATCTTTCAATAGGTATACCATCGGTCCGTGGCCTGTTTGGTAGGGTACTGCGCCGGCATTCGCCTGGTGTTGATCGGAGAAACCACGGAAAACTGCCGATCAGAGCAGCCGGCTGCTAGAATTCTCCTCCAGACAGCGACTGAATTTGACCTAGCTGAAAAGCTAGTGTCGAAAATCCGGCCGCCGTCAGCACTCGAACCTAGGACCTCCCGGTCACAGGCGCTGCGGTGACATCAGATGACGCACTGAGCTACCGCTGCCGGTCCCACAGTTGTTGAAATGTGTTACATGGAACGACGTGATACAACGGCGCGAACATACCACATCGCTCACGAGATCTGTGATCGTTCCCAGCAGGCTCTTCATCAATGCGGGGGGGGGGCACGCGGCGGCGAGGGGGCGGCGGAAGAGGTGTGATTGGGGGGGGGGAGGCGGGGCGGCCGGCAGCTACCTGCACCCGGAGATAGACCTCCCGATACGGCGGCGGAAGCGAGGAAATTACATGATTAAACGGGGGATGGGAGGAAATAAATTGTACGGAAAGAGGGAGGGCGGATGGGGAAAAAGAGGGCGAGCGCCACCAAATACAAAGCAAAAAAAATGAATAACGCAAAAAAGGACGAGGCTATAAACGAATTAAAATAAGGCGGGGATGCTTTCAGAGAGCGACCGGGAGATTGATCGCGTTTATGAAAAGGCCTCTCGGAGCATATTGTGTGCTCAGGGAAGGGAATTTCGGGCGGGCGCCCGGATGCCGGGCATAACAAACGGCCGGTCCTTTGGCGCGGCGCCGCGTTCTAGGCGATCCGTCAGTGCCGGCGACGAAGGGGGCGGGGCGGGGGGAAAGGTGCCTCGGGCGCTTGTGGCAACGAGGTACGAGGCGCGGGAGGCGATGGACGTGGTGGAGATGGCAGAGACGGGGATGAGGGCGGGTGGC
Source organism: Teleogryllus oceanicus (assembly GCA_964035755.1). Lineage (NCBI taxonomy): Eukaryota > Metazoa > Arthropoda > Insecta > Orthoptera > Gryllidae > Teleogryllus > Teleogryllus oceanicus. The sequence continues at coordinate 56,135,920 of CAXIVR010000012.1, forward strand.
GGAGGGGAAAAGAGTTGGTTGGTTGTTAGTGATTCCGGGCTCGTCAACTACAGAGCGTAGTGCATGTTCTTTTCGGGAGGTGGCTTTGATATTTGCCCACTGTATGGCGAGCTCCGGTGCCGACCTACCGTCGGCTAGCGGGGTTTTCCCACACCTAGGTATCTTCTACAAACGGGGAACCGCCCCAACCGGGACAAGCTCTTAAGCCCCCGACCAGTCTCCCGGCATGTGTCGTAGTGTACTGCATGTTAGTGTAAGTGTGTGTGTATGAGACGAGGATAGGAGAAGGAAGAGGAAGGAAAGATCGCGCGCGGTCCGTGGCCCGTTCGGTAGGGTACTGCTCCGGCTTTCGCGTGGTGTTGATTGGAGAAACCACGGAAAACTACCGATCAGAGCAGCCATCTTCTAGAATTCTCCTCCAGACAGCGCCTGAATTCGACCTAGCCGAAAACCTAGTGCCGAAAATCCTGTCACCATCGGAACCCGAATCTTGGGACCTCCCGTTCAGAGGCACTGCAGTGACATCAGTTGACGCACTGACCCACCTCTCCCGGTAGATCGGGCGGAGAGCATGGCGGTTGGGATAGTGGCGGGTCGACGGCGGATGGGCGGTGGCGGCGGCAGTGGCGGAGGCGGAGGAAGAGGGAAGGCGGAAGCGACGGAGGCCGCAGGGGCAGTGGAGTCGCGAGGTCGGCCCAACCGCCGGCGGTGCCAGGAACGACGACAGGAGCAAAGAGCTCTGGACGCGGGGGAGAACACTTGCGGAAATAGAATAGGGAGGAGAATCAGATGATGCGCTGCTGGAGACGTGTACAAATAACGTGGATTGTAATATTCAAGCGATATTAATCATCAGTAAACAGCTATAGTGACACTGCAAATTTGTTTGTTAATTGTAGCGAATAATTATAATGCCCTAAATAAATTAGTTCTGTAATTTTAATATGTTGTATAGGTTGTCTTTTTTATGTAGGTTTTATAGACAAAAACAGCTTCAATTTATTATAGACAACGTATCACATTTTGTTTTATTAATAGACTTCAATGCGACGTTTCGAAATCATCTTTTGATTTCTTCTTCAGGCTTGGTAATTACATGTCAATAATTAAAAAATACATAAATATAAGTAAAACAACAAATCTTTGGGCTAAAATATGCCTTTGTCAATATAATAAAACATCCAAATAATCATACATTAAAAACTAGTTTTTCCAATCACACCAGATGCGTGGTGGAAAAATAATAACTTGGAAACCATTAACCTCACATTATACCAATGTAGACAAAACTAGTTTTTAATGTATGTTTATTTGGATGTTTTATTATATTGACAAAGGCATATTTTAGCCCAAAGATTTGTTGTTTTACTTATATTTATGTATTTTTTAATTATTGACATGTAATTACCAAGCCTAAGAAGAAATCAAGGGATGATTTCGAAACGTCGCATTGAAGTCTATTAATAAAACAAAATGTGATACGTCGTCTATAATAAATTGAAGCTGTTTTTGTCTATTCACGTGCTCCACAAACTAATATTGTTTCGATTTCTAAAGTGTGGCTTTCTACCAATGCTTCTTTTTTATTATAAACATTTTCAGGTTTCACAAAGTTCACTTCACATTCTACATTTGTATTGCTGGTTTAATAAAAACTTAATGCTAATAACTTAGTACTAAAAATTACATATCAGGGGAAGGAATCCTTTAGGGGGAGATCTCAGGGAAATTACATTTCGGAAAACTTAGTAAGGAAGGTAGAGAAGGGAAAGCTATTTTTAATACTGGTATCATGAGTGGGATTTCTGCCTAATCGGAGGGGTCGTATTCAGTTTATTTGAGGTAATCTATGATAAAACTGGAGGGAGAGATACGTGATGTGGTTTTATAAAGTTTCGAGTTGGAATTCATTGTGCCACCGTTGATTGGAAATAAACTATGGTACATTTGTAATTGTACGGAGGAACAGGTTTTGAACCATCTGTAGAGTCTTTGTGTTCGATCTTGAGGCATTTTTCCACACAGGTCAAGCATGTAATAACAGTGGTCTAATTATGGTTTTAAACATAGTTATGACTGTGTTATATGGAAGTTTGGTTGACCTCTTCATTATTGGACTTCGATGGTGGAGTTTTGCTTTAGTCTGTAATATTTTATTATTTATATGCTGTTCACAGTTTAATTGTGAATCCATTAATAATCATAGATATTTGTTTGAGTTTGTTACGCGGGTAACAGTTAATTACTTCCTTATTTAATATAAGTGGAGTGGGAGGGTTATATGACCAATGCTTCTGCAAACGAAATGATTGGGATGATAATGCTGGTGATAATAGTGGTGTTTGTGACGCTATTACACTTTCTGACGGCAATTGTGATGGCGTCCAGGTCACCTTGAACAAATAATGTGTTATAATTCATGCGTGTGATTCCACGTCTTCAGTTAAGCATGAGAATATTTGTAATAGAACCTTGACCACTTCAGCAACGGAAGATGCAGATGTGTATGTAATTGAAAATGCAATTATTATTCCTTTAAAAAAGACAAAGGCAGTTGTTACATGGTCTGGAATAGGCTAATAGAACGATTGGTGGAATAGGCTGTGGAGATGGAAATGGTAGTTTCTGACGGAGTTCGATGTTCGGCAGCTTTCTGTGTGACCCACTTCCTCTAAAACCGATTGCTCACTCCAATGCCACTTCCTCTGAAGAAGTCGGTCAATTGATCGATGTTAAGTCGGAAGCCGTAAGCGCGCTCTTTCATACGTTCATGACATCTAAAGAATATAGATCACCTTATACAAATATACATGTAAAATTGCTGTAATTTTAATATAAATTCGTGCGTCAACTGATGTCACTGCAGCGCCTCTGACCGGGAGGTCCTAGGTTCGAGTCTTGACGGCGACAGGATTTTCGACACTAGCTTTTCAGCTACGTCAAATTCAGTCGCTGTCTGGAGGAGAATTCTAGCGGCCGGCTGCTCTGATCGGTAGTTTTCCGTGGTTTCTCCGATCAACACCAGGCGAATGCCGGAGCAGTACCCTAACAAACGGGCCACGGACCGCGCGCGATCTGTCCTTCCTCTTCCTAGTCCTATTCTCTCCCCTTACATACACACTTACACTAACATGCACTACACTACCTCATATTCCGGGAGATCGGTCTGGAACTTAGAGCTTGTCCCGGCTGAGGCGGTGCCCCGCTGGTGGGAGAGTCCTGGTTAGGGGGAAACCCCACTAGCCGACGGTAGGTCGGCGCCGGATCTTGCCATTCAGCAAGGGAAGATCACCGCCATCTCCCGAGAAAAACATGCACTACACTAACGGGACTAATGACCAAAGCAGTTGACGCGCCCGGAAACACGAAAAATCAATCAATCAACAACTGTGGGGCAGAGGTGAAACAAGATACCACATTTAATACTATTGTGGTAGATACCTCATTGACCCCAGATAGTTTATCATGGAGTACCACAAAATCTCTGCTGCCACCACAGAATTTATGTAAAATTGCAATTGTCTTTCTTTAAACGCATCCTGGAATTTGCGATAGCTATTTTTAACGGATTTGGGGATGCAGTAAATTATTATTTTGTGCTATAGTGAATTTGGGAACTCTTCGAAACATATTAGTTTATCTTATATAATGTAACCACAACAACAGGCAGTAGAACAAAAAACAGAATGAAGTCTTAGAAGCTCCATCTCTCACATCTGTATTCTTTTTAACACTCCTTTTCATTCTAACTTGTTCAGGGTGTTTGCCTCTAGATGAATTATGTAAATACTGTCACCTGACAGTCAGGGGCTATGAGAAAGAGAGCACCCATTGTCTTCGAGTTTCCGGAAAACAAGGCCAAGGCATTGCCTGTTTACTCCGGCTCGCTACATCCCACACTAAAATACATGCTCGTCGAATGTTAGGAGTACAGTTGGAAACTGTATGTAAATTCTCTGTCGCAAAGGTAGAAAAAAATAAAACGTAGAATACTTCGTAAATTCAAGGTCCGTGCATAAACTACAATGTAATTCGTTTTTGTAAATATGCTGTCTAAACGACACAAGAACAGAATTTCGAATTTCACTGAAATAATGTACATTTAAGGCCAGTGTATCGGGAATATCAAAACAATTAACAACGCTCAACTGAGGAATGGTTTTCACCGTTATTCCTTCATATCACATGTTTATTCGGTAGATAAATGTCAAAACTCGTTACAGGACTAGATTCATTATTTCAAAACGTTTCTTTGAATGCTTACTGATATTATTATATCTATCTCTGTACCTATAAAAATAAAAATGAATCGCCGAAATGTATGTAAGAGCATAGCTTTCGAACGACTGCACCAAATTGGATAGTTTTTTGTGTGTTCATTATTGTCAGGACAAGGTTTGTATAAAATAACTTAAAAAAATCTCGGTATATGAAAAGTGGGAGTGTGAGAGATCTTCAATATATTAACAAATTATTAAAAGAGGAAAAGGGAGGGGAGAAAAAAAAGAGAGGGGAAAAAAAGGAAAGAGAAAAAACGAAATGAAAAGAAAGAAGAAAAGAAAAGGGGGAAAAGAAAAGTGGGGAAAGTGAGAAAGGTGAAAACGAGAGAGGAGAAGAGAGAATGGTAAAGAGATAGGGAGGGGGAAAGAAAGAGTGAGAGGGGAAAGAAAGAGGCAAAGACTGTAAAAGTGAGAGGAGAGAAAAGAGAGGAAAGGAAAAAAAAAGAGAGAAAAAAAAAAGAAGAGGAGAGGGAAAAAGAGAGAAGTGGGAAATTAGAGAGGCAAGAGGGAAAGGGTAAGAGAAGGGGAAAAGAGAGAGAAAAGTTAGAGTAAAAAGAGACAGAGAGAACGAATCTATGTTATGCGACTTATTCATGAGAATAGGAACGCCAGTCCACTTTTATTATTCGCACATTTCTTGTCCGATGGATTGAAGAAAGTATGTGGAATGGAGTTATTAGTTACGAAATCGGCTACTAGATTTTATGAAGCAATGCCATTCTCTAGATAATCAATCATGCCTTCCCAACTTTCTCAATAATTTGCGTTCTAACTTTCTCAAGAGTTCGAGGATTCTCCTGTGATAGGCAGTCACCTGCTTCGGTCATTTGTTTGGAGAAAATTACGGACAGAAGTTCTCGTCTTTAACAGAAAATGGTTTCTACTTCGCACCAGTGAAGATGTGTTTGGAATATTTTCGTCAGTGCTCGCTGCTAGCTTTTGTCTTCAATTGTTTATTATGCCAGAGAGGGAGAAGCAAGGTCATCATTCAAGAAAATTTGCGAGATTAATACTAAATTTGGTCAACGTGTTATCAATATAACGCAAAGACTTCCCAACCTAGGATAATTTGCATTCCGTTCTTGGAGCACTGAACCCGATATGTCGTCTTAGATCTGATTCGCACAGAATGTTTATGCCTCATAACAAGGACTGTTGTTACACTTATCGTACGTTATCAACAGAAACTAGATACGATTTTAAAAATGTATTAAAAATCAATAATTAATTCAAAATACCACGCCAATAGCTTGTACGTTAACAATGGATGGTATTTGGTAATATTAGTGTACTAACTTGTGCATTGCACACCTTAGCAAGATTTGCTTATTGCATTACACTGTGTAGTATTTGGTTTTTCGTATTATCCGGTGGTTATTCGAGGTTCATTTAATTACCTTTTCTTGAAGTTACAGAGGGGGTTTTATCTTCTTTCGACTTGAGATACAACATGCTGATATAAACAAACTGTTTAATGCATCCATTATAAGTTAAATGCCGATATCTTAATTGCTTAACCCACATTAAATTGCACCATTATCCAAATTATATGAAAATGTTTCTTCATTTCTACGTGTTAAATTAGTATTCTCTGACATGAGCATACACATTGGGCCATCCCGGATGACGCAGCGCCTCTGACCAGCCTGCGGGAACGATCACAGTCTCGTGGTGTTGTGGTATGTTCGCCTTACAACTGCGGGACCGGGAGCGGTAGCTCAGTGCGTCAACCGATGCCACTGCAGCGCCTCTGCCCGAGAGGTCCTAGGTTCGAGTCCTGACGGCGGCAGGATTTTCGACACTAGATTTTCAGCTATGTCGAATTCAGTCGCTGTCTGGAGGAGAATTCTAGCGGCCGGCTACTCTGATCGTTAGTTTTCCGTGGTTTCTCCGATCAACCCTAGGCGACTGCCCGAGCAGTACTCTACCAAACGGGCCACGGACCGCGCGCGAACTGTCCTATCCTCTTCCCTTACATACACACTTACACTAACACGCACTACACTACCACATATTCCGAGAGACCGGTCGGGAGCTTAGAGCTTGTCCCGGCTGGGGCGGTGCCCCGCTGGTGGGAGAGTCCTGGTTAAGGGAAACCCCACTAGCCGACGGCAGATCGGCGCCGGATCTCGCCATCCAGCGGGGTAAGATCACCACCACCTCCCGAGAAAAACATGCACTACACTAAAGGGACTAATGACCAAAGCCGTTGACGCGCCCGGAAACACAGAAAAAAATCAATCAATCAATCAATCCTCACGTATTTCTAGGGGGCGATTTTTAATGAAATGTCTTTTCTTTTAACTTTAGAACGACGCATATTGTTATAAATACTATTATTCTTTCTTGCTACCAATACCGCGTTAGAAAGAAAGTTATGTAATGCTGAACGAAAAAATCGGGAAATTTTCGGCACAAAAACTCTTATTACGGGTCCTGGCGACGAAAAGTGAAAAGTACTATACGCCCAAGTTTTCTTGATATTCCACAGCGGGGAATGCGCGGGGAGGAAGGCTGTAGTTACGTCACGGATTAAAAGAGCGTACCAACTCTTGGCATGAACTTATCGCGCCAAAGTGTGCCACTAGAAATTCTACGATTGTTTTGAGAGTACGAGATGGTTGTTGCAGGCCTTGTAAATTTGTACGTGCCGTTCCGAGTCTAACCTAAGTATCTTAACGGTCCTTGCTATTCAGCACTGGGTGAGGACAAGGGACCTCGTGTATCAAGAAAACTTGCGCGAACTATAAATCCAGATGCTAAATTTATAAAAAAACTCTTAACACGTATTGTAGACATGGAATCCATGTTTTGTGGGTCCTTGATACCGAAAGATCGATTAACGGCAAGGCGTCAGTCCGTCTGTCCATCTGTCTATGATCAAAGCTACCGGCTAAATCGTTCATCCGATTTTCTCCAAAACTGACATTCCCCAATCGATCTGGCTGTTGTTCAGGCCCCTTGAATTTGAAACCCATATTTTAATTCTAGGATGTACTTTACATGAATCCATTGCAACCTTTTTCAAAATTAAAAAAAAAGTAGCACCATCGTTATTTATTAATTTTTTTGTTAGATAGTGTGAAGAACATTTAAGAAAAATACGCATGGTCTGATTTTCGTTAAAAACCCTGATTTTTCGAAATTTGAAAAAAAAATCACAATGTTTTCGGCGTATTCCTACAGCTAAAATATTAAAGATTTTCCTATATAAATGTTTATTTTATTTGTGATTTGCAAGTTCATAATAAAAATAAATTTTAAAGCATATTACTGTTGCGCGACTCATCCGTATTCTGGCTAAAAAACTTTAAATGAAGAAACACTTGATCACATATTTACTTTATTACAAAATTAAGATACTTATCGTCAATGTGATGAATCAACTCATAAGGTTTCATGTAAATGACACAAAGAGAAAACAGGAAATCAGGGGTTTCTCAATTCACTCCTATGTGCACTAAAACATCAAAAAGACGAATTTTCTACAGTTTTTCGAGAACATCCTCGGGGGATTCGTCTGTGTATTCTTCCAGTCGATTTGACTTAACCAAAGAAATCGGGAAGCTATTGATCATATCTGTAGGTGCCGCGAGGCACCCAAAAGACAAAATAATCACTTAAAAAACAACTCATTTTTTAGAGAAATTTCTTAGAATGTTCTGGACATAACCGAAAAAAAAAAGAAAAAAAAGGAAAGAAGAAAAGAAAAAAGATCTGTCGCGGAAAAAGAAGACCAGAAGACCTAGTCGCGGGAAATGACACCTTCGTCTCCATTAGTGGTCCTCATGGAGCCTAAATGCGAGTTACGGATAAAAAGACAGAGGGTCCGAGGAACACAAGCATGATACTCGATTATTATAAAAAGGCATACAATTAGACAATTTCGTAGTATTTAAGGATATTGGTGCTCGCCAGAAATGTGTGGTGTATTGAGAGGAGAGGCGTAGTCTCTCACACAAAAATAATTCATACCAAGCCATTGATAGGATATGCTTCCTGAACATGGCGGGATTAGTGTAATGATTACCAAAAGCAAGGAACTATGATTGGTATTTCAAATTATTTTTCGACTAATTTTTTTCTAATATTTATGATTAATTTTTATTGATTATTTTATTGAATATTTTATTGACTAACTTTTGATTGATTAACATTCTATTGACTAATTTTTATTGGTTAACATTTTATTGATTGAAATTATTGAAGGCGTTGTCATTGTCAACAATACTATTTATTTCAATAAGAGCAGCTTTCGATCGCTTAGCCATCATCATCAGTTGTCTGATACAAGAAAAATATAATATAAAATTAGAATTAACCCATCGAAAGCTGCTCTTATTGAAATAAATAGTATTGTTGACAATGGCAACGCCTTCAAGCATTTCAATTATGTAAATGTCAACTACAACTCACCACTAAACCAATAACATTTTATTGACTAACTTCTTATTAACTAAATTTTACTAACTTTTTTATATATTACTATTAATAAATTTCTATTTATTGATTTATTTACTTTTTGTTTATTTATGTAGGTTTCAGGGCACTTAAAATAGTAGATGGTAATGAGTGCTAATCTAACGATCACGTCTTAGCGATAATAAGGATGAGATGAATTCCTTGACTTAGAATAGCGAACGATGTGGGCAACACAGTCAATCGACGGGCAAGTACCCCCTCCACTTCTTCCAGCTCATTGTCACCGCATCGGTGGCGGCGGCGGCGACGGCGGGAGGCCGTCTGCCGTGTCCTCGCGCGTCCAGAGGAAACTCCCTCCTCCCCCTCCCCCTTCCCCTCCCGTGGCCCGCACCCTCGCCGCCGCGTGCCCGGAGGCCGGAACGGCAGGTGCCAGAGGCTGCAGGATGCAGGCGGATGGGGCGGCGGCGGCGACGGCGGCGGCCGCGCTCGGGACCCAGATGACTTCCTCGCTCCTCCTCGCACGCTAGCCGCCAGTCTTTTGTCTCGCCACGGCCCCGGCGGCGGGCGCGCTGCTGCCAGCTGTCATCTCCGGCTGACCCGCGCCGCCGCCGCCGCCGCCGCCCGTCGCAGCGTAGCGCATCTCCGGCGGGCGCGGGGTCCGGCTCCCGGCCGCGGACCTCGCCGCTCCCACAGGAGCGACGCCCCCGCCATGGCCGAGCGCTGGGGCCAAGATGGAGGGCGTGCGCCTTGCAAGTCGCATTACTAGATTCGTTGGTTTGTTTGATTGATTGATTGATTGATTTTTTCGTGTTTCCGGGTGCGTCAACTGCTTTGGTCATTAGACCCGTTAGTGTGGTGCATGTTGTTTTCGCGGGAGATGGCGGTGATCTTCCCCCGCTGGATGGCGAGATTCGGCGCTGACCTACCGTCGGCTAGTGGAGTTTCCCCCTAACCAGGACTCTCCCACCAGCGGGGCACCACCCCAGTCGAGACAAGCTCTAAACTCCCGACCGGTCTCCCGGAATATGTCGTAGTGCAGTGCATGTTAGTGTAAGTGTGTGTGTGTGTGTGTGTGTGTGTGTGTGTGTAAGGGAGGATAGGACAAGGATGAGGAAGGAAAGATCGCGCGCGGTCCCTGGCCCGTTTGGTAGGGTACTGATCCAGCACTCGTCTGGTGTTGATCGGAGAAACCACGGAAAACTACCGACCAGAGCAGGCGGTCTCTAGAATTTTCCTTCAGACAGCGACTGAATTCGATCTAGTTCTCAAGGTAGTGTCGAAAGCCTTGCAACGATTGGGACTCGAACCTAGAATCTCCCGGTCAGAGGCAGTGCAGTTCCGTCAGTTGAAGCACTCACCCACCTCTCCCGGTCTCATTACTACAACCCCGCAGGCATTTATTTTACCTAAACTATATAGGCAAAAAGACATTTATTTTTACTAAAATAAGCATACCAAAAAGGCTATTATTCTGGCTAAAGAAGAGAAACTCAAGAAACATTAAAAAAGCACAAGTTAAACGTAAGTTTTGTAAAAAATGTAATAATTAAAATGATTCACTTTTTTCTAACTAAAATTTACATTATCACTCACGTTCAAGAAAACTGACTTTCCTTTATAATCTTGATTGCACAAAACCATCCGGAGTGACGACTACGAATTTATTCTATACGCGTTTTCTCTCTACAAAATGTTATTGTGGACTCCCTTTTGAATCTCGAAATGGTGTCAGTGAAAACGGAATTGTAGATGCTGTTCTTGCACTTGTGTAATCGCTGAAAAGGAACAGAGAACTACAAGGAACTGAGAAGGATATATCATGTACAGACAGCTCGGTCCTCAGTCTTACCGGGAGGTCCTAGGTTCGAGTACTGACGGTGGCAGGATTTTCGACACTGGCTTTTCAGCTACGTCGAATTATGTCGCTGCCTGGAGAAGAATTCTAGCGGCCGGATGCTCTGATCGGTAGTTTTCCGTGGTTTCTCCGATCAACACCAGGCGAATGCCGGAGCAGTACCCTACCAAACGGGCCACGGACCGCGCGCGATCTGTCCTTCCTCTTCCTTGTCCTATCCTCTCCCCTTACACACACACTTACACTAACATGCACTACACTACCACATATTCCGGGAGACCGGTCGGAGCTTAGAGCTTGTCCCGGTTGGGACGGTGCCCGCTGGCGGAGAGTCCTAGTTAGAGGAACCCCACTAGCCGACGGTAGGTCGGCGCCGGATCTCGCAATCCAGCGGGGAAGATCACCGCCATCTCCCGAGAAAAAATTTGCACTACACTAACGGGACTAATGACCGAAGCAGTTGACGCGCCCGGAAACACACACACACACACACACACACACACAAAAAAAGAAAACATACTAATCGGTCCTCAGAAAGGATCCGAAGCCAAACACAAACATAGGATGAGATTTCTCGCGAGCGATCAAGTTTGTAAGCATCAGTGGAAAATATCAAAAATCTTTACAGGTATCACTTCCCTTTCCTTTTTAGATTTTTAACACAACCTTGCACTGGAGCCTCCTCGCACACAGAACACAACATAATACACGACCGTGTCTTCATGTTTTCCAGGCTTGCAAGTATGTTTCCAGTTGGACAGAGATTGGAAGGAAAAGGGAATATAATGATGAAAAAGACTAAAAATTGATTGAAAAGGCACAAATATGGTAAATTGCCAAAATTGGAATCAGAATCTAAAGTAGGCAAAAAGGCAAAATAAAAATCTACTAAAACATTTCCAAAAGTACAATTAAGTGATTTTTATTGTTAAAAGTCATAAAGTTGTAACAATAATAAAAAGACATTTGGCCAAATTTCGCTCTCTATTCGTTACTCGAGTCCCCACTTTAATAGGTGTTTAGGAGATGCGTTCTCAACGGTGTGGTATGTAGTATAGACGAAATATGTGCTGCTGGAAATGTGTACATCCAGTTTCGATGAGATAACATGTTGCGAGGAAATCGATGCAAGAAATTCTTATGCTTTCATCCTTTTTCGTATACTCACAAATGTGGTATCAGAAATAAAAATTGGCCACTTAGAATAACTTCGTCAATATTGAAAAATACAGTATTTTATAATTTCGTAGAAACTAATATCACGTTTAGAATTGCCGAAGAAAATCGTGTCTCCGAAGTTTCTTCAAGTTTTTTCAGGGTTAGCTATTGGATAATTTTAAATAACTTTAAAAAATATAATATTAAAATTATCTTGTACACACTGATTCATAAGCAATATAGGCTAAAATATATCATTAAAATTAGATCTAGTTTTTTTGCTTTATTTTCGATTTGTTTTCTGCTTTTTTAGCCTTATTTCTTATGTATGTTCTTAACACGATGTAACAGGTCGTAATATTATCTCTTTATCGAAATTACCATATAGATACTGCTTTTGCTTAATGCATTTAGTTGAGAATTATGAATCAACGCATTGTATTTCACGAAATATTCATTGCTTCATGTCGGTTATTAAGTATTTGCGTGCCACATTGTTGTGGTTATTTCACTGTCCCGCCGATGCGTACGTCGAAAAGGAAAGTCAAGTCAATGAGGAACAGAATCTCAAAAATGACTATTCATTATTCACGGAATTGGATTCCGCACATTATTTTTCGGAATTTGATTTCTCGCATTCACTTCGTTCTCGTTTGCCAATTTCCATTAATTATTGCAACAAGTAAATTCGATTCGCCTGGAAGACCAAACTTCCAGGAATGTGGGAACGTTGCTTCATCAAATAAGTGGTACACGTGAAAGATAAAGTAGGGCTTATATATTTGATATATGAGAAATTGTAATCGGAAAAATTTAATGTAATGGAGTGTGATGGGATATAGTTATGACTCACCGTCTAATTTATTGATCAAATACGTAAAAATAAATATGCACTGTATGGGTCGGGAAAAAATACCATTTCATTCCTGGTTTAGGGAAAGAAAGGAATATTTTTTCACAGCGTGAAAGATTTCTGTTAATGTTTAAAATATTATTCTGAAGACGTACATTCAATATGTCAATCAAATGTGACGTGGGATACATTAATACCGTCACGGACATGTGCAACTACACAAACATTAATAGGTAATTGAAGACCCAGAGAAAATCGAACTACTTTCTAGATATATTGATGACTCAGGGATATCTGAAGAAAACATTTCGAGAGCGCAATGCTCTTATTTTCTCATTTTGAAGTTTCTTGTGAAATAAACTTCAAAATGAGGAGATATTGACATAAAACGAATGGAAAGGAACAATAGGAAAAATATATAGTACAACAGATATACTCCCAACTGCGATAACCGGACATTTTTCAACAGAGGTAGGCGAAGTGCACACTAGACACTTATAAGGAATGGGTTACATTTATGCTGCTTATTCCATTAATACACAATACCATCGTCCTGTCACAACTGCACATGTCATTCTCGATCATGTACATCATTAGTTCCAATATCGAAATTTTCGAAATTGGAAAATTTTCGAAATAACGCAGAAAAAATTGTACTTTGGCTGCATCAGTGACATAATTAGAAAATGAAGTTTCGAGATAAACTGTACTTCAAGTTCGAGATGGACACTAAAATGCAGGACTCACTCGCTAATCAACGGATTAAAGAGCATGACGAAAGGCGTCACAGAAATTATGTTAATAAGTTCCATTATAAAATAATACAAAAGAGGGGACGTAATTCAAGATTCCAATTTTTCAGTTTGTGCAAGTGTTATGGTGCGTGAATAATTTGAAGGAATAAACGGGTAGCGGACCTGAACGTGGTTAACTCGACGGTCTATAGCTCTCCATTCGAAAGTTTCATCGCCCTGCAGCCAATGGAACTAAGCCGTTTCCTTCTTGCGCGTCATCCAGTCGCTGCCTCGCGTTCTCATTCGCGGACTGAGATCGCACACCTGCAGGGCTTCCAAGGCCCAAGCCACCCTCGCCTCCGCCGCCTTTACTCTCTCGCTTCCTCCGCTACCCCACCTCCTTTGCCCCCCCTTCCCCGACTCATAGCCACCGACGCCCCCGCGCCTGCAGGCACTGACCGGGTGGTCCTAGGTTCGAGTCCTGACGGAGGCAGACTTTATGACTCGAATAGAGAAGATAGGTCGAATTTAGGCGCTGTCTGGAGGATAATTCTAGCGGCCGGCTGCTCTGATCGGTAGTTTTCCGTGGTTTCTCCGATCAAATACCAGGCGAATGCCGGAGCAGTACCCTAACAAACGGACGCGATCTGTCCTTCCTCTTCCTTGTACTATCCCATAGGAAACACACTTACACACACACTTACACTAACATGCACTACACAACCACATATTCCGGGAGACCGGTCGGGAGCTTAGAGCTTGTAGCGGCTGGGGTGGTGCCCCGGTGGTGCGAGAGTCCTGATTAGGGAACCCCACTAGCCGACGATAGGTCGGCGCCGGATCTCGCCATCCAGTGGAGGAAGAACACCGCTACCTCTCGAGAAAAAAAGCATGGAGTACACTTACGGGATCCCTAATAGTTGATGCGCACGGAATCACTAACAATCAATCAATCAACCAATCAGCCGCCCCTGCCGTTGCCCTCTTCCCTGTCGCCTCCGCTGCCTTCAGCCCCTTTCTCCCGTCCTTTAAGCCCCCGCTTCCGCCCCACCGCCACCGCCCCTCCTACACGCCCTCCCACCTCCCCCGCATCCACCGCCGCCGCCACAGCCACCGCCACCGCCACCGCCACCGCCACCGCCACCGCCACCGCCACCGCCACCACCGCCGCCGCCACCGCCACCGCCACCGCCGCCACCACCACCACCGCTGTCGCCACCACCGCCACCACCACCACCACTGTCGCCACCGCCGCCACCACCCCACCGCCACCGCCTCCGCCACCGCCGCCACCGCCGCCACCACCGCCACCGCCACCGCCTCCGCCACCGCCGCCACCGCCGCCACCACCGCCACCGCCACCGCCTCCGCCTCCGCCACCCCACCGCCACCGCCGCCACCGCCGCCACCACCACCGTCACCGCCAGCGCGGCGGCGCTCAATATTTCAGGAGCAAAGAGGAGGCGCGCAGCCGCTGCGCGACGCCAAGAGGCGGAGGCCGTGGGGGAAACGGAATGACTAAGAAAGGGCCACGTCCGCTCTGCGCTGAAATATTCATAAGGGCGACGCCGAAGGGATCAGGCCAGGCTCCTCGCCGGCTGCGCTGTCCTTTCCTCAGTCGCCGGCCGGACTTCTTACGAGAGCCGTCTTCACTTTTAAGAATTCTTTTCACAAAATGCCTATCCATGATAATTCTCATGAATGTGGGCTCACGGAAGTCGCCTAAAATTTAGATTATAGTTGTAAATTAAACTGCTTAAAAGAAGCATACTATATTTGTAATACTTTACTTTGAGCCGCCGAATGTTTAGTTAATTTGTGTTTCTCTTGTTAAGAACAAACTAATGTTTCGTGAACCATAAAACACCGTCACTATTCAGTTGTTGTATCCCGTACGGAAAGACATCGTTAATCTATTGTCTTCCCTTCCTTGCGCCTTATAACGTAAGCAAATTATAATTAATCCACCAAATTTGTAGTATTTTCTTGTGCCACTAACGAATTAATAATGTGTTTCGTAGAGAACTTTTATTACGATAGCTATTCCGATTCAATGAAGGATAAGACCGAGAGGAAGGATAAGACTGAAAGAAAGGAGAAGATATAGAGGAGGAAAAGAGAAGGTCCGAGAGGGAGGAGATCAAGAGGACAAGAAGCACAAGGAATTAATGATTCCGAAAATAATATTGTATACAATGTCAAGTTTGAAGGAACTAAAATGAAAAACCTGAACTCATTTTTTCCGCTGAGAAGAGCGTCACAACAAAATATAGGAAACGGAAGAAGCGGAAGGTAAAAATGAGAAAGTAGTGATCTAAAACATCGTGTACTTTCTCCCCTATATTTTCACGCATAATTATGCAGAAAGTACTCAAATATTTCACAAAAATTGTACATGACCTTATTTGAAAATCTATCTATAAGGAACAGATTTCATTAAGGGAAACATCTCTATCTTTAATATTTTAGTTGTAGGAAGATTCCAAAAATTATTTTAACTTCTGCAATTTTCGAAAAATCAGAAATTTCAACGAACATGAGACATACATCATTCTCTTAAACGTCCTTCACACTATCCAACAACAAATTTTAATAAAAACGATGGAGGGTTTTGTTTGTTGAAAATTTGGAAAACGTTCCAGGAGAAAAGTATCATCAAGAATTAAAATATCCATTTCAAATTCAAGAGGCCGCGACACCAGCTATATTTATTGGCGAATATCAATTTTGTAGAAAATTGGCTGAACGGTTTAGACGTTATCGTTGTTTTCAGACGGAGAGACACAGATGGACGGAAGAACGAACCGACGAATGGACGGACCGACGGACGGACGGATAGACAGACGTTTGGCGTCACTCGATTTTTCTTGTTTGAAGATTTTGTTTCTAAATTTAGCATTTTAATTTTTTCCTTTTCCTTTTCAAGTACTTTATTATTCTGAATGGTATACATGGTTCAGTTTTACACTACAAACTCTTTCACATGTTTTTGATGCTTATGATCTATTTTAAAAAACTAAACTATTGTTATTTTACAGTTATTACATAGGGAGAGGAAACCCACTGGGAACCTCACAAGGAATCATCTAAATCAGCAAATTGGATGTAAAATACATGTTTAGTTATTTGGATAGTTCTTTAATTGTTGACATATTATTTTTGGTGGGTTATGGGTGCTTTGCCTAAATTGTAATTGGATAGTTGTGTAATTGTTGACATATTATTGTAAAAATTATTGGATAACTTGGTGATGTGGTGTATGATAGGTTTTATTTGAATTTCTTTATGAAGCTGTTTGTTTGAAATGAACCAGGGTGCTTTGGTTATTGTGCGAAGGAATTTGTTCTGTATGACCTGTATTTTATGTATATTGGTTTTTGCTGCACTGATCCATACCGGGCAAGCATATAGCATTAGGGGTCTAAATTTATGGCTGTATATATGAGTTTGGCATTTTCTATTGTTATTTTGCTGTGGTTGTTTATTAATGGCTTTAATTGAAATAGTTTGACTTTTGTTTGTTGTGTTTTAATGTTTATATGTTCTTTCCAGTTGAGTTTAGTGTCTAGATGCAGACCTAGATATTTCACTGTTTTGTTTTGTGGAGTCCAAGGAATGATGTTATTGTTCAGTGTGAGAGGTGGTGGTGTTGAAATTGTTTTTAATGAGAATATTTTTGCTGTTGACTTAGATGGGTTTAATTTAATTTTCCATTTGCTTGACCAAGACTTATTTGATTTAGATGTTGCTGTAATGTGTTTCTTATTCTGTCAAGTGATATGTTTGAACAATACAATGCTGTATCATCTGCAAATTGTGCTGTTTTGACTATGTTGGATGTAGGGATATCAGATGTGTAAAGATTAAATAATACAGGTGACAATGGGGAGCCCTGAGGAAGACCAGCATATATTGGTTTGGGGTTTAGGATTATGAGACCTTGATGCCATACTCTGCGTAGGCTTGTGAAATATCTAGAAAGGTTGATATAGTATGTAGTTTTCTTTGGAATGCTGTATGGATATGTTCTGTGATTCTTAATAATTGATGTGTGGTTGATAACTTTTCTGTGAATCCAAATTGGTGTCTGCGAATTATGTCATTTTTATTGGGAGTTGGATAATTTTCTACATTCGATGGGTGTTTGTTTGGTTTTGGAATTGGTATTATTATTGAGTGTTTCCATAATAGTGGGAAGTAACCTGTTCTTAATGAAGAGTTATAAATATTATTTAAGAATGCTATGGCTTGATGTGGCAACTTTTTTAGGATTTTGTTGTTTATTCTGTCACGTCCTGGAGCCTTCTTATTAGGGAGTGTTTTTATTATGTTTATTATTTCCTGGGGAGATATGAATCTAATTCTGGATGGTACATTATAATTAGGAGCTGTTGCTATCTGTGTGATTGTTTGGTGTTGAATGTGTGGGGGTGAGTTGTTTGGTTTGAATGTATCTGCAAAATGATTTGCTAGTGTTTCAGCTTTTTCAAAGGGTGAGAATTTATTCCCTGTGTTGGTATTAAGTGGAGGAATGGAATTTTTTTTCTTTAGTACTTTATTTTTAAATTGCCACAGTGTATTGTTACTTGAGCTTAATGTTTGAATCATGGTGTTGTATTGTTGCTGTTTGTGTGTGAAAATTTTTCTTTAGCATTTTTTTAGGGTCTAGTGTAATTCAATATCTTTTGTTTTTTTTTTTAGTTCCTTTTTAATTTCAGGGTGTCTAGTGTAATTCCATAATCTTCTTGTTTTATTCTTTATGTGAATTAGATTTCTTATGCTTTTGGGTAGTTCATTGTTTTTATTCTGTGTATTTGTAGGTGATTTATTTGGTTTACTGTTCTCTAGTTCTCTTAATATTATGTTATTAAGTATTGTGTTTGCTTGATCTATTTCTAGAGGGGTACTTAATATTTTGAACTTTGGGATGTTTGTTTTAAATTGTTTTTAAATATTTGCCAATTAATTTTGTGAGTATTGAGTTGTGGAGTGGGTGAATGTGTGGGGAGTGACTGTTGTGTAGTGATTATTACTGGTAGATGGTCTGAGTCCATTTCATGGTGTACTGTGGAGAAAAACTTTTGTTGTATATTTGTTATGCCTATGTCTAACAGATCAGGGTTCCTAGAGTGATCAAATGGGTATTAGGTTGGTTCATTAGGGGTTATGAAACTTAATTTGTTGTTGTTTTTTAACCGTAGTAGTTGTGTCCCAGTTGAGTTATTATTTTTACATCCCCACTTTATATGTTTTGCATTAAAATCACCTAGGACAATTGTTGGGGTGTGTTGACCAATAATACCAATGATATTGGTATCCTGAATTTTCACATAGGGGGGCTTATATGCTACTTTGAGTGTAGTTTCCAGATAGTTGTTATTACTAAACTTAATTGCTGCTGTTTCGATACCTGGGGTTGGTGGTAGTATTATTGGATAAAATGGTATTGTGCTCTTTATTAGTATCATTACTCCTCCTCCATTAGAGTTTGGTCTTTTGATTTTTTGATATTTTTTTTGCTCTGATTACTTTATAATCTGGTATGCTGAACGTTGTACTATTGTTTAGGTGTGTTTCAGTTATACATCAAAAAATTTGAAATATTTTAGTTCGTTAACTTTGTTGATTATACCATTTGCATTCCAATTGAGTATGGTAATCTTATTAATTTGTGTTTGTTGCATAATTGTTATTAATGTATGCTGAGATAGATGAATGGATGTTATTTATTATGGTTGGGATAATTGAGTTGATTATATTGATTATGTGAGTGGCTATTGTATTGATCAGGATTGAGAAAGTTATTTCGTTCGAGTGTGTTTGCGATTTCGATTTTGAGAGTTTAGAATTGATATTATGTTGTTCTGTGTTTGTGTTGTTAGTGTGTGTAAAGTTTGGGATATTGTGAGTGTTAGACAGCCTGGGAAAGTTAGTTTGGTTATTTTGAGGTGGTACTGTAGATGACCCATTGGTTCTAGATCTAATCGGAGGATCTTTGAGGTTAGGTTTTTGGCTTATTTTTTTATAATAGGGGCATTCTACTGTTCTGAGGTCTGCTCTGTGATTTCCTAGACAGTTATAACATTTAAATGGTTCATTTTTATGGGGGCAAGTTGCAGAATAATGATTTTTGGAACAGTAAATACATGCTATTTTGTGGTTACAATTATTTTTAGTATGCCCAAAATCTAGACATCTCATGCATTGAATGGGGCCTTTAGGTCTTTTCTCCTCTCAGCTTTTACAATGAGATTACAAATTTGTCTTACTTCTAAAATATTTTCTATGTTTTCTTCCCCGTTGAATTCGGCTGCTATTACTGGAATTGGATTACTGTCTTTTCGGAGTCTAGTAACTTTAACGAGTGATGGATGTTTTTCTTTCAATTCAGTGTAGATTTCCTCTTTTGTGATGGATGTGTGTAGATTTTTAAATACAACTGAGAATTTCTTATTTGCTTGGTCCTTGTAGGTATGAAACTGTCTTCCTGTGTTAATTAGATATTTGGTTATGTTTCGAAATCACTGATTTTTTCAGGTTGTATTTTCACTTTATTATTTATGAATTGAAGTGTGAAACTGTTTGTTACTTTTGTATTGATTTCCTTGCTGAAATTCGTGATGTTAGTTATATTTGCTACATAAATTGGCGGGATTTTAACTGATTCTGACACACTTGGCGATGTTTCATTAATGTAACTAAACCTATTTTGATTGTTGGGATCTGGTATTCTGTTCAGTTCTTCAAATCTATTGTAAGTTTGGACCGAATAACTAAACTGGGTTGAACTGTCTATATTGTCTTGTTTTGAATGCAGACTAGACCTTTTGGTGTCGCTAGACGAGGTTTCATTATCTGAAGGTCGCTTTAAATTTTGCCCTGCGGCATGTTGGCCTGAAGCGTTACCTTGTAGAGTATCCGGGTTTTGCTGCCCCATCGATGTCTGTTGATTTGGTTGGCGTTCCATTGTCGTTTGACTTGGTTGAGATTCCATTGATGTAACTTCGTCACTGACGTTTGCCGTTGCTTGTTCGTACAGCATCGATGTGTTTAGGTCTTGGATGGAATAATCACTGTTGAGAGTTATTAGTGCATTATTGATGAGCTGCCCGGTTGTCGGGCAGTATCCATTGTACATAATTCGTAGCACTCACTAGTGGACTGTTTCCACAGACCACAAGATTTGCGCTGGTTCACAACGTTTAGTAAGTCACACGGTTATCACTGTTCACACCGACAAGAACGATCCGTTCGGTTCGAGAGTCGAGCGCGGAAATGCGCATTTTAATTTATCCACTTTTTCATTACATGACCCTGCAATACAAGCTTTTCTGCCGTTTCTTCGCGTAACTTTACATAACTTTCTCTCTACTCCGTAGCTAGAAAGTAAAAAGAAGAGGACTTAAAGTAAAGGGGAACGTAACTTTCGAAATTACGCTTCAAGGATCCGAAACATATTAACCCTGGAATCATAAGGCTGGGGTCACCGGTGACGCCAGTGTGAAATTATCACGTTTAAACATTTGCAGTTTGGAATAGTGCTGCCAAGCGGTTATTATATCTTGCATTCCAGTCAATCTGCTTCCGCCACGACAGTCGACTTGCGTATCTTTTCTCCTCACGTCATTCTACAACAGGTAATATAAAATAAAATGTAATTGGAGTTATATTTGAACCCGCCTTGCAATTAACGTCACAGATTTTTCTAGGTTGTGAATATGCTTTTGCTGATGGTTTTCATTTATTTTCTGTTAGAATGTCATTTAATCCAACATAAGTTACCCATTTGTAAGAATAGCGAGGAAGATTGAGTTTTATTTATTATTTGCTCCTTGCAGTTTTATGCCAAAGTTTCTTGGCAGTTTGAAAGTCAGATTAGCTACATTCATAATTTTATAATATTTTTTTAATTTGTAATTTTGTATCAAGCTTTCAACTGTTTCTTTCTGATGATATTATGTATCCTAACAGCAACAAATATTATATTTCTTTAATTTGATACATAGTTTATATTGTTTGTTCTACAGTTTATGCTATGGCAAATGATAAATACATACACTTTCTTGTCCATAAAAAAGAGATTTATCGTTCATTGTTAAATCTGAAAAAATAAAGAATATTTCAAAGAGGGTGGGTTCAGCTGTGACCCTCACAAGGCTCACTTCAACGAGTGCTAACTACAAGACGGGGTCAGCTGTGCCCTCACAAGGCTCATTTCAACGAGTGCTAACTACAAGACGGGGTCAGCTGTGGCCCTCACAAGGCTCATTTCAACGAGTGCTAACTACAAGGCGGGGTCAGCTGTGTCCCTCACAAGGCTCATTTCAACGAGTGCTATCTACAAGGCGGGGCAGCTGTGACCTCACAAGGCTCATTTCAACGAGTGCTAACTACAAGACGGAGTCAGCTGTGACTCCGCCTTGTAGTTAGCACTCGTTGAAATGAGTCTTGTGACGGTCAGGGAGTAACCAGGGCTAAGGATCGCTGGCTCGCTCGTGGCACATAGCGAAGTCGCTTCCCTTCCACCACTGAGGTCCGGGTTCGATTCCCGTCGCATCTGAAATGAAATCAGAATGAAATGAAATGATCTGAAATGAAATCATCAAATGTAAAATTTGTTCCAACAAAATGAGTTCGGCTGCTTCACAAGGGCTAGTCCAACCCTTGTGAGGTGTTCTAAACCCTACCCCTATCCTTTTCCTTCCCAATTCTGGCCGCTGGGTAGTGACGCAGGCGCGCGTAGCAGGAGGCGCGTACGCGGAGATGCTACCTGGCGGTCCTCTTGACAACTGACTGCGACGTGACGTGACATGACTTAAAAAAGGTAATGGAGGATTACTCCCGCGCAAATTAATGGAGGATTACTCCCCAGCTGAACGCCCTTAAGGGGCTTGGTGACGCGTTGCGTCATTTTGTAGACGCAACAAATTAAAAAAAAGAGGGCATGACGTATTCTCGGCTACGGGAGGCGTTGGGGCGGCGTCTGCTTCTGCCGTTTCTCCAACTGCTCCCGGAGACGCCTCCTCCTGCAGCGGATGGACGCGCACGCGGCTCCTGCAGCTGCTGCTGCGGCGGTGGCGCTGGCGGCGGCGGGCGGGACCACCCCGCGGAACGAGATGCCGCAGATACGCAGCTGGCCTTGCTCGGCTCCCAGGGATCGCGCCCCGCCCCCCGCCCACGCCACCGCCCGCTCCGCTATCTGGATGGCGCGACCAGTTTTTAACACCGTCCCGTGCTCCTGGCAACACTGCCCGCCCGCTTCTTCGCGTGCTCAACATTCACGACACTCACTTGCGAGGTTATATTTGGGTTTTTCTAACCTGACCGGTGACACTTCATCAGCTGTTGCGGTGTCATCCAATCGAGAGCTAAAACGTCATTACGGTGACGTCACTGTGGTGAGGTTTAAACTCTCGATTGGACGAAAATGTTACATCTGATCAGCTGTCATCAGCCAGGTTACAGAAACCCAAGTATAGTGTTGATTTAAACGCGTCTCCACTGGTTGAGATGGCGTAGCAGTTTTTTTTCCTACCGGGAGAGGTGGCTCAGGGTATCAACTGATGTCACAGCAGTGTCTCTGAACGGGAGGTCCTCGGTTAGAGTCCCGACCGTGGCAGAATTTTCGACACTAGCTTGTCAGCTATGTCGAATTCAGTCGCTGTCTGGAGGAGAATTAATTCTAGCGGCCCGCTGCTCTGATCGGTAGTGTTCCGCGGTTTCTCCGATCAACACCAGGCGAATGCCGCAGCAATACTCTAACAAACGGGTGACGGACCGCACGCGATCTTTCCTTCCTCTTCCTTGTCCTATCCTCATCCCTTAAAAACACACTTATACTAATATGCACTACACTACTACATATGTCGGGAGACCCGTCAGGACTTAGAACCTGTTCCGGTTGGGGCGGTGCCCCGCTGGTAGGAGATATCTGTTTGAGGTAAACCCCGCTAGTCTACGGTAGGTCGGCGCCGGATTTCGCCATCCAGCGGGGGAAGATCACCGCCATCTTCCAATGAAAAACCATACACTACACTTACGGGAATAATGACCAAAGCTGTTGACGCGCCAGGAATCAATAACATCAATCATTTCTTTCCCCTCGCAGCAGCGACGACTCGTAGGTCCGAGGATTGATTCTGTCGAGTGTCTGATTTTCGACTCTAACTTCATGGGTAGGTTGACTTCAGACGCTATCCGGAGGAGAATCCTAGTGGGTAGCTGCTCTGAGCTGTTCTTTAAGGTTTCTCCGATCCATACCAGGCGAATGACGGGGCAGTACTTTAACAAACAGATCACGCGCAATCTTTCCTTCCGCATCCTCGTCCCCTCCTCTCCCCTTACATACACTCACACACGCACGCGCAAATATACACATACTTACTTGCCCTACATTACTTCACATCCTTGAAGATAATCGATAGCTTAAACCTGTCCCCACTGGGGTAAATACCTGGCTGTGCCGGATCTAACGTTCCAGGGGGTGCAGGTGACACTACTACGTTCCGGGATATAACATACATTACAAGTACAGTACTAATGATTAATAATTGACGTCCCCGGAAATACTAAATAATCAATCAATCAACTCGCTTTTTTCACCTTTACTTTCGGATCGGTCGACATATCTCCGACATTCAAATGGCGTCTGCGGCGAATGGATCAAAGGCGTTGGCAGAAGAATTTATCTGCGTTTGCTGTTTCCCCCAGGTCGTCATGCTACATATTCATCTAAACAAACTGCGTTTACACACGCCACATGGTGAAATTAATGTTATCATCGTTATCTATCATCACAAAATTGGCCCATAAATATCCTCAATCAAAGTTTTAAAAAAACATTTGGGACAGGTAGAATCCTATATAATCGAATAATTTGGCAACTAGGTGAAGGATATCGTAAAGTACCGATTGCTGCTATTCTTCTCTCTGCTCTCACAACTGGGACGGTCCCTCTCCTCGTCTCATCGAACACTCGTTGGCGTAGCGGCTCTCAGGCACCGTACACATCGGGTGCCAGAAATGTTTCCGAATTTATAACAGAAAGGTTGATTGATTGATTGATTTTTTCATGTTTCCGGGCGCGTCAACTGCTTTGGTCATTAGTCCCGTTAGTGTAGTGTATGTTTTTTCTCGGGAGATGGCGGTGATCTTTCCCCGCTGGATGGCGAGATCCGGCGCCGACCTACCGTCGGCTAGTGGGGTTTCCCCCTAACCAGGTCTCTCCCACCAGCGGGGCACCGCCCCAGCCGAGACAAGCTCTAAACTCCCGACCGGTCTCCCGAAATATGCGGTAATGTAGTGCGTGTTAGTGTAAGTGTATGTGTAAGGGGGAGAGGATAGGACAAGGTAGAGGAAGGACAGATCGCGCGTGGTCCGTGGCCCGTTTGGTAGGGTACTGCCCAGGCATTCGCCTGGTGTTGATCGGAGAAACCACGGAAAACTACCGATCAGAGCAGCCAATCAATCATAGATTCAAAAATCAATCAATCAATCATAGATTCATTGATTAGTATTTAGCTTTTCCTGCGCCCTACATAGAGAATTCCCCAGTCTCCAACGTGTCAAGACCCAAACCATAAGATTTTCTGGCTAACGAAAGCTACGAAAACGAAAAAATACCTGACAAGGGAGATGGCAAATGTTGGATTGGTAGCGTATTAATAAGATCGAGAATAGAAGGAAAAGTCAGATGGCTAGCCTTTCATGACAATTAGCATTTGCCTAGTTTGTAATTCTCGGATGTATTATTAACTCACTTCAAAACAAACTAAATTTTCTTGAAAACGTGAAACTTCACTGAATTAACACAATGGCGAAACGCACTTTGTAACAAATACATAGGCGACATTACAAGAAAATACAATTACATTCAAACACCATAGTGGAGGTTCAGAGCACCACGTGGCATGTTTCTTTTACACACGTAAACTTATATTTTCTTCTTTGCATTCATTTCAACTCAATGAGTGAATCAAATCTTTTCGATGACAAAAAATTACTTTTTTACAATAAATACATTATCTATCTCTTTGCTCAATTAGCTTACGGAACTGAATCAGGTTCGGGAAATCTTCATCCCTGAGCATTTTGACATTTTTCCGTTGATGTAGGTAAACCCAATAAAAATAGTGACAACAGTTAAACAAAATTTATTTTTTATTTCAACAAATTAAAAGAAGTATTATTATGAAACAATTGTTTTTAAAATGGATACGTGGGATTATATAATTACAAATTTTTGTTTGGTATGTATCGTCATACAAGTAAAAATGTATTTGAGTTTTGTCATTTCCCCTGTGAATTAACGATGTCCATTGACCTTCGCACTCTTCTTGTGATCTTTCGTTTTACGCATTGTTTGCTCTATCCGTGTCTGCAGCGGGTTGCAACAAGCCATTTTTTAACTCTTGCGATTTGAAGACCCGATACATCCGTAATTGCGCTACTCTGAAACCTCCTGCTTCCAGACAAAAGGACTCGGCATTTCGCCGGAACGGGAAAAAATGGGTCTGGAAGGAGATCATTTTCCTCATCTCTAAAGGAAAGAGTGCACCGCACAACGACTTTTCAATTAACATTTCCCGCCGACGCTTTACATCTGGCGGCTCCGGAGGCGGCGGTCGACGTGTAGGAGGAAAGCGTGCGAATGTCGGGAACCGGCCCCGCCGCCCCCGCCGCCGGGTGAGGTCCGGCCCGCAACCGGATGCCGTCTCACCGGACGCGAGAACTCTGGGAAGCCTGGCCAATGTACAAGGGAAGAACGCTGCGCCAAGGATCTACAAGACACTTACGTTGCTGCCTGTGTCATTTCAACGACGGCGTTCAACCTTCCGATTGAATGACACCGAAGCAGTTGATTTACTTCACAGGCAGTTTAATAAAAATCGCAGTATAACGTTCATATTTTTTTGAGAAATTAACGACGCCTTGCTCAGCTGATACAGCCACTTCAATAAATCACATTATATTTGCACCATTAGCACAAGACACAGTTAATTTTGAGATAATGGAATAGTTCTTTAATTCGCTCTTTTCATGTTAAAAGGAAGAGTTATTTAATTGTTTTCTCAGTGTTAGTATGGATGCGTGCGATTGGAGTACACTTTTTCAGATTTATTACAGTGGCAACTTTTATCTTATGAGAAGTTTATTTGTTTGATTATTTACTGTTTCCGGGCACGTCAACGGCTATGGTCATTGCTCCCGTAAGTGTAGGGCATGTTTTATCACGAGAGTTGGCGGTGTTCTTCCCCTTCAGAATGAGTGTATTTGAAAAATTAAAATAGGATGAAAGCAAACATCTAAGTTATCAACGTTAGATTTGTTTGTTTGTTTGTTTGTTTTTTCGTGTTTCCGGGCGCGTCAACTGCTTTGGTCATTAGTCCCGTTAGTGTAGTGTATGTGTTTTTCTCGGGAGATGGCGGTGATCTTCCCTTGCTGAATGGCGAGATCCGGCGCCGGCCTACCGTCGACTAGTGAGGTTTCCCCCAACCAGGACTCTCGCACCAGCGAGACACCGTCCCAGTCGGGACAAGCTCTAAGCTCCCGACCGGTCTCCCGGAGTATGTGGTAGTGTGGTGCATGTTAGTGTAAGTGTGCGTGTAAGGGGAGAGGATAGGACAAGGAAGAGGAAAGACGGATCGCGCGCGGTCCGTGGCCCGTTTGGTAGGGTACTGCTCCGGCATTCGCCTGGTGTTGATGGGAGAAACCTCGGAAAACTACCGATCAGAGCAGCCGACCGCTAGAATTCTCCTCCAGACAGCAGCTGAATTCGACCTAGCTGAAAAGCTAGTGTCGAAAATCCTGCCACCGTCAAGACTCGAACCCAGGACCTCCCGGTTAGAGGCGCTGCAGTGACATCAGTTGATGCACTGAGCTACCGCTACCGGTTCAACGTTAGAAACGCACGCTCGGATGCATGCGTGTTTCGGAGACGCTGCCATCTCGTCAGGCGTATGATGGGCCGCCCAGGCATAAAGATTGGTGGCGCGGAGGGGTGCGGATGGCAGGTGCGGGGCGTGGGAGCGCCGCGGAGGCAGGGGCCGCCCGCCCGCGATCAGCGAAGCGCTGCGAGGGGCGGGGGCGGGGAGGGGAGGGCGACGGGCGCGGACCAGCGCCCCCTCCGCGGTCACGGCCTAGTGACCCCACGCGTCGAGAGGTGCACAGATGAAGCAACTTCACAATACATTGTCTAATCTTCCTGATTTACCTATTTTATTTTTGTCTTTCAGCGTCTCAGTTCCTCTTTCTCGTATTTGGACATCAGTTGTATCGTTCTCATAAATGTCTTTCATTACGTTCTCGTATTCGTTTCCACGATTTCCCTAACTCCTCTTAATCATCTGTTTAGTAGCCTTTCCTTTCTTGTCGTTGTACTTCTACTCCTTTTTCTTCTACTACTCCCAATCTTTTCTCTATACTATTATTTAATTAAAAAATTTGTTTTACATTAATTTTAACGTAATTTACTGTTATTGTATTTGCTTCCTTAGTATCCCAGAAAATCTAATTCATAAAGTCTCCTTTAAATTACATATCCATTTGTTCATTTCATAATGACCAATTGGTAATGTTAGATTAAATGGATCAATGAGATACATTTCCCTATTAATCATCACCTTGTTCAGTATACAATGTTTTGAAAGCATCGTGTTCATTTGAACATGACTTTGCTGCAAACTTCTTGCCTCAGAATTCATTCAATAATGCATTATTTTCCTCCCATGATCCACTAAAGCGAAATGACATTGCAGTCATCAGCATTTTCAATGTGCCTGCTAACAACGTCACAAATGCATTCAATGAAAATGGATACTGATTCGAATGACAAACATGACACATGTTTGTCTGCTAGTGTTCGACGAGCATCGGCTAGCGTTGTTGATAGATTTTTTCATGTTTCTGGACGCCACAACTGCTTTGGTCATTAGTCCCGTTAGTGTAGTGGATGTTTTTTTCGGCAAATGGCAGTGATCTTCTCCCGCTAGATGACGAGATCCGGCGCCGACCTACCGTCGGCTAGTGGGGTTTTCCCCAACCAGGACTCTCCCACCAGCGGGGCACCGCCCCAGCCGGGACAAGCTGTAAGTTCGATCGGTCTCCCGGAATGTGTGGTAGTGTAGTGCATGTTAGTGTAACTGTGTGTGTAAGGGGAGAGGATTGGACAAGGAAGAGGAAGGACAGATCGCGGTCCGTGGCCCGTTTGTTAGGGTTCGGCTCTGGCATTCACCTGGTGTTGATCGCAGAAACCACGGAAAACAACCGAACAGAGCAGCCGGTCGCTAGAATTCTCCTCCAGACAGCTCCTCCAGAATTCTCCTCCCGGTCAGAGGCGCTGCGGTGACATCAGTTGATGCACTGAGCTACCGCTCCCGATGGCTAGCGTGGTGTATGAGCAGCCGCTACTACGTAGGTCAGGAGTCCATTGCATTTTACGACGTGATCCGTTTCATTGTTAAGTTCCGCTCACGCGATACACAGCGTTCCACCGGTTCCGCGTACTCTGGCTACAGCGAAGCGCGCTTCCCTGCTTGCGCGTGAGCTTTCCACGAAGAGCGCTAGGCGCTCTCGAAGAATGCTTGATGACGTACTGCGGGTTATCCTCCGCCCGTTCGATACGTAACACCGGTGATGACGAATTATCAAAAACTATATGCTGACGTTGAGTTGCATGTTATACGATAGCATTTTCAGCTAAAGTATCGTTTCAGAAAAAATTACCAAGGAAATAAGTACTAGTATAAATTAGTACTTGTATGAAAATAAGATAAGTACAAAGTAAATACTTGTATGTAATATATGTGTATACTTGTAAGTA
Source organism: Teleogryllus oceanicus (assembly GCA_964035755.1). Classification (NCBI taxonomy): domain Eukaryota; kingdom Metazoa; phylum Arthropoda; class Insecta; order Orthoptera; family Gryllidae; genus Teleogryllus; species Teleogryllus oceanicus. The sequence goes on from CAXIVR010000012.1 coordinate 56,165,042, forward strand.
TAAAGTAAATACTTGTATGTTTCGCATGCATTTTCTTATGTAGTCATCCAAAGAACTTAATATCTTTCTGGTTTATATTTGGCGCAATGAATACAATTGCTGAGACAATTTTAAATCAACACTTTTGCTTTGAATGTATGGTTGTTTTGAAATTGCAGCTCAAGTATGGATAATTCGCGAATTAGCCAGTTAATTCTCAGTATCCCCCAAATGGTTAGGATAAAACTTTATGAACGACTATGAACGGATCATTTCGGACTTTATCCAGCCAATTCGCAAATTAGCTATAGGGCTCAGGCTAAAGTGTGGTGATCCTGTGAGTGTGAGGCGTCTTGTGTGTTCGTGAGGAGATGGCCAGAGTCCTCACACTCTAACTTGCGTACCGAAATGAGTAGCGAAGCGTCATCTAAGGTATGGAGTGAGATTACGTTAGGTTAAGTAAGAAGGTAACGTGTAAATCGAAATTTGCGATTGTCACGGCGAAACTCAATAATACACACCTTGAAAACTGCACACCACGCAGTTTGATCCCCGTTTAACACATATCTACTAGTCCTTGTCAATGAAACTAGTTCACCTACCCTAATCTTCTCGTGTTGACTAATATACAATTTATTCAACTGAAGTGCGAAATATTCTCTGAAGCATGTTCTACTTCGGAATTTATCCACTCGCGAATTAAGAAGATTTAAACTGTACGATGCAAAAGAGATGAAGGAATAAACGGAAACTCACCCCTAGACACACAAAAATACTGGCATACGTTTACTCCATGCTTTCTCGAGATTCTTTTTAAGGAAATGTATTAGCAAACAAGGGAAACAACATTTCTAAGGATCCGTTCAAACAGGCGGGACGAATTTCTGGGTTGACTGTAAATCACGTTTTCACGAAAGTTCTGTCCGCCTCTAACATCCTTGCCTTACCTACCACCGTTTCAAACACCATTCCGCCGCAAGCCAACCCTACCCTCGCCTTCCATCGGTTCCTGTCAAGCCCCACATTCACCTTTGCACCTCTTCGCCTCACAGCTTCGCCGTTCTTCTATATCATCACTCGCTACAACGCAACTCCAGTTACCCCTCGTTCTCTCCACCGACCCTCATCACTTTGCCCCCCCTCCCCACTGCCTATGCCCCCTACCAAAGCTCCCATCGCCTGCATCTCTCCCCTAGCCACTACTCTTCCATTCCACTACGTCATCTTGCACGTGCAACGCACTCCCGTGTCCTCTTCCCAGACACCACCGTCCCCAACAAAATACGATTGATTCATTACTAGTAATTCCGTACGAGGCAACAGCTAAGATTATTAATTCCGTAAGTGTAGTGCATTTTTTCCTCGGGAGGTGGCAGTGTTCTTTCCCAGCGGGATCGCTAAATCCGCCGTGGTCCTACCGTCGGATAGCGGGGTATCCCGCAACCACGGATCTCCCACCAGCGGGACACCGCCTGAGATACGGTCTAAGCTCCCGACCAGTTTTCCGGCATGTGTGGGAGTGTAATGCATGTTAGTGTAAGTATGTACGTAAGAGGAGATGATAGGACAAGGAAGACGAAGGAAAGATCGCGCAGTCCATGGCCCGTTTGTTAGGGTCCTCCTCCGGCATTCGCATGGTGTTGATCGGAGAAACCACGGAAAACTACCGATCAGAGCAGCCGGCCGCTAGAATTCTCTTCCAGGCAGCGACTAAATTCCATCTAGCTATGTAGCTAGTGTTGAAAATCCTGCGACCGTCGGGACTCGAATCGAGGACCTCCCGGTCAGAGGAACTGCAGCGACATCAGTTGATGCCCTGAGGCACTCCACCCGGTCCCATTACCACTCCCACCCTCACTACACCTACTGCCACCGCCGCCGCCGGCGGCTCATCCACTGTACTACCTCCACACCCTCTCCCCATCGCATGCCACTCCCTCTCACCCCTTCCCCCCCCCCCGTCGCCCGCCCCCACCGCGTGTTCCGTCAATCCGCGGAGCCACTTTCGCTGCCGCCCGCATTGTCCGCGCGTGTCCACCGTTTCCAGGTCAAGTGCGTTGGGAAGAGGGCGGGCATTGTGGGCGGCAGGTAGCCCCGCCCTCCCTGCCCCCCGGTGGAGCCTACCTGTCGGCGGGCGTGACACACGAGCGTCGGCGAACTGTTTGGGGAACGGTCTTCGCTTGTGCGCGCCCCCGCGCCGAGCGATCTGTCGCGGCCGACACAATATTGAGACATTCCCCAGCGGTTCGCGAAACCGCCTCGCGGCGGGGGTTCGTTCACTGGGCCCCTGCCGCTGCGGACAACGGGGGGGGGGCGAAAAGCCCGACGGTGCGCCGCGGCGTTTATGTAACCTGGGGAGGCGCCCGGCAGGCTTCTCCTTTTCTCGGACACGCCGCCGCCGCCGCCGCCACATTTAGTTTGACCTATTTTCCATCTGCAGGGACACCTGGAAGTATTTATTTTACTTATTTATTTATTTATTTTACTTATTTATTTATCTATTTATTTATTTTACTTATTTATTTATTTATTTTTTTTTAATTAATTAATTGATTTATTTAACGCCAGAAACAGTTAAAAACTGTGTGTGACTTGCTGTGGGGAGAAGTGAATTCTGTGCACGTTTTCAAAATTCTGTGTTCCCTACCCTAAGTCATATACTGTACTTGAGTTTCGAAAACAGAAAGAAATGAGCGTTTTTTGTAAGGGTTGTTAACAAAATATTCGCTCCAATTTAATAAAATCTGTTTTCAACGGTAAATCAGCAATACATTTGGTCTCTTATCCCTCATCATGTTCTTCGTCAATGATCCTGCAACGATATCATGGAGGACGATAATTTGAATAACTATATTTCCCACTGAATTATAGAAGACGTGCACAGATAATGAAGTTACATTTAGTAGTAGCAGAACTAGCTAAACAATAAATGTAGGAAGCGCATAGTTATATTAACAGAAAGGACATAAGGATTTGCTGTACTGAGATCTTTTGCTTACACTAAATGTTTTGGGATGGACACTAGTGATGTTATATTATCGATACCAACACTGCGTTTGATATCGACAAAGAATTAGGCAATATTCTGCGTTCATTATAATTCGGTTTTTGGAGTTGGTTTCTTTTAAAAGCATTCTTCCCTTTGGAATTTGGAATTCTCTCTGCCAGAGGGAAAAGAATAACACTGATTTTTCACAATTTTCCATAAATATGTGATATTCTTGTCGAATTAACGTGGATTATAAAAGTATATAATTTATTAAAGTACATCAAAAAGTCTTGGAAGTGTTTCCCCGCTAATTCAAGATTAAAATTAATACAATCTTGCGAATTTATATGTGATAAATTGATTTATTTATTTTTTACGTCAAAAAAAACAGTTAAAAACTGCGTATGACGTGCTATGGGGAAAAGTGAATTGTGTGCACATTTTCAAAATTCTGTGATCCCTACACTAAGTCATTACTACTTAAATTTTGAATTTTGAAAGGGAGAAAAAACAAAAAAACTCCCATGTAATAAAATCTATTTTCAAGGATAAATAAGCAATAAATTTTGGCTCTTATTACTTCCTGCCGCGACAACATGGAAACGATAATTTGAATAATTGTATTTCCCACTGAATTCTAGAAGACGTGCACAGAAAATGAAGTTACATTTATGTCCAGAAGAAAACAAGGGCCATCTCAGCATTTGCTCAATGGATCAGGAAACTGGACGAAAAGCCTGATCGAGATGGGGTCATTGACCGAAGCTGTAGTACAATAGTTGTTACAGGTTGTTTATACTCATTTATACAGTCCAAATGGTAAATAATGCATTATGTATCATTGTTAAAATTAATGTTACTTTTCTTGTGATGCTCAGTATAGTCTCTAATTGTGTAGAAACAGTTATGCAGCAGAAACGATTTCACTTCAAGTTGGCATTTCAACTTTTCTATTGAATTTAATCGTTTAATGTCATCTGGCAAAGTGTTGTAAAATAATGTACATGTATTGTATGTGAATTTTTTGTAATGAGCTGTTGATACTGTCACCTGATGAATATGATTTCTACGTCGAGTGTTATAGTAATAGACTTCGGCATTTTCTGAAAATATATTCCCGCCCTTGAGCAAGTCATTTTTACAAAACCACTGATTCGTAAATAACAAGACACGGTAATGGTAGAATTCCTAGATTAATGAAGAGAGGCTTACATGAATCACGTGGGTGGGATTTGGTTATTATTCGTACAATTCGTTTTTGTAATCTAAAAGTCTGGGAGCTATAAGATGTATTTCCCCAGAATATTATGCCATATCTCAGGCGGGAATGAACATTCGCGAAGTATACACAACGAGCAGTATGAAGGCTGACTGAATTTGCAAGAATTTTGAACGCGTAGCATAATGAACTTAATTTTGTGTTCAATTCATTTAAATGGACGGTACATTTAAGGTTTGACTGAATTGAGAGACCTAAAAATTTTGTTGCCTTAACATCAGTCAATGGTACACTGTTCACTTTCAATGGAGCACAGAATTGTTTATTTGAAATGGAAAACTGCATTAATTTGTTATTTCGGAACCAATTTGAAACATCTGATATTGTACTATTTACGGTTTCTTTATTGCAAAGGATGTTCGTATCATCCGCAAAGAGAACCGTTCTTCCGTTTCGAATCGTCGAGGGCATATCGTTTACGTAAAGTAGGAACAGAATAGGGCCTAAAATCGATCCTTGAGGAACTCCACATGCAACGGGCAAGGAGTCGGAAAGGTGCGTACGTAATGTTCCATCATTCCAGTAAGGTATTTAAAAAAAAAAAGCTTTTGAGAGATCTAAAAATAACCAAAGGTGCCTCGTTTTGATCCAATGATGAGGCGACATCTTTAAGAAAAGAAAATATAGCTGTTTCCGTTGATTTTGATTTTCTAAATCCATGTTGGCAATCTGAAAGCGCGTCGTGTTTAGTGAGAAAGGTTTCCATTCGTACGTAAAAAAGTCTAATATTTTTGAAAAAAACTGATAGTTATCGAACTAACTGATAGTTATCGAACGAAGAAACTGATCGATGTTATTTGTTACGGTGATATAATTGATACTCATTTTTAAACCAAATAAACTATCGCAGTATTTCAAGATATGCCTTTCCACTTTTATTAATTGAACAAAAAGCAGTGGAGATATGTAAGTTGCACGAGAAATACAAAACTACTCAGGTTTGTCTTCATGTTAAAAACGTTTTATTGGCTATAGAAGTATCGGTATATGTAAATAAAATATGCAATTAATATTTTAATCGTTAAAGAGTATTGTTGAAATTATTTTGATAATTAAAATATAATAATATTCCACTAATGTCACTAACAATTCAACTTACAGAATCATATTTAAAACAAAGCTACACGCTTCAGTTCTGAATTTGTTCCATGTCTTAAATATCAATAACGAATATGGGAGGCATTTTCTAGAAATATTGTTGAAGTAATATTCTCAATATTTGTTGTCTCTTCGACTACATTCTAAATTCAATAATGTTTTGTAAGTTTTGAATATCTCTTCTTAAAAAGAGTTAATTAGTGAAAGTGTACTTATAATTTTTATAATTTTTTCTCCCTTTCAAAATTCAAAATTTATTGCATGTTTATCCTTGAAAATAGATTTTATTACATGGAGTTTTTGTCCCTTTCAAAAATTCAAAATTTAAGTAGTAAATGACTAAGTGTAGGGATCACAGAATTTTGAAAATGTGCACACAATTCACTTTTCCCATAGCACGTCATACGCAGTTTTTAACTGTTTTTGACGTAAAATAAATAAATAAGTTCATATTGAAAAAAGATTTCAGAATCTACATTAATGCAAATATATAAGCTCATTGTTGGTTAACCCTCTAAAATATTTCCTACTAAACTGCAATCAATTAAAAAAGTAGATTATTTTAATTATGTTTAACTCGGGTTTTTATAAACAAAGTAACACCATATATTGAAAAAGGATTTCAGAATCTACATTTTCGGTCACGTGGGTTTAGTATAACATATTTGTTATTACGAATTATGTTAATTAATTATGAAAAGGTTATTCCCCCGGATAGAAAGGAAAGAGCATCAACTTAACAATTTATGTCGGACTTCTTTTCAGAAGGTGATACACGATTGACTGTGTTCCCCATCGATTACGCACGGGTGAAATTAGGTCACAAAAGTCAAGTGATACAGTGATGTGACCCATGACCATTTGTTTCATAGAAAAAGTTACAATCAATCAAGGTTGCTTAACGAAAAATCGAAATCACTCGTTTTGTTTCCCATTACCAATTTTCCTGAACAATGAAAGAAAATTATTTCCTTTCTTCGTCAATGAATGCCTGTAGTTCATTAATTAACAAAAACATTTCTACTTTAAATTTTAGACATTCAGATGTAATTTAATATAGTACTTTGTTATTACATAGTAGTTTTTGATGACGTAACGTTTCGGCCACACCTTTTAGCCATCTTCAGACATCTGGTTTGCAATTTTAAAACATTACAGTCGTATAATGCAATGTAATCTAATGTTGTATAATGCATAATATAGTTTTATAATATAATAAAATATTAAAGGTCTAAACTCTCGACTGATCTCTGGACATACGTGAGTGAGTTGTTCGAAGGGATGTGGGACGAGGTATAGAAAGAGGCGAGGTGTGGGGTGAGGTAGTGGGATGGGTTGGAGAGGTAAAGTTATGTGCAGCGGTGGAGATGGGTTGGTGCCATGGTTGCTAATAGTCCTCCATTTGAGAGGACAGTCCTTCATTGCCGTCAATTGTCCTCATTTGTATTTTAAATGTCCTCCTTTTATTAAATTTCTAACAATTGTTGTCATTTATTTTATCACGTGACTAATATGCTACGTTGTATCGTTTATGGTTAATTTTGAATAAAAAAACATGAAAATCCTTTTTCTGAAGAGAGGCACACACATCCATGATAGTGTCTCTGTCTAAACTAAAATAAAAAAGACCATCTTGATCTGCATTTTGTGTACGAATCACTTGAGTCGCAAATGGAGAGGAGAAAAAAATTGAGCTGATGTTAGTCTAAATTAAACATTTGTAATACGAAATGCGTTGATGCTCCTTTTTGTTGTTTATCGAGTGTCCTCCCTTTCACATGAACATTGTTGGCAAGCCTCGTTGGAGCGGAATGTTGTGAACTGAGGCGGAGTGGGGTGGAGTGGGGCAAGTCAGTGCGGGGTTGAGCGGGATAGGACGTTGGACGGCTGGGAGCTGTGTAGCGCTCGTCCTTCCGCTGGCGCGTCTGAGCCAGCCGCCTCGGGCGCCGCGCCGCGCCGCCGTGACTGAGGGCGGGCGATTGCCACGCGCCGTCACGCGGATTAGCACCCGCCCCGCCCCCACGCCCCGGCGCTTCCCACACCCGCACCGAATGCTCGCCCGCCCGCTCGCCCCGCAACGCCATTCCCGCCGCCCACCCCCCCCATACCCCCCCCCCCCCCCCCCCCCCCCCGCCCCCCCTCTCCACCCACCCTCTCGCCCCAACCAACCGGCCGCCTCGCCCGCCCTGCCCACCCCGACCATCCCGACCACCCGACCACCCGACCACCTCGACCACCCAGATCCTCCCCGCTGCCCCTACCCGCCCTGCCCGCCCCATCCCGCCCGCCCGCGCCTCTCGCCACTTAGCACCTCCGCGCACGGACGCGCGGTGACGAAGCGGCGCTCCCTTCACTCTCAACCGCCCCCGCGGAACCAGGCGCAAGGGGAGCAGTCTGCACACAATGATCAGAAAATAACGAAAAGGTTTAGTCGGTTTCAATAGTTGATTACATCAGCATGACCTACGGAAAAACATGAAACGAGAACAAATTGCAACATCTCCCAGCAATGCAGCCAATGAACATTCATACAAATACATGAATAGGTGCAGCCACCGATTGCAACCGCCAAAATTGCACGTATCAATTCTGACAAACTTTTGACTTCAAGTTTAAAATAAGACGTTTACTATCCAATCGCACTGAATTTGTAATAAATTACTCGTCAGGACTGTTGGCTAAGGCCCTCGTTACGGCACTGACATAAATACCGGCGACATCTATTGTGACCAGGAATACGTTTTGTGTTCGGTTCCGAGAAGGTGGTCCTCGGGTTTCGCAGAATGGTCACTTCCTTGCAACGAAAGGGGGTCACGCTTGGCAGACGCTAGAGAAGACGGTAGGAGTTGGGTCGGATACGTCCACTACGTGCACAGTGTGGGTGGTGAAACATCAAGCGCGTAAAATGGATGTCGTGAGAACAGCGATGGCGTAACCAGAAAGATGGTTTTAACGATAAGGAAAGCAAACTACGACGCTAAACTATTGTGCGCGTTACGAAGTGAAATTTAAACCTAAAAAAAACTGAAATATGGGAACATGAGACAAATTTGCGTGAACGAGAACATAGTCCGTCTTACTAATGTGACTGTTAATACGTACAGCTCCACGTTGAATATATCAGTTGTATTTAAAAAAACCCTAGAAAGAAGAAATATGTATTTGGCTCACCTTAAATTTAATGTGTCAACTTTCCAATATAGATAAAGTTAGTTCGATTCGTTTTAATTTAGGCGCAAATCAATGGAAAATGTAATTTTAATGAGGTGTTTTTTCCTAATAAGACGAAAGAATTCAACATTGAATTCAATATAAAGCATCTTTAAATCCATTTAAATATCTTTAAATAAAAGAATATTTAATAGCATTGTTCCACACCGTAACAATGATGTCAGCAAAGCAGTCGAAAGCTGCAATTTTAGTAAAATGAAGGTAAACCCGATCTCAAGTACCGCTCAATCAGAGCTCGGTTTGAGCATAAACTGAAATAAAAATAAAATAAAGTTTTGAGTTAATTGTGATTTAGTTTGATAATACATTGCTGTAATAGCAGAAAACAGTTTTGCCGTTTGTGTCAATTGTGGCCGGCGATAGGTAATAGAACGTTGTGCAATCAATTAATGATCAGAAGATATCATCTTATTTTCTGCATTCTAAAAACAAGGAGACGATCCGTGGCATGTCGACATAGCGGTCCTCCTTCGGATAGTAGGGGTTGAAATTCCGACCGATCCAAGTAGAATTTATGGTGAGCAAAGAGAAGTCGATTCAGTTTCCCCATTTACGTTTAATCAGTCCATTTCAAATACTAATAACTAGGGAACGGAATTTATTCTAATAGAAAAGGTAAAAAATCTACATACATGTGTACTTATATTTTCCAAAATATGCAACAAAAATCGAAAATATGTAGAAAAAAATTATTATAGTGTTTAAAATTCCTCTTTATAAGTATCTTCCAAGATCAGTTAAGATCACATCTAAACTGGATTTGGAGAGATTGAAAGACACCTCTACAGAAATATTGTAAACTAAATTCTTTCGAAATATAAAATACGTTTTTACGATTGATTGATTGATTATTTCGTGTTTCCGGGCGCGTCAACTGCTTTGGTCATTAGTCCCGTTAGTGTAGTGCATGTTTTTTCGGGAGATGGCGGTGATCTTCCCCCGCTGGATGGCGAGATCCGGCGCCGACCTACCGTCGGCTAGTGGGGTTTCCCTAACAAGGACTCCCCCACCAACGGGGCACCGCCCCAGCCGGACAAGCTCTAAGTTCCCGACCGGTCTCCTGGAATACGTGGTAGTGTAGTGCATGTAAGTGTAATGTGTGTGTAAGAGGAGAGGAGAGGACAAGGTACTCTAGTTTCGAAAATCCTGTTGCCGTCGGGAGTGGCCGTGGCTCGTTTGTTAGGGTACTGCTCCGGCATTCGCCTGGTGTCGATCGGAGAAACCACGGAAAACTATCGGTCAGAGCAGCCGGCCGCTAGAATTCTCCTCCAGACAGCGACTCAATTCGACCTCGCTTACTCTAGTTTCGAAAATCCTGTTGCCGTCGGGAGTGGAAGCTAGGACCTCCCGGTCAGAGGCACTGCAGTGACATCAGTTGATGCACTGAGCCACCGCTTCCCATAGTTCTATACGAAAACGGGTCGAAAAATGTTCTTGGCCCCCTCTCGATTTAGGCCGTGCTGCGCGCAGAGCGGGCCAAGGCGGCGGCGCAGGGGGTCCGCGCGTGCGTGCTCGGGGGCGCGGGCGGGCGTCTGTAAGCGGCTCACGGGCGGGGACGTAATCCCGCGAAGCCCTGCGGCGCCGCGGCTGCCGGCGCTGCCCAGCGCCCCGGCACCCTCTGCGGCGGAGGCGGCGGAAGGCGGTCTCCACGGGCTGCTGTAATGGGATCAGCCGAGATGCGAGAGCGGGGGATGGCCCGCGAAGCCCCGCCCGTGCGCCTCCCCGCCCCGCGCGCGCCCCGCCCCAAGTCCGCCCCCCCCGCTCCACGCCCCGTCTCGCACCGCACAGCACCGCACCCCCCCCCCCCCTTTCCGCCCCGTCTCGCACTCTAGCTATGCCCCCGCCTCCCACACTGCCCTGCACCCCTCCCCACGTCCTGCTCCACGACCCGCCCCTCGCCTCGCACTCCTCACACCCTGGCCCGCACCCTGCCCCGCTACATGCCCCCACGCACCGCACCTCGCACCCCACCCCGCCCCGCCCCGCCCCCCCCCCGCCCCTTATGCTCCCCGCCTCGCACTCCAGCGTCTCCAGCTCCCCGCGTCTCGACCCGCGATCCGCCCCACGTCCCACTTCACGCCCCGCCGCTTCCCCGCCCGCGCCCCAGCCCGCGCCCTGTACCCCACCCCATCCTGCCCCGCACCCTGCCCCGACCCGCCCGCACCGCGCCCCGTCCCGCATCCCGCCCCGTACCCCGTCCCGCCCCGCATCCACGCCCCGTCCCGCTCCCCCCCCAAGTCCCGCCCCACCCCCCCCCCCCACCCGCAACGGGCGACAGCTGGGCGCGAGCCAACAATCTCGGCGGCGGCTGCGCCAGCCTCGCCCGCGCCGTCAGCGGCTTCCCGCGAGGACAGATGACGCTCGGTTCCTCTCGCTCCGTCACCCCCGGCCAGGATCGGAGAACCCGATTCAAGGGTTTGGGAGTGACAATAATAATATTGCGCGCTGTGCATGCTCGACAAATCAATGTATGCGAACGGGAAGGGGAACGAGTGCATAGGATGTCGCTTCAGAATTAAGCACGGTATAGTCTTGGGTAAATAAAGTTCTCATTCCTTTTGACTATTTTTTTCTTTTTCGTGCCTCGATGAATCTTTCTAATTTCATCTAGCGTGTTTAACAACAAAAAACAAGCCCTTAAAAGTACCTTATTGAATGACGCGGAGAGAAAGGACAATAGTAACATAAGTAAGACAATCATCGACATCAACTCTTTAATCAAAGCGATTACTTATTTATAATATACGATCAGAAGTATTTTTGTATTAACAGCAAATGCTTCTGCAATGTTTTTAGCTATTTGTGAAATTAACTTAGGATCTTGAGTTATGGGCTCTGTCTCTCTCAATCAAACTCCTTTCGAGAGGAAATTAATGGCGCATGCTTCTTATTTTCGTGCTTTTTGGGAGGAAACAAATGTTGGAAAAAATATTGTTTTTGAATTTTGTCATAAAAATACGTTTCTTTGTCAGTAACTGCAACAAAAATAAGCCATACATTCATTATCCGTAGATCTTCCTACCTTCTTCTCGACAGATTTATGAAACACACACTGTTACATAAATTGGCTGAAGAAAGGTAGTAAGATCCAATAGAAATTTCAGTCATTCAGTGACAAAATAATTCAGTATCAGTAGCTCTTCTGCAGTGCCTCTGACTGGGAGGTCCTAGGTTCGAGTCCCGTCGGTGACAGAGTTTTCGACACCCTTGGTCGAATTCAGCTACTGTGTGCAGGAGAATTCTAGCAACCGACTGTAGTGATCGGTAATTCCCGTAGTTTCTCCGATCAACACCAGGCGAATGCCGGAGCAGTACCCTAACAACGCGCGATATATCCTTCCTCTTCCTTGTCATATCCTCTTCCCTTACATACACACACACATACACACACACTTACGCTTACATGCAATACACTACCACATATCCGGGAGACCAGTCTGGAGCTTAGAGCTTGTACGGCTCGGGGCGATGTCCTGGTTGGGGAAATCCCCGCTAGCTGATGGTAGGTCGGCGGCAGATTTCACCATCCAGCGGGAGAAGGTCACCGTCATTTCCCGCGATAAAAAAACAGGCAGTACACTTACGGGACTAATGACCTTAGCAGTTGACGCGTCCGGAATCACAAATCTATCAAACAGTAGCTCTTCCTATGTCATTTTGCTTATTTTCGTTATAAGCAAACAAAATGGCTTTGCCATTTCTGCTAGGCTTTTCCATGTTGTCAAAATGTGTTTTTTACATCGTTTGAGCTACTGGTACCCAATCATAGTGAACATTGCCTTCATTGACAGAAAGATTAGTCTGATACATACTTCTTTAAAATTTCGTGTAACATGTCAGTATATGCTCTTGCATATGCCTACGTACAGGAATGCCAGGACAGCAGTGACCTTCCAGAAAATCTTGTAAGGGGTCTGTTCCTTACGTAATAAAACATTTTTTACCGTTAAATCATTCAAATTGCAGCTTACTAGCGATTTGTATGACGTTTCTAATGTTTTTAATTCTAAAAAAAGAAGCTAGAGTTGCTTAGAAACACATAGCTATTAAATTAGGTAGCACATTTGGAATACTACCACAAATAGAACATATTATACAACATACAACATGTATTTATTTTATTAGGCTGAAATCACCCTGACAGATGACCTATGATAATCGTCGCAATGAAGCAGAAAACGTTTTCTGTAGATATACTAAATACATTTATGACGGTATAACGGCTCTTTTAATGATTCAATTTGCTTTCGAACAACGGAAAAAGGTCTTAAAATTTAATCACAAATACAATAATTATTACCAAGACTTTGAATTAAAGGTGTATTTCCGTATCCATCAGCTTTCCAAAACTTATGGTTTGCTTTTAAGCAATATTCTTTTAAGCAAATTCCATAGATTTTAAAGTTACAATGAGAACTGTATCTAAATGTATTTTCTGTAATTCCATGGGATCGTTACAAATTGAATTTAAAACGCTTGTGAGAGAATAATTCCAAGTAGCCTTAGGTAAAATGTTTGAGTCAGAATATGTTTCAAGGATAAGTGTATGATTTTTAAGAGGTATTATTCCACAATACTGTTTTTATTATTTCCTAAATTGATTTTTGTTCAGAGGAGAAGTACTATCTAAAAAATCGGCACATTTTCCTGTAGCATTACAGAAATTTTTGTACACTAATAGTAGTATACAGAAAGTAACAGAGACTAGTATGTACTTTGAGGTCGATTTTTAGATTTATATCTGCCACAAATAATATTCCAGGTTACAAATTAGAATACCTGTTGCTTTAATCGTACCATATAAGAGAAATCTTTGGGTCGTTGTCAAACGCGTACCCAAACATATCGCCTTGAGATCAATAGCTCCGGCAATATAGTGCTCTTTGTACAATTAAAGGCAGTAAAATTATTATAAACGAGACCGTGCTTCAACACAATGAAATAAAGAAAGAAATTTACGATTGCTGAGTACCAGTTTGCGAGGCTGAAGAAACTTTTCAGGGATTTTGAAGAGCTTAAGGAAGAAATGGCTAATTGTTGAATATCGTGACTGCAACCGTTTCGCTCAGGGATTTGCATGTGAATAGATGGCGAAGTATCTCACAAGAACACAAAGATCCAATTAATGTCAGAAATATTGCATCACTAAAAGTTTAGATATTACAGAAGATAGCAATACGAAATAAAGGATATGTCTTTACAATAAACACAATAGAGTGGAAAGATACGTTAAGGCAATGGATTCGATTTTGGCCTTTCGACATACATTTTAGTGATAAGAGTCGTGGTTGCGAAAGATCGATTTTATTCCAAAACTTACGGATTTCTAAATAATCGACATAAGAAATAATTTACGTTGCTTGTAAGAGTGGTAAACGTTATGCTGTTATTTTCATTATGCATTAGTTTTGGAAAAGAAACGAATGATCCATGAACTATCACTGAACCTACAAACTACTCGAAACTTTTTAATTTAAACAAAAAAAGTCTATGATATCAAATTGAAATGATCGAATTCGATATCAGATGTTTGACCATTTCCTAAGGACACATATTTGTCAATCGTTGGAATAGAAGAAAGTATAACACACTAAATTGAATTAATAAGAATTTCACATGGAAGTGCAAGTAGCGTATGGCGAACTCAGAACGCAATGTTACCAACGTATTCAATTTCAATAATGATTCTTTCTGGAGCAGTGTTATTGATATGACCCGAGCAAAATCTTTATAATATGTTCTAACGCACGTCTTATGTTTTTTTATTATTATCCACACTTTATAAAATAATCCATTCCATTCCATTATTGTCATAACAAAGTCGAGTATTGCAAACTACATTACAAAAAATTTTTTTTTTGTTCGAATTATAACAATCAACTGGGCATAATCAACACGGCATAACTGGCATTGCTAATTCATATAAAAATTTGATTTTTATCGATGTATTTTCAGAACCCAGATTTAGCATAAAAGACAAATTCTTACACATATTTCGAATTTCCGAGGGTTTAAATAAGGAAAGTTCATTTTATCTTTAAAAGTGAAATTTCGGGAAAGTTTGGTAAATTTAATTGTTAAATTAAATATATCACGTATTGCTCTCTTTAACCACATTTATTTATATGAGATTTGTAAAGATGCGATAAAATTCTATAACAGAAGATCAAAGGTAAATTTTGGCCTCTAATCATGATAAAATCATGGGGTTCAAAAGAATATTGAAATATTCAGCAATGACACTCAAATGAATAAGAAAAAATCTTTAAAGTTTAAAAGAGATTTTGAAATCTAAATTAACATATTTACGAAATAACACGAGTACTTTTGTTTGAATAAATATTGGACGTCCCCCCTACCTATAGATAGATATTTATTACATCCGCAGGTAGGTCTTTATAAACTGGTGACAGAACACTACAATTTACATATTACAATATAAAATATAAATAAAATTTAAATGTCTTATGCATTAGCATTAACGGCTTTAACATATGCATTAACAGCTGATGCATTAGTACTAAGGACTCACAGTGCATCATTCCCTGCTGCACTGTCAGGAGCCGCACAGTTCGATACCGCGCGTTTGAAAATCCCGCCGCCGAGCTACGTCAGCCGGGCGTTACCGTCCTCGGCTGGAGAGGAAGGCGACCGTTGCAGGCCGGCCAGGGCTGCCCGCGCGCGGCCGTCACGCCCGAGCAAGCGGGTAGGGACTCGCCACCGCCCCTACTCCGCAGCTAGTCGGCGGGCCGCCACCCCCAGCGGGCTATAAGGGGGCTCCGACCCGACGCCAAAACAGACAGCTTGCGACGGTGTTGGCGACTGTGTTCTGGCGAGTGGTTTGCCGTGTGAAGAGTGGTGATCGGCTACGACGACGACCTGTGCTACGGAAGAGGAACTCTCTGGTGAATATACAACGATTCGGCTACTTAAGGGACTTCTTCTACAGAAGAAGTCCCTTTGGTGGAACGGCTTCGCAATTGGCACACTCTACGGATTATACGGACCTTTGGCTATTGTACCTGGTTATTGA
The DNA here is from genome assembly GCA_964035755.1 of Teleogryllus oceanicus. NCBI lineage: Eukaryota > Metazoa > Arthropoda > Insecta > Orthoptera > Gryllidae > Teleogryllus > Teleogryllus oceanicus. The sequence goes on from CAXIVR010000012.1 coordinate 56,180,651, forward strand.
ATAAAAATCATTTTATGAAGTTTTGCCTTTGATTGGATACTACAGATACCCTTCTCATGCTTTGCACAGTACTAGTACATTCACCTCCCTCGTGGAGGGGAATTAAGCCACGGTGCGGGAGAATGCCGGCTGCCGCGGCGGCGCGGCGCCTAGTCATGCAGCGACACGCGCGCGTCAAACGAGCCCGCTATCCATTGTATGTAACCGTAATTCACAGCAGCTTTTGCGGCAGCAGCAGCGGCGGTGGCAGCAGCGCTGGCGAAAGCGGTGACGGCAGCGGTGACGATGGGGGTGGTGATGGCGGTGATGACGATGGCAGTGGAGGCGGCGGCAGCGGTGGCGGTATCGGTGGCGGTGGGGGGTAATGGGGGTGGCGGTGGTGATGACGATGACGGTGGAGGTGGTGGTGGCAGTGGGGGTGGCGATAAGGGTGTGGTGGCGGGGAACGGGTGTGTCGATGGGGGCGGGGTGGTGATGATGATGGTAGCGATGGTGATGGCTAAAGCAGCGGCGATAGCGTTGGCAACGGCGGCGGTGGGGGCGGTGGGGGCGGTGGAGGCGGTAGGGGGCGGTGGGGGCGGGGGCGCGGCCGCCTACTTTCCGACAGGACGTGCGAGCGTGCGCACGCAGCTTCGCGCCGCAGCGGCGAGAGCACTGCGCAAGGCTGCTTATAGTAGGGCGGTGGCTGCTATTGTGCTTGTTGCTGCTTTTCAGGTGGAAACGGTCCGTTTCCGCCAATAAGAGCGGCATCAGACAAAAAATATAAATTCGTGAATGTAATTAATTTACAAGGGTCATGGGATCCAGTTCCACGTGCATGGAAGATTGTGTTTCCACTCATCTTTCGTAAATCACCGATAATCATCCTTACATGTTCCATAATTCACGGCTCACAGCATAATCTTTATCGTTGCGAAGGCTTTGAAACGTGGACTTCCCTTTCGATTATTAGCAGTAGGAGCTCGTCCTCGAATGATTGGGAAAATAAGTTCGGTTAGGGTATCACGGGTTCAGACTGTCACATACACTAACGTTCGATGATATCGGTACAACTTTATTAATTTACACTTAATTTATACTTAATTTATACAAATTTATAATTTACGTTTTGTAAAGTACATGGTAAATACAGTCGACTTTGGATAAAGTGAACTTCACTGTAAAGTGAACCGAAGGTTCTGGTTCCGGGCTATATACATTACAAATCAACACTAGATGATTTGGTTATAGTGAACTCTCCACATCGACTATTGTGAACGTGAGAAATTCAACTTGCAAGAAAAAATACTTCGTCTCAGCGCCACAAATCTCAATAACACTAAGAGTTTGCAAGTGAAGGGTTTTTCGAGATAGTTTTGTGGCATTTTACGACAAACGAATGGGACCGAGGATCCTAACATTGTGGACAGTTTTTCAGCTCATCCTCATTAATTTCCTTAAGCCTGAATCGACGTAGACTGCAAGATGAAAACGCATGAAATCTCATTCGACAAGGACATTGTAATTGCTGGAAAAGGATATTCGAAAACAGAAGAAAAGGAGTGTAATCACCAAGAGTATACTTAAGAAGAAAAGTGTTCCAACAATCATTCAAGGATTTTAAGATTGTACTAAAATATTTTGTGTGTGGATATCGCAGTCTGTTAATAGCACAGACTTTCGATAAATATTTACAAAAATTGACAAAAGCTTATTATCTTAAGGCTAAATGAATGCGTTAAAATTTTGAATTTACTAAGTTAGGATATCTTACTGAATCTCTGTAATAAGAAAATTAATCTCGGAGGAGAGACTATTTCCTTATTATAGGATATAGTGAACCTCTGATATTGTGAACGAAAACTTTTAGTTCCTAGATATTCACTATAAACGGAGAGTAATTACTAATATCAAAATTTCAGATCGAATTTCGAATTTGAGTGAAACAAATTGCTCAATATAGTATACTACAGTGGAAGCCATGTAATATCGAATCATGTGTTATCTTGTCGAGTAGGGTTCGCCGGCAAAACAATGTGACTAATACCCACACCTATTACATTTATTTCAGGAAACAAATGAACCAGCTCTCCCAGGCGATCAAAAACCACATTACGTGGTATCCTTCTTTTCATGTACTTCACAGAGAAGTTATTTGAGTTCATAATTGCGCGATGGAATGTATTTTCGTTTCTTTACTACTAACGTTACTTGATGTAGTTACTCTGTGCCATGTTTACAAGAACCTAGCTTGTCGACTTGCTTGACAGTCGAACTTGACGAATCTAGCTTGATAGTCGAGGTAGCTAAGTCTGAAGAGCCATCGCTGCCTCATACTTAAAGGGTCACGAGTTCGAATCCCGCTCGGGGCGTGGATGTTTGTGTGAGTCCGTATATCGTTATCGTTACCCCAATGTCGCTTATGTGGTCACTGTATGCCCTTAGTAGTTGAAAAGCGACCTTAAATTAGTTAACAAAAAATTAAATAAGAAAAGTAAATAAAAAATAATCGCGCTTGAAGGACTACAACTTACACAGATGTTCTCCAACACTAGTGGTTGCCGTACTCCATTCTATGGTTTTTCGGATCTAGCCCCTTCACTTCATTAATTTTCAAGTAGAGAGCAATTCTTTTCATTAAATTGTGGTTTCCATCGACTTTAACTCTTTTCTATCCGAGAGGTCAGCGACGTGAAGTCCATGACAACTTGTCAGTAGTACGTCCATTATCATCTTGTGGATTCACGAAGGAAACTATCAATAGGATTATGCTTAATATAGAACAAAGATGAAATATAACCATAACACGGATCGTTATGCAGACCGCAACAATGATGAAATGACAGAGACGATCACAGACTAATTGATGGGTGCCTCTTAACGTGTCAGCCAAGTGAAAGAAAGAAAGAAAGAAAGAAAGAAAGAAAGAAAGAAAGAGAGAGAGAGAAAGAAAGAGAGAGAGAGAAAGAAAGAGAGAGAGAAAGAAAGAGAGAGAGAGAAAGAAAGAGAGAGAGAAAGAAAGAGAGAGAGAGAAAAGAGAGAAGAGAGAGAGAGAAAAAAGAGAGAGAGAAAGAAAGAAAGAAAGAAAGAAAGAAAGATTATTATCCGCCAAATGTTCGTGAACAAATTGGTAAAAGAACGCGAAGCACTCTACAATGCCAAAGTGACGTACAAGTGACGTTTGAGAGCTATCTTGCGTGACCTACATAACTCAACAAAGAAGAGCGTCTATGAAGTGGGTAGTGCAAGTACTGTCTAAACAGCCGTTGATGGCAACAGAAATCAAGACACATTTCTGATCTTGAACTTTATTGGAAGAAAATTTTAGCCTTTATTGGCAACACCGAAATGTGAATTTGAAATTAATTTGTTTACACCACGCGTTCCAAATATTTGCTGTTTTGTACATCGAAAACGAAGCCAATAAATATACTGGAGTGATTGCGTTTTGACTCGGAAGTTCACAGACTGGGTAATAGATAAGGAGATATAGGCACAACTGTTTCAAGGCAGTGTTGTAAGTTGACATTGCATGTTTAGGTGAATGCCTATTTCATTCTAGCGAACTTATTTAAAGGCTGATGGCCACGTTGGCCATGGTCCAACGTCAATTCATAACGAAATTTTTAATTCATGTCTTTGTATTTTAAAATACTAGAGAATTCCTAAAAGTATAGCAACAAATTTCTCTCCATTTCCCTAATTCATAAATACCAGCCATGTTCTCACAATATGGTTGGTTGACAATACACGAAGGGCACAGAAATTTTAAGTGGAAATAAATGTAAATTTCCACAGTGTTGCTAATGTTGGACTTCTAAAATATATGTCAGTCACATCATTAGATGTTGAGAGATCCTTCTCCGCATTCAAACTGATTTTGTCTTCCAATTGTCGCAAATTTGAAATTGTGATCCTTGAAAAGTTAGTGGTATATGCAAATATGCAAATATTACTGCTTAATGCAAACTATTAAAAATAAAATGTAGAAGAATATGTAATGTAAATATGTAAATCTATTTTTACATTAAAATATACGTACTTTTTTGTGGATTTGAAGTTTACAAAATATTATAGGCAAAAATTCCAAACAATTTTTCATTTTATTGTATTTGTAACTTACGATAGTGCCTTTTTCCCCCTTTTTCTGGACATTTTTAGTGCCTTTTTAGGCGCCTAAAAGACGATTTTTAGTGCCTAAACATTGGATGTCTAGTTATAAGAATGCTAGGGGAAAGCAGTTAAGCCCCCAAGAATGGAACTCTCCGGACGAAAAGCCGTTTCTTCTCCTCCTACGCCTCAGTGCCACGGGACGAGGGCTGAACAATAGTCACGCCAACAGTGGAAGAGAGTATGTCTGGAATGAGTTTCAGTGCCCGCAACGAGCATGAGTGCCTGGCGCGAACATGTTTACCTGGAACGAAAGGCAATGTATGTAATAAATGTGAATACCGGGATGAGTGCGAGCGCCGAGGTGAGTGCGAGCACATGGAATGAACATGAGAACTGGAACGAACGTGAGCATTTGGAACGAGCGGCCTCCTGGAACCAGTGTGAGCGTCGGGACAAATGTTTTTGCAAAAGTATGTGAGTATTGGAACGAGTGGGAGCACCTGGAACGATTGTGAGAGCCGGGATGAGTGCGAGCACCCAGAACGACTGTGAGTGTGAGTACGAGTGTGAGTAGCGGGACGAGTGTCAGTGCCGGAACGAGTGTGAGAACCTGGAACGAGTGTGAGTAGCGGGACGAGTGTGAGTAGAGGAACGAGGATGAGTAGAGGAACGAGTGTGAGTGCCGGTACGAGTGTGAGTAGCGGGACGAGTGTCAGTGCCGGAACGAGTGTGAGTAGCGGGACGAGTGTGAGTAGCGGGACGAGTGTGAGTAGCGGGACGAGTGTGAGTAGCGGGACGAGTGTGAGTAGCGGACGAGTGTGAGTTGCGGGACGAGTGTGAGTAGAGGAACGAGGATGAGTAGAGGAACGAGTGTGAGTGCCGGAACGAGTGTGAGTAGCGGGACGAGCGTGAGTAGCGGAACGAGTGTGAGTAGCGGGATGAGTGTGAGTAGCGGGACGAGGTGAGTAGCGGGACGAGTGTGAGTAGCGGGACGAGTGTAGTAGCGGGACGAGTGTGATTAGCGGGACGAGTGTGAGTACCGGGACGAGTGTAAGAACCAGAACGGCAGCGAGCACCTGAAACGAATGTGAGTACCGGTATGAAAGTGGGCGCGGAGGCGTTTACAAGGCAAAATCGGCGAGCGCGAGTGTGCGCCGTGGTGCGAGGGCGCGCGAGACGTACTCGAAATGCGGCACGGCCGGTGGGTGGGAAGCGAAGGCGGCCGGCGGGCGCCGCAGTGGGCGGGCGGGCGGGCGCCGGGGCGCGGGCGGGGTCGCCCACTGCGGCGGTGGCTGCGGAACGCCGAACAAGGAGCAGCGCGGCACCAGCCGCGCGTGGCACGGAAGACGCACGCGGCGAGCGGACGGAAAGAAATCCGGAGGCGGGCAGTGTAGCTCAGCCGTCCTTACGGCGACCTGCCCGCGTGGAATACATTCTATACTTTGAGGAGCTTTATGTTGGAGACTAATTAGGAAATATATCTTCGACCCCGGTGAATAAGCTGATAAGTCAAAAAAACTTTTACAGGAGAACAAAAAACGACTCTAAACTAATGCTAAAAATAAGGAATAATTGATCATCAACCAAAACCTATTCGCAAATAGTTTTGTTTGAATATCACCTTCGTTTGAATTTCACTCATCCCAGATTTGATTCATTTAAACGTTGTTTTTTGCTCTCTTGAAAATTAAGTGTTTAGGACTTGTCAGCTTATTCACCGGGATCAGTAAAAGGGACATTTTTCGTGGTTTTAGTTATCAAGTAATTAGTTCACTTCCAAAAAAGAATGCAGGGAATTTTACAGTAAAAATTTTAGTAAAACGTGTTCACTAATTCAGTCTCCTTTACAGTTTGTTTCGTCCTGTTTCTTTCTTTAGAAACAGTTTTTGTATCGAGTATAGGGTTTGCGTACGACATAAAACTGTTTGTACGTTAAATTGTATTGCTTCATTCCTAACTATATCTCTCATTCATTATTATCATTTTCTCATAATTTTCCACAACGTTCAATACAATTCTGAAAACACTTGATATTCAATATTCATCTGAAATTGATGTTAGTGTACATTGTTGTAACTTGAGTGAGAATTATCAAATACTTACAATTTCAAGTCGTAAAAGATTTCAAAAATTTAGAGCTCTAAATATTTTTTACCGACTTTGCATCTTTGGAAGAGAATTTCGATGTTTGTTCTTCCATGGCAAGAGAGTAAAGTAAATCCGCACGGAGCATCACGGAGCGCCAAGCGTGATGCAGGTTGTAGATGGTACGTGACCAAAGTAGAGCCCCGCAAAAGGGCCAGAGTAATACGACGCAGGGCGCGAGACACGGAAAGACGTGGCGGGGGAGTTGTCGGCGTTCGCAGGGTGGTCGGCGCGAGGGCGGGCGCGGCACTGCGGAACGGCGCACAGTGGGTGGAAACGCCTCTCCGCGCGCTCAAGTTTCTATTGGCAACAGGCCCGTGTAAGGTGCGGGCCCGAGCTCAGGGCCCCCAATGTTCAAGGGTCCCCGATAGTTCAAAAAAGCATTTAATACTATTTATTTTCAAAAATTAGAGTAAAAAACGTATAGTCGACTCCGGTTATAGTGAACTCGGATATAGTGAACTCTCGGTTACAGTGAATTCACTTACATAACAAATAAGCGTAATAAGATTTAGCTGTAGTGAACCTGAACCTCGGCTATAGTGAACGCAGGAAATACAACGGGTACAACGACCTGGAAATTAGTTGGATCTCTTATTTTATTAGGGGATTAAGAGGACCTTCGGAGCATTGGATGGTGTACCAACAGTGCAAGAGGCATTGAAAGATGCCAAGACGGCATTACGATACTTAGAGACAGAGGATCAAGTATAAAGAGAGAATGAACTCTGGACAAGGATCTAGAGAAATTACTAATGAAAAATTTACGAAGCAAACAATTTTAAATAATTGATGTTTGTAAGTACAAATAAAGATATTGAATTTTTAGTTCATGCTGTTAATGAATTTAACTGTATCTCCATTTTAATAAAGTCAATTATTTTGAAGAAATTCCGTTTAATTTTGACATCGGACATAGTGAACCTCAGATATAGTGAACCAAGCATGTTAGTCTCCAAAAGTTCACTATAACCAGAGTCGACTGTATTCAAAAGTTATGTATTATTAAACTATACGCAAAGAATTGGCATAAAGGAGTGGTGTGTCGCGAATCTCTGGATAATATTTATGATATGCACTATTCCTCGTTGTTGCAAGAATGTCACTCAATGATGAGAAGTTTAGTTTTTTTTTTTTACAACATATCTCTAAATTGGGAGGGAGAAGATCGGTGAAAGTAAGAGTAGAGGCCTCGCAAATTAACGTAGGCCAAAGCGCCCCCAAAGCTATTGAAATGGCCCTGATTGGCAAATGATATTGATAGATAAGGAAGAAAAAGTGGCAGCTACGAATAAATTGAATATCAAATTTAATTTTATAACGGAGCATTTTCAAGATTTTTATCAAGATTCTTAATCTCAAAGGAATTTTACGTTTTTCACTTCAAGGATGAGAATGACGTTTTTGATCGAGTTGCAGATCTTGTGTAGCAATATTTGATTTACGCTCGTATTAAAGTACAATAAAAAATCTGCATGCCTTTTTATTGTTAATAGTTTGGATGATTTCCATTTTTTCCTCCACAGACTTATCGTTGTTTTTATGCCATTATTTTATTGGCTGAGAAAGAATGTTTAGAAATGGCGTAATTTTAATATTTTTAACTACCAGATCCATACCGAAAAACATTTACCTCCCAAAACAATGCACACCGGGAGAGGTGGCTCAGTGCATCAACTGAGGTCACTGCAATGCCTCTGACCGGGATGTCCTGGATCCGGGGGAGCGGTCGGCTAGGGTGGTGCCCCGCTGGTGGGAGATACCTGGTTGAGGGAATACCCGCTAACCGACGGTAGGTCGGCGCCGGATCTCGCCATCCAGCAAGGGAACATCACCACCACCTCCCGAGAAAAAAACCGCACTACATTTACGCGACTAATTGCTTTAACCGTTGGCGATTCCGGAATCACTAACAACCAACCAAACAACCACCAAAACGCTACACTTCTTCCAGTACCATTTTTTACGCATTATTCCTTTCCGCGTCTTTTTTGTCTCCTCTTTTCCCTGGCGCGCCTCTGACCCTTTTCGGGCCAGTGTGTTCGGCTGGGTGAGGCCGGGGGCGGGGCGACGTCCCGGAGGTTCCGTGCTGCTGCTCGGCGCTGCCGTGCCGCATTCCGCTCGGAGTCTGCTCCAATCCGGAGCGAGCTATTTTTGAACGCGTCCGCGATCGATCTCGAGTAACATTTGAGGAGCGCCGCCCGCATCCCGGCCGCTGCTGCAGCCCGCAGCGCACCGCCAAAACCGCCCGTAGCCGCTTCCGGATTTCCCTTGGCAATAAGATTGCTTGGTTAGTGATTTCGGGCGCGTCAACAGCTTAGGTCATTAGTCCCGTTAGTGTAGTGCATGTTTTCCTCGGAGAAATGGCGGTGATCTTCCCCCGCTGGATGGTGAGATCCGGCGTCGGCCTACTGCCCGCTAGCGGGGTTTCCCCCTAACCAGAACTCTCCCACCATCGGGGCACCGCCCCTGCCGGGACAAGCTCTAAGCTCCCGACCGGTCTCCCGGAATATGTGGTAGTGTAGTGCATGTTTGTGTAAGTGTGTGTAAGGGGAGAGGATAGGACAAGGAAGAGGAAGGAAAGAAGGCGCGCGGTCCGTGGTCCGTTTGTTAGGGAACTGCTCTCGCATTCGCCTAGTAATGATCGGAGAAACCACGGAAAATTACCGATCAGAGCAGCTGGCACCTAAGACCTCCCGGACAGAGGCACTGCAGTGACATCCATTTATTGATGCACTGAGCTACCGGGTTTGGCAATATGAGTAATTCGAGACGAACGTATCGAAAGCTAAGTGTTGATGATTGAGCTAGAGAGTCTGGTAATCTGAATCTACTAGCCTACAAAGAAGAACTCATATTTCCAAAGAATGTATAATTTAGGCTCTATCTAGAAGCATACATCTTTATGTTTTAGGAAATTTACTACCCCATTGTGACCCAAAATCATTTAAATGTTTGTTTTCCTCTGATTCCAGGAACTCAGTTTCTGTCTCGAGTTTTTACTTGAATATAGAGCACGTGAAATCGACGAAACTTCTTCCTATATCAGCTAAAATGTGTCAAGATTAGAGTGGCCTTACAAGTAGCAAGAAAGTTTCCGAATTAGAAGTAGTGTATAGATACTCACAGTTTCTACACAAATATTTCCAAAAATTTACTTGCCTTTTACGTTTTTATATATTTATATCTCTAAGTAGAATTTTCAAGATTAATTTACACTGTGAATTTAAATTTTGAACATAACTTAAAAAGTTTTTAAAACCATTCAAGATTTTAAAAAGAATTTTGAAACCGGGATTTATGAATTTTTATGTTAAGCATATCTGCAGAATGTAAATGCAATTCAATTGTTCATAATATACTTCAAAGTTCGAAAATCATGCATCAATTCTGTGTCTAAACGTTCAGGCCGTCCTGTCTATTCAAAATGTTTCTCCTTGTGTAAATGTTTCTTCCTCCAATATTCTTCAACTAGAATATGAATAAGAACGTCATACAAACGTTCAAGACGTAAGCAACCTTAAAAACGTCGTCTTCAAACAAGTTTCCCGTTCGTGCAGTTTCAACGGAAATTTTCTCAAGTTACTGAAAGGTCTACTTCAGAGAAACTGTCGCGACGTTTCAAGAAGAATTCTAGATAAAGTATACAATTACAAAACGACTCTTTCAAGTTTCCTATGCAGAATTTCGTAAAGAATGTGATATTTTTATACAGAGAGAACTTATTAGTGTGTAGTTCCTAGAAAACGTAGATTTTACCATAAAAATTCGAAAAGTTAAATCTAGACAACAACCTTACCTTCGGACTTTCATTAACACGGCGACCGTGAAGCATTTATCACACAATTCACCCATGTAGGCAACCAGTGTCACACACCGAAATCGTTACAGGGAATATGTAGAATGTAGAAGTGTTAATCTGTACTCACACGTAGCCCTAATCACACCGCGAGTTTTCAGAAGGAGTCAGAAGCCTGCCCTTATGCTTCTTAAACAGGGTGTTTTAATCCTCTCTGTAGGTTTAGGCTAGAACACGACAAACTGCATTTCCTAGTCAACATATTTGAGCATTTCTGTTGCTACGAATAGTTCAGAATTTTATTCGTAACTTGCGTGAATTATATTTTCGAAACATACGATTAATTTTGTATTAGCTTACACATACAGCGTTCTCCCAGTAATAGTTTTGCGAAAATGTATTATGAATTACCTATTTATATTGACCTAATATATCTTTGTGTATTGAGTTTTTTAAGAGACAATCCTCAAACCACATCGCACAATATTATTCAAGAGTGTAGGGCTTTTAAAGAAACTTTAAAAACAATAAAATAATGTTCAAATGCATTTCCATAAATTGCGAGTAGATTTCAATTAGGTGTCCAACAAATGTAGTTTGCACACTAAATGAATGTAGGCTTTTTGAAATGTGTTTAAAACGTTATTTAGAGCAACAAATTGTACGCTCTTTTTATTGAACGTGCAAAAAAGTTTATAACTTTGTTTATATTGCTGAAGATTATGCCAACAAAGAGAGACTTAAAAGTAAAATAACTTAAATAAAAGTAGTAAAGTAAGATTTTCTACGCATCTCATAACCTGTCAGTCGTTCATTAGTCATGAATCACCTTTTAAGTCTTCGCACATCAGCTACCTTATTTTCTGAAGAGACTTTGGTCATCCAACAAGCTTTTTGGGTGAGTGTTCACCGTTGTAATAAAGAACTTATTAAGAACTCCAACGTTTAAGTACACGTGATTCAAGAAATAAAAAACATTACAAGAACCGAATATTAACAAACATAGAAGTAAAATCTATTAAAAAAACGTATGAACAGGCATTTTGATCAGTTAGTAAATCACGTGTTTGTCACAATTTATGTCATCTTCTGAAGCTACTGTGCTATTTTGCCTCCAAATAGAAAACACCTGTACGCGACTAACTAACATAAGGAATATTTTAATCCAGAATATCGTGGGCAGGAATATAAGAATTGTGGAAACATACATGATCTCCAGAACTCACACAAGAAAACGAGAAACCACACCCTTTTCTTGGAGGAAACAACAACTGGAAATTACATGCAATTACATCAGCAGTATTAGGTAAAACACACAAGCTCAAGAAATCTAAGAGGCTGTAAAAGATACGAGCAGAAACCACAAATTACAGGATTCAGAGACAAATACCAGTAGCGTGTGACGCGGACGGATTTTTCCGAACCATGTAACAGGCGAAACGCGTACAAGACATTTACATCAATCGGATCACAGCTCCCGAGAAGAACCATTGAAATGCATAATATTCCAAGAAAGGAGAAAAGTACAAGTGTGGAAAAGAGACAGGAGAGATGAAGGGGGAGACGGGTGAATATTCGATGAAGAGCATCTCTTTAGTGCGAGACGCATCGTGCATGAGAAGTGTTATGTGACGCATCACAAACAGTCACGTGTTTTAGTCATCTTTTGGAATCTTCCTTTACATCGGTTCTAGTTTTTCGCGTCACGGGCTTACTGTTGATTCTCAAAGGTTTTAGGAAAGAGTATGTATACTGACGCAAGTGAATACTTTTCTTACAAATTAGTTGGCCGTATATATGTGTCATTATTAACTCACGTCCCAAGTTATTTCTTTTGTTTTCATTTCTTTTTCTATAATAATAGAATATATTTATAAAAGTAAGTAATAGTATGAACATTTTATGGCAATGAATTAATTCGTGGCATTACTCTTTTCAAATGTTCTGTAAAATACTTAATTCACTACTTACGGACGATTTAACATGATCTTAGTGTTGTTCTTTGTAACGAGATATAAGTCGCAAATAGCAAACGATTTACTTTTAAATTATGATGTGATAGAATGGGCTGAATGACGCATGTATCGGTTCTACTGAAAACGTAAGAAGACTTGATAGTACGTGTGCCTTGACTTTTGATGATGCCTCGACTCTTGAGTGTACAAAGCCTTGACTCTTAATGATCGATTTTTAAAGTGTAGGCTTTGTTGTCGTGACAATTGTACCATCTCAATGAATTTTGCAATAAATAAAAATTAATCGTATTTATCAATTTGAGGCAAAACGCTTTTGATTAAATTCCTCAATGGAGATGTAGGGAATCTTTACTTAATCATATAGAATCTTCGCTCTTAAAAGAACCACATGTTCAGTTCAGCCTAGCAATGAACCTGTGACAAATTAAACGATCTAACACATTGCCCCATCCCCAAAATAATATCTGTAAACGTTTTGTTAGTGTTATCCGTATGTGCCTACCTTTTCAGATTCTCAAAATACTTACATTAACCACCAGCAAAAACTATTTATTCGTTTCTCACAATCAATGCATGAGGATACCGACGCAAAATCTGTAGACACAACAGCGCAATGAAATTAAATACCTTAGTGTATTCAAAGTTCTCTAGAATGTTTGCAATATTTCTCACAAATGTTAAATACTAATGTTGAATTGAGAGTTATTATCTAATATTGTATTTAAGGAAATTTGTATATTGCTGTAGTACCAAATAGTTAGCCCGAAAAATTGTTTTTTCGAAAAAAGTTAAAACATGTCGACATTGTTTTTAAGAGAAATAGAATAATGTGACCTCGTCAGAATGTTTCCTTCGTATTTGTTTACTTTAGAAAACATTTTTGAAATATGCTAATACATTTGTAAGTAATAACCCTTCGTAATAATGTGTTTATAATTTGTTTGATAGAGTAGATTTTGAGATAATGAACACTGTTGTTTGAGCTTCTAATAAAAATACAAACACTGACCACGAAGTGGAAGCTAATATATTATTGTTGTACGCTTCCAGAGTTTATATTACGACCTCGCATACCATAAGGTACCACATATGCTTACTCAGAGAGTGCTCACCTTATGTAATTGCAGATGTCGAAATAAATCATCATAGATCGTAAATTTCAGTATTAGCTCTGCACCTGGATTGACAAGGCACATTTTCACGAGAAAAATCTAGCTTTGTCCTAGAATAATTCATAACATCGGCATCACTGAACGCTGGTTCCTGAGAATTTCACCGAGCAATACCAGGTGGTCGTGAAAGTAATACCTTAAATAATTTGACCAAGTGCAATCCCTCCCTCCCGCCCTATTCTATCCGACTTCCATCTTTAGAGTCAGACGACAGCCCGATCCCTCTAACCCAAAAGAAAAAATCGAGGAAGAAATTAGTAGTGCTGTAATGGCACAAATTTTCTCATATTAGTTGGTTTTCCATACTCCTGACTCAAAGACTAGCTTTGGCACTTTCATATCAGTTGCTGTCCATCAGCGCCAGAAGACCTACCAGCGCCTTTAGCTGTACCAAACGCTTCTCTAAGAACATTCCCAATGAAAAATCGAGGAGAAAATTAGAATTGCTGCAATGATACAAACTTTCTCATACTAGTTGGTTTTCCATACTCCTGCTTTAGACTAGCTTTGACACTTTCGTCCCAGTTGCTGTCTATCAGCGCCAGAATACCTACCAGCGCCTTTGGCTGTACTGACCGCTCCTCTAAGTACATTCCTCGTGAAGAACACCTTCGCGTTCCATGGACTTCGTGTACACCTCTCTCGGACGTGTACCTAAGAATATTTGCCCATGGTATCCCTTAGGACTATTTTGGTGCTTGTATCATTCTTCTCTTCTGTAGGGATCATCCAGTTCAATTACAGAGATTTCATACACACCTAACTGTCAGATCAAGAGATTATTAAATGATCAGAGTACAGATGCAACACACGAAGGATAAGGAAAGCTCCTCAAGTCACGAACACAACTCAATGCACTTATGCCTTCCGGGACTTTCGAACCCACATACTTAGTGTTCACGTATTTGGCTCACCTGCCTCAAGTTTCTGAATTACCAACTATACAATCATTCGACCGCCGTCATCGTAAACGTGATAGGTTACTAACTATGAATATTTTATAAATATCAAAATCTCACCTTTTTATCCATATGTAATGTGCCTTGTAGCATTAAATAAATGTACTATTTTCATTATTTTCTCAACATTCGTTTCCATCGGAACAACGCAAACTTTTTTCAGAAATAAAATATTTCTCTACAACTAAGCTCTTATGAATTGTTTAGACGCCAGTGCTACAGCCGGCCAGTCGTTAAGAAATAATATTTCGCTAAAACCTGATAATTATATTTATCAAGTGACCTCAAAACAAGAATTTTCGCTAAAATCACATCGATTTTAGGCAGCATTACATAATTTTCTTTAATAAGACTACTACGTGTATTCATCCATATATAGTCCACGTACGTATATATAGAAAGAAAAGAATAAGAAAAGGATAAATATGAGAAATGGAAAAAGGAAAATATGGAGGAGTCGGAGGAGAAGAATGATTTAGAAAAAGGAGAAAAAGCGTATAAGAAGTGCTGTAAACTGAGATGAGATGTAACGAAAATGTGAGAATAAAGTAAAGGAAAATGTGAGGATTTGGAAAGGAACGAAATGTATAAGTAAATTTAATTATGAGATTGCCCATATTGAGTAAATAGAACCCTTTATAGAATTTCCTTGGCTTTGATTGGTCCCTGGTTTTGAGATTGTTGCGAATTTCTTCCCTAAATTTTATGGCAAAGAATCTCTCACCAATGCAAATGAGTTGATAAAATACGTGTAGATATGAATTACTATTTCTCTTAAATATTCTGTCCATCGTTCTCAGTTATCAGGTCAATTCCCTGGTCCAAAAACGACTTTGCATACGTACAATGTGTACGTATGCAAAACTAATATGGAGCAGTAATTATGTGTAATTATGTGTAAAAATAATATGGAGCAGTAATTATGTGTTGCTGTTTTCTTCATGCTTCCAGGTGTTTCGTTTTCTCATGACTTCGTTTGATCGTGGAAAGTAAATCAAGTATTATGAATGATCGAAAATTAGCATGAATTCTCCACATTTGGATATTTTTAATATCTCAAAGCATGTCCCATTTATCTAAATATCTGACATTTTGAGATTATCATTTAATCCGTCTCAGTCCTGTAAATATTCTGCATTTACAGTTTGAGGAAGGACACTAAGCTGTTTTCCCTTACCTTCTACGGCACGGACCGGTAGCGGTAGCTTAGTGCATCAACTGATGTCCCTGCAGCGCCTCTGTCCGGGAGGTCCTAGGTTCGAGTCCTGACGGCGGCAGGATTTTCGACACTAGCTTTTCAGCTAGGTCGAATTCAGTCGCTGTCGGGAGGAGAATTCTAGCGGCCGGCTGCTGTGATCGGTAGTTTTCCGGGGTTTCTCCGATCAACACCAGGCGAATGCCGGAGCAGTACCCTAACAAACGGGTCACGGACCACGCGCGATCTGTTCTTCCTCTTCCTTGTCCTATCCTCTCCTCGTACACACACACTTACACTAACATGCACTACACTACCACATATTCCGGGAGACCGGTTGGGAGCTTAGAGCTTGTCCCGGCTGGGGCGGTGCCGCGCAGGTGGGATAGTCCTGGCTAGGAGGAAACCCCGCTAGCCGACGGTGGGTCGGCGCCGGTCTCGCCATCCAGCGGGGGAAGATCACCGCCATCTCCCGAGAAAAAACATGCACTACACTCACGGGACTAATGACCAAAGCAGTTGACGCGCCCGGAAACACGAAAAAATCAATCAATCAATCGGCACGGCGTTGAGTCCTGAAGAATAGTTGTTAGATATGGTTAACAAGTAGACCGCTAGAGAGTGCCTGTAAACAAGACGACGCTCAAACCTGTACAGAGAACAAAGATCTTGGAAAGAAGTGATAACTAGCTTCTCGCTCCAGAGATGGTTACGGAATCCAAAGTGTATAACTCTGTTCCCTTGAATTAAAATTCAAGCAATATCAAATATGCATGATAATAAAATATTTTGTGCCAAAAATACTTTCTAATTCCTATGGCTTTCTAAGAGTCTCCGCCATCGAATTACATAGGACTCGGGGCAGTAATAAGATAAACCACACAAGTCACAGTCATAGGATAAGCCACTCTAGTTATTTGATGATGTTAAAAACACTATTTTGGTCTAAGTGTTGCTTAAATAGATACCGTAAAGTGAGGCAACACCGATCATTTTTTAGCGTTTTTTTCGAATAACTTTCATATTTTTATACTTTCCTATATGCGAAATTTAATTTAGAATGGTAAATCCTCCGTTTTACTAATCGTCTTTCCATTTATTTTTTTTTAATAATGGGAGATAAAATAAACACAAATATTTCGCGGTCGGTGTTTCCTCAATATGTGGGGTAATAACGATCACCCATTGTTTTGGTTTAAAAAACGATCTTTGAATGATTTGGAGTAACAACGATCATGGTTTCAGTTTTAAAAAAAATTGTTTTACACATATTTTTTAAACAAATATACTTTATGTGAAGCAGTTTGCAACAATATACAGTTATTAAGAAAATAAGTTACAAGGCAAACAGAAAAAAATTAGTAAAGTGAACATAGAAATAAAAATGTAATATTTTAGCAAATGTGCGAAACATTCATAATCGAACAAGTCTCAAACACAAAAGAAGCGTTCTGTATGCTGATACGTAATGGAAGAAGATTGATCCAAATGTAAATTAACAGTCAGTAAACATTTAATTCACGAGTTTATTTATCATCTATTCCAAATCAAAATTATCAATATCTGAAAAATACCATTTCCCACGATTATCACAAGTTCCTGGTGATAAAATTTTTAAGATCTGCTCTCGATCAATTTCAGAAATGTCACTATTCTGTGGATACACAAAGTATGCTGTTCCATTATCTGAGACCTTTTTTCTGAGAAAGGTGACTTCATATTCAGAGGGAGTTATTGCATTTTCTATTCTTCCAATGAAATTTCTTATTTTCTTTTTTGTTGGAAACTTTACAATGATAAAATCACCCGCCGCTGGCTTTCGATATTGTTTTTTTTCATTTGCTGCACAAATATTTTCTGTCCCGTCGACATCAAAAAGGGGGTCATCAATGCATTCACTTTCATTTGATGAACTTATACTGCCGCTGGGTTTAATTTCACTGTCACTCTTTTCGATATCTCTTACTACAATTCCTTTACCCGGGGAAGACTAAGGCGCTTTCCTCGTGCAGCTCGCCCTCTGCAGCTTGGTGCACCAACGCGTGCTTCTTTTAGATGTTGCACAAAAGCGCCACACCATGATTGTTCGTTATTACTGGAGCAACTTGTGTCATTTAAGTCCGGAATTTGAGATAACACCTTTTCTGGACAAAATGGATGAATTCCTGTTTTACGGAAACCAGACATTATATTAGCTGCACTGGACACATTAATTTTCTGAAATGACTTCTTGAGCAAACTAGGAAATTCAGACTTAGGTACAACCCCCCTGTTTGATTTCTTCCATTCTTCCAGAACATTTCTCCACGCACATTTCAGTGGTCGAAAAAACGAAACATCGAGTGGCTGACAAATGTGAGTAGAGTTTGTAGGAAGGAGTACAAATCGAATATTGTGTTTCTCACACTGCTGAATCACATAAAGAGACAAGTGACTTGATAAATTATCACCGATCATTACCTTGGGCCCTTTTAATTTTCTTACATATGGCAACATAATTTCCAAAAACCAGCTTTCAAATATATTGATATCGAACCAACCACTAGCATTGCGGTTGAAAACCTGCCCCTTCCAAGCCTCCTTCTTTCCAAGTATCATAGATATGTTTACTCTTGTAAACCGTATAGGGGGGTAAGACGTGTCCATCAGCTGTTCCCGCAAACATCACACTAATACTGGTTTTTGAACAATCTATAACTCGTTCTGGGTGCTTGACTCCCCTTTTTACTACCACCTTTGCTTGCCCTGGGTCGTCGGTAAAATTAGTCTCGTCATAGTTAATGATGTTGGACGGAGGTACATCTTTTAAAGTTTCCCTCAGGCGATCAAAATACGCTTGAATCACATCCCTCGTCACAGCTGCTCGGGCTCTTTTCGTATTCTCGCCACATCTAAATACGAGCTCTTGATGTCGGTTCAAAAATCCACGCATCCACTCAAAGCCTGGGCGGTTATCAGAAAACCGTTTCTCTATTTTCCCGGAACGATTAAGGTATCCTTGAACCACATCACAAATGTCACATTTTTTTAGTGGAAATCCCCATTTGGCACATTGAAGTAACCCATTTACGAGATTTGCTTCCTCGTCTTTGCTCAAAACTGTGGGTCTTCCAGCTTTCAGTTTATATTTACCTTTAATCTTATCATTTAAACTAGTGTAGGGCACTCCGTACGCTTCTGATGCCTTTCGGATACTAATCTTCCCAGAACGTACAGCTGCAATAGCATTTTCCATGAAAATGGGATTGTAGTTGCATCTTCCAAATCGCCCCAGCTTTTTCTTATACACCCGTACCATGATCGGTGTTACCCTACAAAGCGACATGTATTATTATTATTTTTATTAATAAAAGCAGAAAGTGGTTGGGAATATTCTAATCGAAAATATGTATCAAAAGCCTCACTAATTAGAATAAGATCGCTACTTACCCTCTGCCCCTAACCACAGATGCTCTGGAACTGAAGTTTTCCGGCATTGTTTTCCAACATCAAATTATTCTAGCTAGTTACTTACCTTCCAAAAAAGTATTGTTACGCGAGAGTGATTGTCGGGAAGTTCATTTACTTTCAATTTAAATTTGCCGTTCATTTCCATGTACTGAATCAGAAATACGAATTTAACAATGACAGATAACGCAATTGATCGATATTACCTCACTAGGTCGGTGTTACCTCATTTTACGGTACTGACGCAAGCCATTCATTTGTATGAACTTTGAACTAAGTTTTTCATACTTTAAATACCTTGACCTAAACAAATCCCTTAGCATTTACGAATAGCGGAATACTTCCCGAGGCTGATGTGCCTTGTCATGTTACTTCACCAAACCCTCCATATGTAGTCTTTAGTGCCAATGTTTGTGGTCGAAAGTAGAAAACTCAAGCATGAAGTGTTGGAATACATGCAACTACAGCTCTTTGCAGAGTTATAGCTACACATACATGAGTTTATTTATGTTTCTCTTAACTTACAATCGATTGAAGCGACGATCATACTGCGATATGCCACCGGTTCTTACCCTTATGCAGACCTACCAGATCGTTTAACAGACGCATTATATTAAATTTTACCATTATTCCACCATTGACACATACCTGTTGAAACTATTGTCAGTCTGCAGTTAAAGTTCTACAACATTTATTTAAAAGAGTCGGGTGGAGCGAACTTCGCGGCACAAAGCCACGTTGGCCGTCACCTTCGCCACAGCAGACTCCATCGCCGCCTCCACGCCGCCGCCGGGAACTTGTTTACGAAGCAATTACTACGCCTGACTCACGGCGGCGCGGGAGGCGGGCGGGCGGCAGGTAAGCGAGCAGTCGGGGAGGAGAAGGAGGCGGCGGGGGCGGCGGCGGCCACGGCCAGAAGGCGGCGGCCACGGCCAGAATATGCAAACGCAACGAGCGACGTAATGAGCGAGGAAGGAAGGAACAAAACACTCCAGCAGCAACGGCAATGCAAGAGGAGAAATGAACGGCATTCTGAGTTATTGTGCGCAGCAGTAGTGAGTAATGGCAGAGTATCAGAAACTAATACGGAGATTAGAAATGTTTATGGAAGTTAGCGACAAGAGAAGTTTTATAAGAAATGAACGACAAATACAATACAAACGTTCATCTTGAAATTCCGTATTTTTAAAGGTGAAAAAGATGTTAGGAGTGGAGAGATTTAAGATAAAATGAAAAGTTCTGAAAAGTATTTACAGTAAAAAGAATGTACATGGTTAGCCGGGAACATGGATAATATCATGATTTTAAAAATATAAAGAAAAATCAGGGAGGTTGAATTGAAATTACATTTACACAACATATTTTGTTGGAGGTGGATGAATTAATGAAAGAAAAAGTTCACAAGTGAAAGAGAATGGGGTCACTCGTGAGACGAGAGAAATGATGATTATAAAGTTTGAGGGGGAGAAAGAAAAATAAGTAGATGACATCAAATGAGATAATTCTGAAATGAGTTTCAATACACACTTTTTCTTACGCTGAAATAAATTCAGATGACTCGAAAGATGTGACTAAATGACTAGAGATGACATATGCGAATGCAAGAAACATGAAGTCACCATTGTATGCGATACAATGTACTTCTCGTTTTAGAAAAAGATGGAAGTAGATACCACGAATAACTCTAAAATACAAATTTCATTAAAATATTCTTGAAACGATAAGAAAAATAAAAAAAATGAGTCGAATAGGAGATTTTGGGAGGAGAACAAATGAACAAACTAAGTAAGATAAGTAAAAAGAGGTTAAGATAACATGATTGAAATAAACATGAACGTAAAACAGAAGTGGAAGAATGTGTTAGGTAAGACAACATTCAGGTTTGTAATCTTAGACTAGAGATCCATGGTTAGTGCTTTCAAAAAATATAAAACGTAGGTTCAAATGAGGTTTACTGAAACCATATTCCCTCCAGAACCAGGTCGACGAAAGCGGAGCCTTAACAGGGTGAATGAGAAAGTGAATGAATGAGTGCTTCTGGCTATGGCAACTACTATGTTCACTAGAGCCGAAAGTAAAGTGACTGTTGTATCCTGAGAAGTGGCTATGATTCTCTTGTTGACGGCTAGTGGATTTATTTACTCCTTGAATCTTCCCAACCCGGAGAAGCCATAGTTAGTTAATGCCTTATTTGACGTGGCGAGACTCGGGCCATTAGTCCTGCTGTTTCTGTCTGACTACGTAAATTTCGCTACTCTCCTTTCACCGCCTAGCGGAGAAAGAAGGTATTATCTTGAGTGATGACACAGACGATTTGAATATAGCTCAGAGGTTTCTTCGAGGCTTGAGAATTTTTACGTGCAGTAAATCTACTACTTGGGATAGCCGCCTTTACTTTCCCTCCAAAGGAAGGCGTACGAATAATATTTTCCCTTAAAAATCCACGGCTTCGATCGGGTTCGAACACGCAAACGTGGGTACAACAGTCCGGTAACCGTTATACCACCGAATCCACTAAAGGATCATAAACTTCCGAAAGGACTATAAGCTTCCTGATTGGTCTTTTGACATATGTGTTAGTGTACGAGTAGTGTCTGAAACTGTAAATGGGTATGTACGGGGAGAGATTAGGACAAGGATGAAGAAGGAAAGATTGCGCGCAGTCCATGACCAGCGTTTGGATACTGCTCCGGTATTCGCCAGCTATATCTCGAAACAACAGAAAACTACCGATCAACCGGCCGGTAGAATTCACATCCTAACAGTGGCTTAATTCGACACAGATAATTAGCTAGTGACGAAAGTCCGCCACCAACAAGACTTGTTTAGTAGGCAATGGAAGTTGGCGCTGAGACATTGCAGCCGGCGGACGCAAGAGGAGAAGGATAAGGATGCAAGAGAAGGACACAAAAGAAGCACGTAAGAGAAAGAGGACGCAAGAGAAGGAGGACGCAAAAGAAGGAGAAGGACGCAAGGGAAGCAGAAGGACGCAAGAGAAGCAGAAGGACGCAAGAGGATGAGGACGTAAGAGAAGGAGGACGCAAGAGAATGAGAACACAAGAGAAGGAGAAGGACGCAAGAAAAGGAGTTGGAGTCCCGACGTTGCCAGGATTTTCGCCACTAGCTTCTCAGCTAGGTCGAATTCAGTCGCTGTCGGGAGGAGAATTCTAGCGGCCGGCTGCTGTGATCGGTAGTTTTCCGTGGTTTCTCCGATCAACACCAGGCGAATGCCGGAGCAGTACGCTACAAACGGGCCACGGACCGCGCGCGATCTGTCCTTCCTCTTCCTTGTCCTATCCTCTCCCCTTACACACACACACACACACACACACTTACACTAACATGCACTACACTACCACATATTCCGGGAGATCAGTCGGGAGCTTAGAGCTTGTCCCGGCTGGGGTGGTGCCCCACTAGTGAGAGAGTCCTGGTGAGGGGTAAACCCCACTAGCCGACGGTAGGTCGGCGCCGGATATCGCAATCCAGCGGGGGAAGATCACCGCCATCTCCCGAGAAAAAAATATGCACTACACAACGGGACAATGACCGAAGCAGTGAGCGCAGGAAACACAAAAAAAAAGCAAGAGAGGAGGCGCAAGAGAAGGAGAAGAACGCAAGAGAAGGAGGACGCAAGAGAAGGAGAAGAACGCAAGAGAAGGAGAAAACACAAGAGAAGGAGGAGAAGAGAAGGACGCAAGAGAAGGAGGTCGCAAGAGGAAGACACAAAGGAAGGAGAAGGACGCAAGAGAGGGAGGGCGCAGAGAAGAAAAAGAACACAAGAGAAGGAGCAGGACGCAAGAGGAGCAGGACGCAAGAGAAGGAGAGGACGCAAGAGAAGGAGAAGGACGCAAGAGAACGAAAATTGGCCACCAACGGGACTTGTACCCTAGGACCTCCCGCTCAACAACGTCACACAGGCAATGGATGTTGCGGCTGAGACATTGCAGCGGGCGAGCGCCGGCGGAGAAGGAGACGGCGAGGCAGTCAGCGCCGCGCGGTCGGGCGTTGCGTGACATGATTCACGCGGAGCGTGATTCAGAGGCGGGCTCGCGCGCGCGCGCCGGCAACGGGGGAGGGGCGGGGCGGGGGCGGGGACGGGGCGGCCGAGCCGGCCGGTGAATAAGCCCCGAGATGCGCCGGCAGGGCCTTGGAATACCCTCACAAGCCGCGCGGATGGCGTCGCCGACGGCAGGCAATACGGTGCCCATACAATAGCGGGACACGCCGCCGGTATGGAAGCGCTGTGGCGGCGTGAGGGGTGAGCGCTGCCGTATTGGGGGAGAGCTCAGGTGCGCCCAATGCGCATGCGCAAAGCCCCGGGCCCTGCGCGCTGCCTCGTCCCGGCCGCCACAAAGGCTCCCCTTGGCTTCACAGCACTCGCCAAATATTAATAAGACACGATATGTCATGTCGTGCATGTTTGCAAGCCGAGGCGAACAAAGGGAACGACCGGTCAACAGAGGACGCTTAATAGAGGCCCTCCGGAAAAATTTGGGATGTTTCCACTTTTGACATTCAGAATACAGTTGATCATGTAACGCAAATTCTTGTAAATAATTATTAAGGACGGCGAACTGTAAAACAGGAACATTGAATATCGAGAATACTCTTGGCTGTAACATAACGAAAATAGTGCAAAACACCATAATTATTATACACGAAAAACATTAGAGAATACTGGCTAAAAGCGTATTACAGTCAACGCAATTCAATCATACTCTCTGAAGAAGGAAAAGAATACCCTTTACGTCGAGTTCAATACGGTACTTTTTCTACTTCTTTTATAAGTTAAACGTTTACATTGAATCGTTTCGTGGCAGTTGACATGCAGGATTCAGCCAAAACCACTTAGCGGATAAATTCCTACCCTACCCTCGCATGCTGCCGCAGGTGGCTGTGGCCATGCAGTTACCAGCAAACAGTTACCAGTCCGCCTTGAGGGAGTACTGCGCTAGTCAATTAAGATCAAAGGGATCCAATTTATTGTGATAATATTCCATGAAAAATATACTACTAATACCTTTACGTCGCAAAAAGAGTTAACACTATTAAGAAATATGCTGCTGATGAGAATTTAAAGTTAAATATAGTCAACTCTCTTAACAACCTTGAAGACTGCTGGCCTCGTATAAAAAATTATTTATAAAACCTTATAATTGTTATTTATAAAACTCAATAAGACAATCAATTCTATTTTGGAATGTAATACGTTTATTGTGAGATACGAGTGTGTAATAAGGAAATTACAATAAAATATCTCTAGATATTTCTCATCTAATTCGTAGTATTTAATTTTGTATCTGAGTTCCCCTCCTCGTTTCGTTCATCACACCTCCCTGCTGATGTTACTCCTTCCCCATGCCAATACTACGTAGCCTCTGATCATATCAGCAGACTTTCATTTCTATTTTCGTAACGGTTCGCTCGCAGGCATCACTTCTGAAAATTTGACTTTTCGCTATGCATTTTCACAATTGATTGTGTAAAAATGTCATCTATAAATTTAATTTTTTTTTTAATATTTGTCGACATAATAGTCTGAAAATGTAAGGTGAGTATTGATATAGTCTCTTCCATACTTACTGCTTGTGCTTTTGTGATTTTCATTAATTTATTCAGTTTAATATTTTAGTTCTACAGTTATGTACAATTATATTCATGATTGTTGCTAATTATTTTTGGTACATCAGTTCCTGAAGAAGCGGACATATTAGCCACTGAAGCATTGTACCTGCAAATGTGTTTCACTGTCAAAACAAGTGCGAAACGGAATAAACCATATTACGCCCTAATGTGTATAATTTTACTGTCTGTAATAATTAAGATACACAATCTTATTAAATTCATGCAGGCGATCATTATAAACCTTTAAATAAATATTTATGATATTTGGAATATTTTTTTTTTCAAAATCAATTTGTACACAAATGGAAGAATGCCACATGTTTTGAGGATCATTAAAATAAATGGAGTTTTTACTCAGATTCTGGTATTTTTTGACAATAACAGCAAAATATTAAACATTCTTGTATATCACACACATGAATAATTATACATGCTATTCTCAATAATTTATTGATTTGCCGTTTGCTGCAATTTACTTTAGAGTAAGGATCAGTCCTTCAGTTAAGCTCTCAATCTATATACTTCAATCACTTTGTTTTATTTATAATATATTTAATTCTTCTTGAAATACTTATTTGTTACAAATTCAATTATTGTATTCATTCGCTGATATTTTAACATATTGATAATATCACTTCGTCATTATAAATGATTTCCGTTCATGCGGAACTGACTGAAGTCAATACATCAATATAACATACAACTGTGTACAACAATATACATACTTAATATACATACCAGTAATAGTGGTGCTACAGAATGTTACATACTTTTTCGTACTATATATATTCTTTCTCTCTGGGCTACCTTTTCAGTTTGACATCGAATTAGCACTTCTGTCTAAAAGACTTGTTTTTCAACGTTTCTATTTTTTTATTCTTAACAGAGGAATAAAAAGAGACTTTCATAATATTATAGCAGGGTAAACCTTGTCTTCTGTGTAAATTTATGCTGAAAAAATTGGAGCAGTTTTTAAGAAAATATCGTTTGAGTGTTTCTGAAAAAGGCAATTTTTAGCTTATTTTCTTAGAAACCTTTTGAGTATTCGATAAATATCATTGGAATCATTTGAAGAACCTGTACTCACAAATGTAATAATGTATACAAATCGCCGGTAATGTAAATGAGAGGTTTTAAAAAAATAAATTAAAAAAAACTTAGAATCATGTTATTTTTTTTTTACAGAAAATAGCGTTTGAACGCTTCTGAAAATAGGGAATTTTAAGCACATTTACACAGAAACGTTGTTTTGTAGAAACTTTAGAAAATATAATTTGAAGCACTTGTACTTAAAAAATGAATGTCTTGTAATGTAAATATTAAATGAATAAAACTCCAGTAATGTAAATATTAAATGAATAAAACTTCAGTAATGTAAATATTAACGGCCTGAGAGATATATAAAAAATACATTTGTGTAATTTTTGAAGAAACAACAACAGAATACAGAAAATGGTGTTTAGGCCACTTTATATTGTACATTTAGCACTGTACGTACAAAAACTTAAAAGAAAAAATTGGATACGTTTTTCAAAAAAATCTTGTTTTTAGTTGTTTTTAATATTGCCCTTATTTCACTCAACAATTCTCGCAGACTACGAAAATTTTCAAAGGAATGTACATGATGTTACTGAAAGTACTAATTCTGGAGAACAAATTTGATTTGAAGAAAAAAATCACTTTCTTCAACTTACTTATAAGTTGTATAGGAAGACGCCGATCGCCTCTCCCTCACGCACTCACACCTTATACATAGAGCTTCTCCGTCAAACACGACTATCTGGAGCTGCTATACGTCTGAGGTTATAGCAGCAATAGCGTAATTCATTTAATTAAGAATTAGTTCAATCTAGTATTTCCATGAAACATTTCATAGAAACATGTTCATTCCAATTCTCCTAACGTTGTTGTTATAGATATATTTTTCTCACTGAAAAACATCTATAATCAGTTTCCTTCACAAGTTGTGAACAACCTCCGGACCGGATCGTACGATGCAAAGTTGCTAGACTGGCGAACTTTGTTCCCAAAATGGAGAATTTTTCGTTGTAGGGAAATGGGGATAAGGAATAAAATATTTAGATTTGAAATATAAATATTATTTTCTCCTCGTATGAATAAAAAAGAAACAAAAGACGTTATACTATCTCATTTTTATGTATTAAAAAGAGAAAAATAAATGACAGGCATCGAGAGAAAAAATGATAGGAAAAGATAATAGTATAGGGTTTTAAGCAGATCAAAGGACGATCATTGGTTGATTTCAAGTATTTTAATGTAAGGGAATCAGCCAATGAAATTGTCAGGGGCAGCTCATGTCATTGGTCCATAATTTGGAGAATATATTTCGTTTCAAAGTTGCGGAATTTTCTTTCATTGGATAGGTTATTTGGGGATATTGCGTAGAAGTGATGGGAAAAGAGCTTGCAACACATCTGGCAACCCTGGTGCGTTGCCTTTTGATACTGGCTAAATCAACATACACCCGTCAGAAATTTGAGAAGGGGCTTATATGGTCAGTTCTAAATGTCTGCAGAGGCATATAGCGCAGGTTGCTAACTTATGTCGTAACACAAAACAATTAAATAAAGTAATTAGTGTATGATAAATCATACCTTGTAATATAATGGGTTATATGTTAGTCTGTTGTGAATACAATGGAATGCATGATAAAAATGAACACTACTTTGATACACGATATGGGTGTGAGCTGACCGTTTACCTTCGACCCCAACGGCCTCCATTTTAAAATCGTTATAAGAGAAGTAATTTAAATTTCCTTACATGCTTTTAGACTATGTTTATATTAATTCTTACAATATTGGAATTACATTCGTGCACACTAAATCACTGGTGAAGATTCCCTGACCGAAACTGACTCTTCCAGTTCATTAATCAAGAGCACCACAACTCATCTGGTTAAAATAAGAATACAGATTGCAACACGATACAATTTTTCGCTATGCTCAACAATATTAAATATGTCAAAATAAATCGCTATCTAGCCGGTCTAGGCTAGACACCACGAGTTGCGCTTTCCTTAATTCTTCATTTCAACCGTGGATGTCCTAGGTAGTTAATTCACGTACAAACGCAACATGGGTCCAAAAAATCTCACTTTTGAATCCTTTACTGAATATAGACATTTATTCCTGGTAGTTTGTGTTTCTTGTGCCACGACGGGTCTCGAGATGGCATATCTCAAAACCGCGAGAGTCCAATAGCGTATGGTTCTAGATATCATAGACTTTAAGAATGGGCTACAAAGTAAGTGAAAGTGTGAACTTTTACAGAGCTCCAAGTGTGAAATGAGTCTTTTGAAGACCATCAATTGAATTTCAAGCGCATGGACACACATACTTTGCAAAAAAAGTCTCCATATGGAAATTGGCGTTGACCAAAAATTCATGCGAATCGTCCGCAACCTCGCAAAACGTTTCCAGCGCTTGGATCTGTACCAGCGAAATACTAATGGGATGCCGGTAATCTCGCGGCGTTCGCAGAAGCGAAAGCGGTAACAATCGGATCGCGACGGGCGAGGGAAAACCTAACTACGCTCTCCCGGCCTCGCCGTTTCGGCGAACGCGTCCAAAATAGCGCGCCAGGCGAGACTCGCGCACCGCACGGCACCGCGCCCGCCAGGCCGCGTGACCGCCAGGCCAATGGAGGCCGGGCTTCCCCGGGTTTGTTTCGCGTACGAGAGAGAAGGTTCTTCACGAGCCCAAGGAGGTTATGCATTGGGAAAGCGAAATGAGGCGTCAGGATTTCCACAGTGATTATAATGAGCGTATTTCAATACGTATGGGCAGATCTCGTAAGGTTTCTGAGAAAGCGTTTCTTCGTCGAAGACGCTACTAAGGGAAGAAGCAGTTAAGATTTGTAGATAACACAGATCTGGGGAAAAAAGCTTCGAAAAACTGCATGCAATGTTATAACTGATTTGTGATTTTGCACGTGCTGAAATCATTTATTATATATCACGAACGGTTTATTTCAATTGCAGAATTCATGAAATGAATTTGATTATGAGAAGCAAAATATTTATTGTTCAGTGTTCAAGAATTAATTTCTTTAGTGTATTCTTGAGCTCAAATATTACATTTTCAGCATTTTTCTAGTAGACTTTCTTAAGAGTCATTTTTCCTTTTCTCTCGTCTTTTGTTGAGTTTTGTACTCTTTATCGAGCAGTAATCCTTCAGCTAAACACAACGAAGAGAAGAACTACTAGGGAGAAAAGGTTCTTCACGAGCACATTGAGGTTATGCATTGGGAAAGCGAAATGAGACGTCAGGGTTTCCACAGTGAATATAATGAGCGTATTTCAATACGTATGGGCATATCTCGTAAGGCTTCTGAGAAAGAGTTTCTTCGTCGAAGACGCTACTAAGACAAGAAGCAGTTACGATTTGTTGATAACACACATATGGGAAAAAATCTTCGAAAAACTGCATGCAATGTTATAACTAATTGTGATTTTGCACGTGCTGAAATCATTTGTTATATATCACGAACAGTTTTTACAACTGTGGAATAGATGAGATGAACTCTATTATGAGAAGCAAAATATTTATTGTTCAGAGTGCAAGAATTAATTTCTGTATTGTGTTCTTGAGCTCAAATATTATATTTTCAGCATTTTTTCTAGTAGACTTTCTTAAGAGTAATTTTTGCCTTTTCTTTCGTCTTTTGGTTTGTGGATGTCTGGAGTTTTGTGTTCTTTATCCAGCAGTAATCCTTCAGCTAAACACAACGAAGAGAAGAAGAACTTCTAGGAGAGAAGGTTCTTCACGAGCCCAAGGAGGTTATGCATTGGGAAAGCGAAATGAGGCGTCAGGATTTCCACAGTGATTATAATGAGCGTATTTCAATACGTATGGGCAGATCTCGTAAGGTTTCTGAGAAAGCGTTTCTTCGTCGAAGACGCTACTAAGGGAAGAAGCAGTTAAGATTTGTAGATAACACAGATCTGGGGAAAAAAGCTTCGAAAAACTGCATGCAATGTTATAACTGATTTGTGATTTTGCACGTGCTGAAATCATTTATTATATATCACGAACGGTTTATTTGTTGGTTGTTTTTTTTTTTTTTCAATTGCGGAATAGTTGAGATGAACACGGTAATAAGAAGCAAAATATTGATTGTTCGGTGTCCGAGAATTAATTTTTTATTGTGTTCTAGATGTCAAATATTAAATTTTTAGCATTTTTTTTTCTAGTAGACATTCTTAAGAGTCATTTTTGCCTTTTCTCTCGTCTGTTTTGGTATGTGGGTTTCTGGAGTTTTGCGCTCTTTATCCAGCAGTAATTCTTCAGCTAAACACAACGAAGAGAGGAACTACTAGGGAGAGAAGGTTCTTCACGAGCCCAAGGATCCCGATCTTATTGATGGATTTATTTATAATCCAGTGTTACTTTATTGTTATTCAGCACATTTGCGGGCCAATCGAAGAAAGAAACAGTTCTTGGAAAAGGTAAAGTGCAGTCGGTCCGTATCTTCTCCATTAAGTTCATTGGGATATCCCTTTTTTACAAGGGAACCCTTGTAAAAAAGCGCATTGACAAGGGAACCCTTGTATTTCAGATTGCTGTTAGACAAAGCTTTACGTTGTATTACTTATGGTTCTAGCATCTTAATTTGAAAATAGATCAAGATAGAACGTTAAGGTGAATGTGATACCTCAAACCCCACCTAATAATGTATAATAAACTTATATCATTTAATTTATCATTCCTTCGAAAAATAACACCGCTCCTTTAAAATGTTCTTAGTGTCTCCTAACTTAACAATGCCCCTCTCTCCCATTACTAATATCATTAAACCGTGAGTCAGGCGAAAGCTTTCCCCATACGCGATGACACGAATTCTTGCCGGCCTCGTCATGTCCTGCGGGGGAGGAGAGGCGCGAGTTGTGGTGCCTGTGGCGGGAATAGCAGTCGGGGCACGCGGCCGCTGCCCCCGCCCGCGCTCCGCCCCCGCTCCGCCACCGCCCCGCCACGCCCACCCCGCCCCGCCTCGCCCCGCCACGCCCCGTCCGCTCCCGCCCGTCCTGCGCCGCCCTCGCCCAGCCCTTGCCCTGCCTCGCCCATGCCCTGCACCGCCCACCCCGCCCCGCCTCGCCCCCACCCCACCCCGCACCGCCCCGCCATGCGCCGCCGCACCCGCCCTGGCCCTGCCTCGCCCATGCCTTGCACCGTCCGCTCACCGTCCCCGCCCGCCCGCCCGTCTCCTCCCACAACCTCCCCTCCCGCCCAGCCCCATCCCCGCCCCATCTCCGCCCTGCCCCGCCCTGGGTCGCCAGCGTCCAGTGCCGGCCCTTCCTCGCTCATGCCCTGCACCGCCCGCTCCCGTCCCCGCCCCGTCTCCTCACCACCCCGTCCCCTCCTTCCGTTACCTCCCAACCCTGCCCCCGCCCCGCTCCGCTCCCGCCCCGACCTTGCCCTGCGCCGCTCCATCTCCGCCCCGACCTTGCCCTGCGCCGCTCCATCTCCGCCCCGACCCATTCCCGCATCGCCCTCCTCTCCCCACCCCACCCCGCACCGCCCCGCCATGCGGCGCCGCACCCGCCCCGGCCCTGCCTCGCCCATGCCCTGCACCGCCCGCTCCCCGTCCCCGCCCCGTCCCCGCCCTGTCTCCTCCCCACCCCCCTCCCCGCCCCGCCCCACCCCCGCCCTCTCCGCCCGCCTCGCTCATGCCCTGCACCGCCCGCGCCCCCCGCTCCCTCCCCCCTCCGGCCCCGCCCCGCCCCGCCCCGCCCTCGCCCTGCGCCGCCCGCGCCACGCCGCCTCTGACTTCATATCCGGAAGGCGAGGAACTCCCGTGGCGCATGCCCCGACCGTTAGTGCTGACTTTAGCTTATGTAACGCGGCACGACCGTAAGGAACTCTGCAGAACAGGTTATTAAGGCGGAATTAAAGTTAAGACACTTCCTTCAAGAAAAGTCAAAAATAGTTGCTTGAATTATGTCATCGGTACACAAACGGGGTGAATTATTTCGTGATTAAAGACGAAATGATTTACTGATTGATTTATTGATTTTTTCGTGTTTTCAACTGATTTGGTCATTAGTCTCGTAAGTGTAGTGCATGTTATTTCCTCGGGAGATGGCGGTGATCTTCCCCGCTGGATGGCGAGATCCGGCGCCCACCTACCGTCGGCTAGAGGGGTTTCCCCCTAACCAGGACTCTCTCACATGCGGGGCGCCGCCCCAGCCGGGACAAGCACTAAGCTCCCGACCGGCCTCCCGGAATATGTGGTAATGTAGTGCATGTTAGTGTAAGTGTGTGTGCGTAAGGGGAGAGGATAGGACAAGGAAGAGGAAGGACAGATCGCGCGCGGTCCGTGGCCCGTTTGATAGGGTACTGCTCCGGCATTCGCCTGGTGTTGATCGGAGAAACCACGGAAAACTACCGATCAGAGCCGCCGACAGGTAGAATTCTCCTCCAGACAGCGACATAATTCGACCTACCTGAAAAGCTAGTGTCGAAAATCCTGCCGCCATCAGGACTCGAACCTAGAACCTCCCGGTCAGAGGCGCTGCAGCGACATCACCATTATGGCCGGGTTTTAGGCCCGATTCAACCAGTGTGCGCCGTGATGGACGACTGGCGCGAGTCGCCCGCCGCCTCCGCCCTCTGTTTATCGCCCCCGCGAGCCCCGAGTACCCGCGAAGGCGGCACCTCTTCGCCGGAAGAACTCGTTGTTTGCTTCCGGGAACACTCGCGTCAAGTGGCGTTTTATTGCATCGGCCAACATTCGGATAGTGATGATTTGTTGTCTGATACGTGTTCAGCACACGAATGTGATTTTTTTATATTAGTTATTCTGACCGGGACATAAGAACATTAAGCTTAATAGTAAAGGATCTTGCAGAATATTAACTGTCAGCTGTGGTCGTCAACAAAAATAATACATTATTATCCACATTCAAAGAAACTTCGAACACTTCGAAAAACCCTTCGTTTTCGTTTTCATATATGTATGTGAGAAAATAGCTTACATAGATTTTTGTTTTCACAAAGTAGTTGTTTAAAGAAGGTTCTTAGAGAAAATGGCCAAACTTACTTCACCCGTCGATCGTCAATGACATTTTGTGATCTCAAAATCAAACGAATTTGTCTTCTTACTCCTGTAGATACCGAATTAAAACAAATTTATCCTTTATTTCCTTGTAAATGAGATCAGTATTCCCTGTTCAAGTGGTTTGAATTCATTGCATATTAGCTTCTGATTCTAGGATTTTCGGAGATTAGTTTATATTACGATACGCATACTAGTCCGGATTCATTGACCCTTCACTGGCAATAGAGTGGTCATGTTTTTGCGTATGAATCAGCGACATATCACTTTCTCACCCCAATGAAAGTCGCATTCTGTGCAAGCAGGATACAGCGGTGACAGCGCCGGAAATTGGCTTCATCGAGAAAAGTTTCCTTTCTCTTCCTTGCCCCATCCACACCCTGTACTTACACACGCGCTTACACGCACTGCATTTGTGACGTACCGAAATATATTTGTAACTATGCCCGACCTTTTTACGATACATCAGCACAATAAAACACCAATTCTCAGGACATGGCCTCTCTAATATTTCCATACGGAAATCATTAGACGAATTGAATAAGAATATTTCGTATAATCAGCTAAAATTACTATACTAAAAAATATTAGACGTTTCTATGTTGTACAAATAAAATAATATTGATTGTTTATTTATATGAACAGTAAAATTGAAGACATATTTGCACTAATAAAACTGTTTTATTACATCCGTGAATAAGTGACTTAGCTTTCTCTCTTCTCAGTTGTTCTCGGTTTACATATCACGTAGCTTCTTCCTCACATAACTTAAGCGCCCAGTTCAATTTGTCTAAGTTCTTGTCTCGCTTCCATCAGCGATTACCATTTTATTACAAAATACCTCTTACTATTAAAACATTGATTTGTCTAAAACCCAGCCAAAAACGTCCTCACTCACACTTGGTTTTCATGTCACATAGCTTTTTCAAAGCCCCCTTCTCTCCATTTTTCACATCTTCCTATAGTTCCACTTAAGTTCACAGAGTTTACATACAATGTCCACACGTGTTTCATCCACATTTAATATATTACACATTATACTTCTTTTTTTAACGTCCTAGACGTAAATCAGCTGTTGATGGTGTCACTCAATCGGGCAGCAGTTCTACGTCAAGCGTCACGTTAAAAAAAATCGAAATACTAATCGCGCACTTTTTTTTTTGATACTCCACAGCGAGGGATGCGGGGAGAGGCGGGTTCTGTATACGTCACGGCAGTGCAGGGCTGCCAACTTTATTGACAAAAAACTCGGCATAATAACTCGTCTTGGAGTAGATAGCTATGAGAAACAACGGTAGATTTTTCTAAATTCCGAAGAAATAATTAATAGTTATAGAAATAACTGAGTATCAAGAAGGAGCATGGTACGCACACTTCGATAGAAAGAGAGACCGAAAACTAAGAAGTTCGCATTGGAAAGGAAGGAGGTAGGCAGCACTGCAAACTGAGCCGTGACGTTCCGAGTGGAGCTAATATTTTCTACCGGGCCGTGCTATGCCGGGCTGAGCGAGGACTAGGGAGCTCGAGGATCAAGAAAAAGTGCGAGCATAGTACCATACATGCCGGTAGACTGGTCGGGAGCTTAGAGTACGGCCCGGGTGGAGCGGTGCCCCACTGATGGGAGATACCTGGTTGAGGAAAACCCCGATAGCCGTCGGGCAGGTCACCGCCAGATCTCACCATCCAGGAAGAGAAGATCACCGCCACCTCCTGAGGAAAGAAACATGAGTTACACCTACAGGAATAATGAACTTAGTCCGTAATGAACGTGCACGGAACTAATCTATCAATCACCGGGAGCGGTAGCTCAGTGCATCAACTGATGTCACTGCAGTGCCTCTGACCGGGAAGTCCTAGGTTCCCACTCCCCACGGCGGCAGGATTTTCGACACTAGCTTTTCAGCTAGGTCGAATTCAGTCGCTGTCTGGAGGAGAATTCTAGCGGCCGGCTGCTCTGATCGGGAGTTTTCCGTGGTTTCTCCGATCAACACCAGGCGAATGCCGGAGCAGTACCCTACAAAACGGGCCACGGACCGCGCGCGATCTGTCCTTCCTCTTCCTTGTCCTATCCTCTCCCCTTACACACACATACTTACACTAACATGCACTACACTACCACGTATCCCGGAGACCTGTCGGGAGCATAGAGCTTGTCACGACCGGGGCGGTGCCCCTCTGGGGGGAGAGTCCTGGTTAGGGGGAAACCCCACTAGCCGACGGTAGGTCGGCGCCGGATCTCGCCATTCAGCAGGGAAAGATCACCGCCATCTCACGAGAAAAAAAACACTAACGGGACTAATGACCTAAGCAGTTGACGCGCCCGGAAACACGAAAAATACAAAACAAACCAAACTCATCTATCAATCGATCAATTAACATAAAAGCAACGTTTAAAAGCTTTAAGGTATTTGATATTACACAGGAATTGGGAATATCTGAGACCTGATAAAGGAGGCTATCTGAGACCTGATAAAGGAGGCAGTCATGTGTGCAGTAAAATGCTCACTTCCCACACTTCAGGATTTTTAGTATGATGTATTGTTTGTACCAAGGAACAACGTCAACAAATTTCAAAACACCGGAATTTATTTCACTCGATCACCATTTTTTGGTCTAATTTGGCTTAACTATCAGCAGTATTGATGAATATATAATTACAGTGAATTATTTTATACTACGTGAGTAATATTTGAAATGCACAGTCTTGTTGTGGGGTTTTAAAATCCACAGTCTTAAGATTATACATCATTGGGTAATCTTGAGTAAGCAGGTTAATAGAGGACCAAAAAAAGAGACCTTCAAAAATGATTAAACGTTTAAAAAATTGTCAATAACATACCAATGATTCGAATCCTTCAAAATAAGTTTCTGTCTTAATTCTGCAGGCAGTGTTATGTGCTTGGACGAGTTGGAGAGGACAGCAAGATTGTCAATATCGTCTAAAGTTCTACGTTGGATCAAGGATAACCAAAGCCTTCTGTAACGCTGGGCGTCAATCATGGCATACATTGTATCCAGGTATTTGTGGTCTCGGTCAGAAATAGTGCTTGCTTGAACATGGATCATCGCAACGCTACTTAAAGGCATATATTCTGGGCTAGCTAGTATGCTGTGATGGTCAAAAATAGGAAGGGAAGAATAATATGTATATAATAATTCATAATTGATTTATTAACTAAATGAACCTTGTATCATTTAAAATAATTACTAATTAAAATCGCTGATCTGGATGGCAAAGATGGCTATGAACGTGTACCGACTCAGCGCTTCGATCCGAAAGGTCCCGGATTCGAGTCCTGCCTTGGGAAAGATTGTCCCCCGTCTCTCATGTATGTGTTGTCGCGGAGGGCCTCGAGTTCTGCTGATTCCAGATCAGGGGAGCCTGCGAGGGTATGTCTAGTGTATGGTAGAATATGCGACCCCTCGGGCCGTAAAGGGAACCTGCATTTGTCTGGAAAGTAGCACCAGAAAAAAATTAAAATCTAGAAACATGAACATTCTCTATCTTTCATTACATGATGATAGAATATGATGTAAGAAATGAAAGAATGAGACAGCCCAGATCTCAAACTCAGGATACACTTTCGGTACTGTATATCGTGGAAGCAGGTGAGTGACGCGTGAAAACGTTGGCTTCCGCGGCCGGAGTCTGAATGTTCTTGGCTGACCGGGAGACACCGCAGCCAAGGTACAGGTGCCGGGGTTTCGGCCGCCATTCTGTGACCTTCCTCAGGGCGTAATGCCGCGCCCTGAGGAAGGTCGCAGAATGGCTGCCGAAACGTCGGCACCTGTGCCTTTAACGCGACGTCTTCCGGACAGCCAAGAACATTCTGGTGAGATTGATTGATTTTTCGTGTTTCCGGGAGCGTCAATTGCTTTGGTCATTAGTCCCGTTAGTGTAGTGCATGTTTTTTCTCAGAAGATGGCAGTGATCTTCCCCCGCTGGATGGCGAGATCCGGCGCCGACCTACCGTCGGCTAGTGGGGTTTCCCCTAACCAGGACTCTCCCACCAGCAGGGTATCGCCCCAGCCGGGACAAGCTCTAAGCTCCCGACCGGTCTCCCGGAATATGTGGTAGTGTAGTGCATGTTAGTGTAAGTGTGTGTATGTGTGTAAGGGGAGAGGATAGGACAAGGAAGAGGAAAGACAGATCGCGCGCGGTCCGTGGCCCATTTGTTAGGGTACTGCTCCGGCATTCGCCTGGTGTTGATCGGAGAAACCACGGTAAACTACCGATCAGAGCAGCGGGCCGCTAGAATTCTCCTCCAGACAGCGACTGAATTCGACCTAGCTGAAACGCTAGTGTCGAAAATCCTGCCGCCGTGGGGAGTGGGCAACTAGGACCTCCTGGTCAGAGGCGCTGCAGTGACATCAGTTGATGCACTGAGCTGCCGCTCCTGGTACCTTCATGGTGAGCGACTCCCTTCCTTACAGACTACAAAACAGAGAAGACTTCCCCTTTACGTCCCAGCGAAAGCTGCTGGATGCGCGGGAGGCAGCGGGGCCTGCTTCTGAGAAAAGCGGGCCCGCGAATTGGCAGGGGACGCGACCGCCAATCGGCCTGCTGTCCCCGGGCGCCGCGCGCGACACCCGCGCCCAGGCGGTCGAAGGTGAAACCACAGGCTTTCGGGGAATCCCCGAGGTCGACATTCTATGCGAGAACCTCGCCGCAACCGCCAGTTGCTATGCTGCTACGCGCCCGGCGCGAGGGAGAAAGACAAACTGCCTTGTACTGGATTCCAACGATTAGCGGAAGCAGAATCGTTAATGAATCTTTTCTTCGGGTACAGAGCTGGTCTGGACTGGAACAACATAGATGTTTCCCTCATAATATTCCGATATGAAGAGTCAAACTGTGAGAACTTCTACTTCTCAAATTTGAACTTGAAACATTGAATTCGTTCATGCACTTAATATATGCCAGACAATTCTTAACCATATTATATCATGTATATTTTCATACAGATAAATAATTCACGATAACATAACGTTATTCCAAACACCTAACTATCTCCTATCACAGTCGCAATGATGTCTATGAGATACGCGTTTCCACTGCAATGGCAGCATTCAAAATATCCCGCGCCAGTAGAGCTATCCGCGAGTCTAGTTTAATTCTATTCCAACGTCTTTGGGTGGGGATGTTGATGAATGTGACTGCTGAGCGATG
Source organism: Teleogryllus oceanicus (assembly GCA_964035755.1). Lineage (NCBI taxonomy): Eukaryota > Metazoa > Arthropoda > Insecta > Orthoptera > Gryllidae > Teleogryllus > Teleogryllus oceanicus. Next base: position 56,218,310 of record CAXIVR010000012.1, read on the forward strand.
GGGGAGAGCGGGAGCAACGTGGGTCAAAATTCTTCGTGATATCAGAGAATGTCTCCGGGCTGGAAGACCGTGGTGCAGTTGGACCAAACGTTTCGTCCACGACAACGGCGGAAGTAGGAACTCAGACGCAGTATCCGGGCTGACGATTGGCCATTATTAAACTACGTGGAACTATAAGGTGAGAAGGGATAGTTTGGCTCTCAAATACAACAAGGGTTTAAAATTCTATTCTGGGGTAGTGGTTGGCTCAAGCTGCATATAACACGGATGGTTTCCCGCGATTTCTTATCATGGATGGCAAAACAAACCAACAGGTATTCCATATTTCATCTGTACTAACCCAGGCATTTCATAATTACTTAGCAAAGCAAAGAACAGTAACATTTGCTCGATGGGGAACGTGTGTAATGCAGAAATCTGTTCTATGTCAACATAAACCGCAGACCAGTCACACACATTGTAATAAGTAGAATTGTCTTCCGGAAATTCTTTCGAATCTTATTTAATGCGGAAAACTACTGATTCCTTCATTTTCCATATTGAGCAAAGTTTTTCTGTACTAGTGTTTATTAATATTGGATTGTCTACGTGTCGCACGGAATGTGACGCTAAAGGAGGAGAAGAAGAAGAAGAAGAAGAAGAAGAAGAAGAAGAAGAAGAAGAAGAAGAAAGAGAAGAATGTGAAATAACAGGAGTCTCCACTCCTGTGAATAGATGATGGAGGACAAAAGGAGCACATGGCTGAGAAGAATGAGAAACAGAAACAGGTAATGAGAAGGAGGAGAAAGGGAAGTTCAAAGAAAAGGAACAGCAAAGTACAAAGAAAATGGAGAAGAGAAGAGAACCCTAGGCAGTGCACCTTCCTCTAACGTCCTCGTCTGCCTTCCTCCCCTGCCCCATTGCGCTCTGTCGAGTATTATGCGTCGGCGAAGAAGAGGAGAAGATTAATGAATAGAAGAGGATGGAGGAGAAGGAGGAGCACATGGCTGAGAAGAATGAGAAACAGAAACAGGTAATGAGAAGGAGGAGAAAGGGGAAGTTCAAAGAAAAGGAACAGCAAAGTACAAAGAAAATGGAGAAGAAAAGAGAAGAGAACCCTAGGCAGTGCACCTTCCTCTAACGTCCTCGTCTGCCTTCCTCCCCTGCCCCATTGCGCTCTGTCGAGTATTATGCGTCGGCGAAGAAGAGGAGAAGATTAATGAATAGAAGGGATGGAGGAGAAGGAGGAGCACATGGCTGAGAAGAATGAGAAACAGAAACAGGTAATGAGAAGGAGGAGAAAGGGAAGTTCAAAGAAAAGGAACAGCAAAGTACAAAGAAAATGGAGAAGAGAAGAGAACCCTAGGCAGTGCACCTTCCTCTAACGTCCTCGTCTGCCTTCCTCCCCTGCCCCATTGCGCTCTGTCGAGTATTATGCGTCGGCGAAGAAGAGGAGAAGATTAATGAATAGAAGAGGATGGAGGAGAAGGAGGAGCACATGGCTGAGAAGAATGAGAAACAGAAACAGGTAATGAGAAGGAGGAGAAAGGGGAAGTTCAAAGAAAAGGAACAGCAAAGTACAAAGAAAATGGAGAAGAGAAGAGAACCCTAGGCAGTGCACCTTCCTCTAACGTCCTCGTCTGCCTTCCTCCCTGGCCCATTGCGCTCTGTCGAGTATTAAGCGGCGGCGGCGCGGCGCCTGCCGCCGACCCCGTTACGTTAAGTGGAGGCCCGCGCGGCCGCGCGCATAACTCGAGCGCGGGCCGCTTCAAAGAGCGCCGCCGGCCGCCGCGCGCCCTGGACGAGCCCTGGGCACGTGTTAAGCGAGGCAACGGCCTGCGCTAAAGGGCTAATTAACACCGGGACGGCCGCTCCGTTGCCTTGGTCACGGATGTGCCCCGGGGAAAAGAAGGAACCCGGTAGGCGCTTCAGGGTCGTTGTGGAGGGGAAAACAAACATTATTTATCGCGCTGAGTGACTTGTTAATCTGTCGTTGCTGTTGCTGGCTGTGGACTGTCCTGCACGTGTTCACGAGGAATGCCTTTGCTACCGGTGGTACTCAAGTGGAGTTGTCAATGTCAAATTATCATCTTGGTACTACAGACCTTCGATCATACTGTTTGGTGTTATGTCGCGTTACATGTGCTGTAAAATTTGCTTTCGTTAAATATTTTAGCAGATTGATTCATTCATTAAAACTTACACTTATGTTCGTCGGAAAACGATTTGTGCATTTGTTTAATGTTCTACCCGCGCTCGTTTGTAAACTATATCTCTGAGGGAATGAATCTAGTGAACGAGAGAGAAAACGCACAATAATCGTCGATGATTAAGATTACACGATCGACATTTCCTAATTTTATGGAATTGAAAAAAATATATACTTCAATTCGTTTGAGAATGAATTAATTAATTGTTACGCGAGCATATTTGGGAATTATTGTGTCAATACCGAAAAGTGGCTCATCTAAAAAAAAATTAAGTGAAGAAATATTCTTTTCATTTTTTTTCACTTCAAAAATAGCCAAAAAGAGAGTTCACATGTCATCTGGGATGTAGAGTTAAAAACGCTTTGATCGCGAAATAAGTGACCGCTTCATTAAAAGTCGTTCTACAAAATTCTTGAGATGTCACTTTTTTTACGCACTGTTGGTGTAGTTCAATATGTATTCTTAACAAGCTATACGTTAACAATTATGAAAACGCACAGGTGTAGATACTATTTTTTTGGTCTGTGAATCTATTTAGACAATTAAGTAAAAAAGAAATCTACATACTCATAATGTGTTGTACGGTACGATGCAAAATACATTTCACATATTTCAAACTTTCTTCCCATATCCTACAATACAGCTGTGCTGACTTCATTAATGACGGTGTACTAGCTTGCAAAATTTATAATAGTTCCTCAATTCCCTATTTGGAATTGGAAATAAATTGTTTCTTATCCTTTTTAATTTTTTTACATTTATAGACGAAATGAGAATTTATTTTTTAATATGCTGCAGTCACAAGTATAATAATCACCTGCATACAAATGCAGTAATAAGCTAACAGTGTAAACAAGGGCGAGAGACATTTAATTCATTTGAGCATAATAATAAAAGCAATTTTCAATGCCAAGGACAGACACTGCATGCAAAAACTTTTCAACTACAGCAAATTACACGGTCGGATGTAGCAAAGAATTTGAAAGATTGCTATAAAACAAGTAGAGAACACAAGTTTTATAAACATAAGTAATGAACTAACTAAAAGAGAATGTAATGTCACTGCTTTGTGTGCGAAGAGAAAAAATTGCACCTCATGGAAGAGATTGAAGGCATTAATAAATAAATACACGCATTCATGCAGGTAATTGGGTTCATCTGTTTGTTTGCGTAAGTGTTCACACAACAATAGTGTAATTTGTGTGTAAGCCTATCTGAAATGCGCGAAACTTTTGTTTTCTGCGTACTTTCCCAGTCATTTAGATAACCATCACAATAGCTTTTTCATAGCATCTGTAAGACTGATCAGCAACAGTTATTTCCCAAATTAAGAAATAATGTGAAAAGTAACAAAGCAATGTAGCTGACATTTTTACGTACATAGTAAAAATGCTCCAGCATGAAAACTGCAACCATTAAATCAGATCGAATGAAGAACAAATATAATTTATTCGTGAATTAGTTTGCAGGTCTTTGGAGGTCTATACAACAATTGAGTAAAATTGCAAACAAATATTGACGGGAATGACCCCCATACCACTCCTGGATCCGCCACTATTGAACAATATATGTATTACAGTCAGAATGTTTCAATCTCAACCAATCTTAGAATTACAGAATAAATACCTACCCTTTAGTCGTGCTATCTAGAATAATGTTCACAAATTCAAGAGAAACGTATAAATCGTAAATTATGAAATAAACGTCTGGAACAACTTACTTTCGGTGTAAGACTAGACGCGAAAAGATAAATATATTTAGGAATAATTATTACATATGATTTACAGTAGTTGTGCTTTTATTTTAGATTCTTGCCTTTATGGGAAGGTTTAAAACCAAAATGGCTGTATGCTGAACGGTAAGCGTGGACTTTATCATTAGGATGTATATTTTCGTGTGTATGTGACTGTGTGTGTGTCTGTGTGTGTGTAAATATTTTTGTGCGTTTACGCATGCGCGAGAGCATGTTCTGAGTCCCATCAAAATGAATTATCGACATGGCACTGTACGATGAGTAATGAGTATAATGTGGGCGCTGACTGGCGGATGTAAATTATGTATGGAATGTGTGTTTGTAGGTATATGTTAGCTTGCGTTGGATTTTTCTGTCTATTTCGGGTCTCAAATAAAATAGTGTTTAGTGAATTAAATGGGTGTTGCACACTAGCCAAGTCATTCTAAACGCCTAATAATCTAACCCAGTGGTATTCAATAGGATCCGAATTTTCCTCCTGTGGGCGATGAAATTTCAAAGAGGATCAATGGCAATTAAGGGGTCGATTAATTGTCTTAAATAGAAACCAAAACATATAATAATAAATTACAAGTCTGTTCATCTTGTGAAAATTTCATATCATTTCCATTGATGAAAAAGAAACTTTTGTGCAATTTGTATCTGTCAGTTGGTTTCTGAAAACTTGTTTCCATTTTAAACATTGAAAATTATAATAGTGGAAAAATAATTAAATTTAGAACATTTTAAAAAATGATTTTGTATATTATTTCCCTAACTGCTATATTTAAGTCATTACACAACTATTTTTGTAACTTATGTAAACCGCACGCAACTATTTTTGTTAGGTATTGAACGCATTGTACTACAGAAAAATATTGAAAGTCGATGAAGCAAATCATTCTTTAAAAGGAGTCGACGCAATGAATAGGTTGGGAATCCGTGACTTACCCGTTCAGTCAGAGAAGTGCGGAAGAAGGAAAGGCGGTGCAGGAAGGAGATAGCACCTGTCTCGAACGCCGTGCAGCAAACCCTGGCTCCCGGTCGTTGCGGAAGCATGATGCCTCGATGAGATGCGGCATCCCGTTCTTCTGTAATAAATGATCAAAAACGTCTGAATTCACTTTCACTTTTAAAATAAGTATCAAAATTTCTGTCTTTTCATGTACTAGAGGCTCAGTAGAACTTAATGATGTGAAATAGACTTCAACAGAAATCGTCGAGTAAACAGAAATCCTATATATATTTCGTTCAGTTTCCAGACTGCATTTCAAAAGTAGTGTATACAAAACAATAGCACATAAAATATGCAGTAGTAATAGTAACAATATAATACATACAAAAGTATATATAAATAAGTAAATAAAAACAACAGAAATAAAAGAACTCAGAGACATATTTTTAGGGTGTTCAGCCAATTAAGTGCTGCGTCAGATAAGTTATGAACGTCCACCATATCTCCCTTCTCAAAACCATACAGTGCGCACGTCAGTATGTGATCCATGTCCTGTATCTCTCTACATTCACACTTAGGATCTGCAATAATACCCCATTTATTTAGTTCGTGTTTACATCTTCCCACACCAACTCGGATTCTGTTTACAGCTGTCCACAGTTTCCTCGGGAGGTCGAAGCCAGGTACCTGAATCTTTAACTAGGTTGTAGTTTCTGGTCTTCCCTTGCTGCCATTCTTTCTTCCACGTGCTCGGATCAAGGGGGTGGGTCTTTAGTTGAAAGGGGTTCCGGGATTTAAGTAATCAGACAGAAATCCTTACGTACACTTAAAGGATCATATTTATCATCTGTATCTGATAAAATCTGAGTAAAATCTTAGAAATAGTAATTTTATTATTATTATTATTATTATTATTATTATTATTATTATTATTATTACTGTTTTTTCATCTGTCAACTATTAATAGTTAAATTGTTGGGAAGGGACTCTGAAACTCAAGAAAGCGTGCGCAGATGATTTTCTCCCCCAAACGTCACATACAGTTTTTTATTGTTTTTGACTAAATAAATAAATAAAAAGAAGATTGTGTTGTTCGGCGGCTGTCGCGTGTGGAGGCGTGGGCGGCACGCGAGCGAGGTGCAGCGGCAGCTACCTAGGGAGCGCGCGCGGCGCAAATAAGCACGCGCATGCGCCCCAGCTTGCCCCGCCCACCCCGCGCCCCTCGGCTCAACGGCGAATCAAAGGGATGGCACGTGGGATAAACCTCTGGGTCTGATGCTTTTCATTGCGTGAGATTAGATTACGATTTATTAACCCGAATCAGGTACTGAAAGCAGGCTGTCAGGTATTAGTCTAAAGTGTGTTACAATCAAAACACACACAACTGATTGATTGATTGATTGATTTTTTCGTGTTTCCGGGCGCGTCAACTGCTTTGGACATTATTCCCGTTAGTGTAGTGCATGTGTTTTCTCGGAAGATGCGCGGTGATCTTCCCCCGCTGGATGGCGAGATCCGGCGCCGACCTACCGTCGGCTAGTGGGGTTTTCCCCTAAGCAGGACTCTCCCACCAGCGGGGCACCGCCCAAGCCGGGACAATCTCTAAGCTCCCGACCGGTCTCCCGGGATATGTGGTAGTGTGGTGCATGTTAGTGTAAGTGTGTGTGTAAGGGGGAGAGGATAGGACAAGGAAGAGAAAGGAAAGATCACGCGTGGTCCGTGGCCCGTTTGGTAGGGTACTGTTTCGGCATTCGCCTGGTGTTGATCGGAGAAACCACGGAAAACTACCGATCAGAGCAGCCGGCCGCTAGAATTCTCCTCCGGGCAGCGACTGAATTCGACCTAGCCGTCAGGACTCGAACCTAGGACCTACCGGTCAGAGGCGCTGCAGTGACATCGGTTGATGCACTGAGCTACCGCTCCCGGTACGTCAGCTGTTGATTTTATATGAACGATATTGTAGTCACTGACGTAGACTTTTCTGTGAAAGTACTACAATGATGGGGTTGACAAAATAAAATATCCAGACGTAAATTCAGGTATTAAAACCAGAAGTTTGTCTATAGAAATGAGTAGTGTATCATAACAACAATAGCACAAAATAAACACCACATTGTTGCAAAAATTTAACTTGGAATCCCTTTTTGTGTTGTTATTTGCTATGACGTACATTGCTCTCGGAAAGTTATGGTTAGTTTATTTTTGTTACTCTGCAAACTAGGTGTGATCATATCAATAAATTAAATTAAATAACATACTTTGATGTAGAATCTAGGGAAATTTCAATTTGTTGTAGCTAGGAACTAGGGAAATTTCTTAGGAACAAAATAAATTTAAAAAAAAAAAACAAATTACTTTTCCCCCGGAGGACACCCAACAATCTGCCCGCAATGGGATTCCGCACACGGAATCCTCACAAATCTGAAAACACTTTTGGGTTCTAGATAACTGTACAGGAAAAGTCCTTATGGAAAAAAATCAAATAAAAGAACCCAGGGTTATTTTACCGCGCCTGGTAGCAATACGACAGCCAACCACAGGGAATCCTCCAAAATCCGGAGCAGAGTGAAGTCGTGGCCCTCCTTCCGCGTGCGTCCTCGTGGCTGCCGGGGAGGCCCCGGGGCGGCGGGCCGCGTGACGCACCTTCGCCGTGTCCTCTCGTCTTCCGCCGGGGCTCAGATGGCGCCGATCCGCTTCCGCCCGGCCATTTCCGGTACCGTTACCGCGTCGCGCCTCTCGAAAGTGGAGCGTCCGCAGCCGCAGCCGTCGCGGTTGTCACCTTGTGTGTGTACGTGTGTGTGTGTGTGTGTGTGTGTGTCGGGTGTGTGTGTGTGAGAGAGAGAGAGAGAGAGAGAGAGAGAAAGTATGTGTGTGTGTTCGTGTATGTGTAGGTGACCGGGAGCGGTAGCTCAGTGCATCAACTGATGCCACTGCAGTGCCTCTGACCGGGAGGTCCTAGGTTCGAGTCCTGACGGCGGCAGGATTTTCGACTCAAGCTTTTCAGCTAGGTCGAATTCAGTCGCTGCCTGGAGGAGAATTCTAGCGGCCGGCTGCTCTGATCGGTAGTTTTCCGTGGTTTCTCCGATCAACACCAGGCGAATGCCGGACAGTACCCTACAAACGGGCCACGGACCGCGCGCGATCTGTCCTTCCTCTTCCTTGTTCTATCCTCTCCTTACACACACATTACACTAACATGCACTACACTACCACATATTCCGGGAGACCGGTGGGGAGCTTAGAGCTTGTCCCGGCTGGGGCGGTGCCCCGCTGGTGGAGAGTCCTGTTAGGGGAAACCCCACTAGCCGACGGTAGGTCGGCGCCGGATCTCACCATCCAGCGGGGGATGATCACCGCCATCTCCCGAGAAAAAAACTGCACTACACTAACGGGACTAATGACCGAAGTAGTTGACGTGCCCGGAAACAAAAAAATCAATCAAACGATTTGTGTATGTGTGTGTGTGTGTGCGCACGCGGGTACTCATCTTCGGTCGCACGCAACCGGCCAAAAGTCTTCGGTCGCACGCAACCGGCCAAAAGTGTCGCCAGCTGCGTTGTCTTCGGGGCCTTGCGAAGGCTAACTGTCATCTTGCGCCAAAGTTGTCTGGCAGTGACGGGGGAAATGAGGCAATTAACAGGGAGAGGTGTCACTTCCACAATTGAAATATTCATTAAAACAATTAATTTATATGTTAAATAACAGTCCATCCGGGTATCCGAGGTCGCTGGGGCACCATCGAACCAAGTAACACGGTTTGAATGATTAAACTACCTTTCTCATTGTGCTTGTAAATGAAACGAAAAATAAATATAAAAGTGGTACGAGTGTATTAACTCGTAAGAAAGAGAAATTGAAGTATGCAATATCGGTTACAATGGATGCAAGTCGGTTACTATGGATGGAAGTCTGGCTCGAGTTCGTAAGAAATGGATGCCTAAATGTAGGTTGAGATATTTTACGAGGTTACAAGATTGGCGAAACCTTGGGGGGCGGGGTATTTGATAAAGTTAATCGGTGGTTCTAGAATACGTAACAAGATATCCGCGGAAGCGTAACAGGTAATAGTTTGCTGGTTGATTTGTATACAAGAACTTACAAACAATATATGTTGCTTTGTGTGCGAACTGAAAGTGTTCTTATTTGTAAGTACTTCGAGAGAGAGAGAGGCGAACGGACAACGACGTATGGTAAGACGAAAAGAGCGGCAGCTCTTTTGGAGATATACACTTATTGGAGATATCAACGATCGCGGTCACCTACGAGGGCATACGCTGTTGCGAGACATAAGCCAGGAAATACTTAACAGTAAACATCTACTCATTTTGCGTAATCATCCATTCTTAACCCGAAATTGTCGTATATGACTGAAATCCTAAATGGCAAAGAAGGCAACAGTTCGAGATTTATTGCGTTGCGAATATTCACGAGAGTTTTCCAAGAGTGACTGAGTGAATGCCACTTCTCTCGGGAAGGGTGTCATTGTTTGACGAGGTTCATGTTAAATGATCCAAATAGAAAATTCTTAGAATTAACAACGAATACGCGTGTGTAACTATCGTGGAGGGGTTGGGGCGACTCGTGGTGTTCTGTTCAGTTTGCTGATTCTCCATTTCTGGATACCGGGGTTCAAATCCCAGTCAAACCTTGAAGAATTTGTGGGAAGCAAATGGGTTCGTGTTGTGCTTTCTCAAGGTTCTCCCATTTCCCTAAACTCTCATTCCATCTTTGTTCCATCATCATTCAAATCATGTCATCACCGTTGTCAACCACTCATTGAAACCAATCATCTGCAGTACGGCTAAAAGGTTTAGGAACAGCCTCTTTGGCTGGACGAAGGGTCTTTGTGTTGGGATACTGTGAATGACATTTTGTTTCTATATACTTTAAACGATACTTCACTTTGCAACTATTAACAACTTATTGAAATAGCCCTCAATTTATTTCGAATTATTTTATAATGTTTATAATGGGAACCAAGATTTCCTAGATTAGGCAAATAACGAATCACTTGAACTGAAAGTTCCCAGCAACATTTTTAATTTTGGAACTTAGACGTCGACAAACATTTATGCTAATAAAATATTACGAATATTTTAACATATTCCTATGCAATAACATCCATACTTTATTATACACCTGACAACTTATTGTTTATACTGAATTTTCTTCCTGTCGTCCTATCTCATAAATAAACGCCAACATAACATTTATGTATCCATCACATTCTATATTGTCACTCCCACTACCTATTCATTTTATTACTATTTTTGTTTCACCACTGGAGAGATGTCATTTATTACAAAATAAAATAAATATTCATATTCATATAAGTTTTTGTGTGGGAACAATTCGATGTTGTTGTCTTGTTATAATGTTATGACATGTAAGCTGTATTGTTTGTATGAAGGTATGTTTCAATAATACCATTTTAATTTTAACAATGATACATAATGCATTATTTACCATTTGAAGTGTATAAATGTGTATAAACAACATGTAACAAGTATTGTATTGCAGCCTCCGGGTCAATGACCCCCATCTCGATCAGGTTTTTCGTCCAGTTTCCCTGATCCATTGAGCAAATGCTGAGATGGCCCCTTGTTTTGCTTCTGGACATAAATGTAACTTCATTTTCTGTGCACGTCTTCTAGAATTCAGTGGGAAATACAATTATTCAAATTATCGTTTTCATGTTGTCGCGGCAGAAAGTATTATTCTGAAGGACAACATGGATAAGAGCCAAAATGTATTGTCATTTTATCTTTGAAAATAGATTTTATTACATGGGAGCTCTTTTTTTTTTTTTTTTTTTTTAATTCAAGTAGTATATGACAGTGTAGAGATCACAGAAATTTTCGGAATTCTCTTCACTTCTCCCCATAGCACGACATACGCAGTTTTAACTCTTTTTTGACGTAAAATAAAAAAATACCATCGTTATGTTAGTGATTTTCTTGAAGCGGGTGAGCAGAGTCATAGAGCCGCCAGCTCCTAACAACACAGGCCTCCTGATTTCCAACGATTTCGCAGGAGAGCTAACGAACCCTTGCGCCCGGATTAAGTCATGGTCCAAAGCTGGTGCGTTACGCAAGCCACAAGCCATGGTCACTTACCGCAGTAAAAACTGCCCTTGTTGGAAAATGTCCACATGCTTTGACCAGTAATTAGTGTAAGCATACGTAAATTATTATTCTCTAATTCTTTGTCTACATATTCCGTTTCCGTTCCGGGAATCCTACGAAGACCTGTATCAACTAACATTGACTTTTGCCCTCATATTTCTAACGACGAATTCGGCATTCATTACTTTGGCCTCTTCAAACAAAAAAAAAAACCTTAATAAAATAACAAACATAAAATTGCACAATAATATTAAAAATATTTTTCAATTAAAGAAGATTCCCTCAAAACAAGGTCAAATTAATGGCCTTCCTATAAAATTTTCTCAAAATCCAAAAATTGACAACTATTTTAAATTAGTGGATTGTTATGAAACATGGTCATATTAGATAGAACGCATAAAATTAAGTAAAGAAGAAATATATAATAAATAATAAGATTGACGAGTTATTCGCTATATGTGTAACTTTTCATTGACTATCTTAAGTGAATTGATGACTATTCAAAACGACATTTGGAAACGCAGCGTTTCGTCAACTGTGAAACTTAGAGAAAATTAAATAAAACAAATAATAAATTTGTTGAAATTCACCAAACACATATTCGACGGTATTTCCTTTACAAAATTGACTAGTTCATGTCCAGTGTAACTGAAAAAGACACAAAACTCACTTTTACTGCACAGACATCAGTATGCATATTTCATTAATTGAACCTCATGTTTTGGAAAGTTCGGACAGCAATTGAAACTTTTCTTAAATTTTCAATATGGTACGTTTTGCGCATTACACTCCTATGATAATTTCCAGAAAGTCCACAAGACACAGTGAAAATATTTACTCCTAATGATTTTATAAATTTTAAATTTTGAGAATTATCATATCGGTTAGTGTTTTCACACATAACATCATAAATTCTACATTAAATTTGTGATGTTATGTGTGAAAACACTAACAAGAGCACAAAAGCCCAGCCTAAAATAACACCTGTAAAATTAAGATGATCGAAATGAACATAACTTACGCTTCATTTAAAATTAATTATTTCTAAATTTGTAAACTTCCAGTGCCATTAAGTGTATAAAAGTAATTCCCGTCTAATGGAAAAACAAGTTTCATTATTTACGACCGTGAAAGCTAACCCTTTTTTCTACGCCCACCGCTTGGTGTAGCAAACAGGTAAAAAACTACTTACTACCGCATCTTATAGCGCATGAACAGAGTCAATGTATCATACGGGCAAGTCATTTCGATGCAAATTATGAGCATTAGCGTAAATTATGGGGCGCTGGGCGGGGCTGACGCAGGAGTCAGCCGCGGGGATAGCGACCTCGGCAGCTTTGGAAGCAGCCACGGCGATGAAGCGATAGCACGGGGGATGGAGGACAAGACTGATGACGCCGATGATCGTGACATGAACACAGCGGAGATGAAGGTTGTGATGGTAGAAGGGCCTGCGTCTTCTGGTAATAATTATTACGGTAGAACTGGCGACATGATATTGCTGATACCGGGAGCGGTAGCTCAGTGCATCAACTGATGCCACTGCAGCGCCTCTGACCGGGAGGTCCTAGGTTCCCACTCCCCACGGCGGCAGGATTTTCGACACTAGCTTTTCAGCTAGGTCGAATTCAATCGCTGTCTGGAGGAGAATTCTAGCGACCGGCTGCTCTGATCGGGAGTTTTCCGTGGTTTCTCCGATCAACACCAGGCGAATGCCGGAGCAGTACCCTACCAAACGGGCCACGGACCGCGCGCGATCTGTCCTTCCTCTTCCTTGTCCTATCCTCTCCCCTTAAACACACACACTTACACTAGCATCCACTACACTACCACATATTCCGGGAGACCGGTCGGGAACATAGAGCTTGTCCCGGCTGGGGCGGTGCCCCACTGGTGGGAGAGTCCTGGTTAGGGGGTAACCCTACTAGCCGTCGGTAGGTCGGTGCCGGATCTCGCCATCTAGCGGGGGGGAAATCATCGCCATCTCCATAGAAAAACATGCACTACACTAACGGGACTAATGACCGAAGCAGTTGACACGCCCGGAAACACGAAAAAATCAATCAATCAATCAATTTGCTGATTATGTTAATGGCGGTGGTGGTTCGCGAGGTACAAGAGGGAAGGAGAAGTGTAAGTGAGATGGTGATAGAGGTGGTGGAGGCGGTGACGATAGTGATGGTAAAATTGATGGTATCGATAGTCCTGGCACTTGAAATCGGTGTTTGTTACAAAGCTAAACATACTGGTGCCACCAGTGGTTTCCCGCGCCGGTAGAATTGTTGGGTTTTGTTCAAATTGGGGACGAATTCAAGGAAGGACATTTCAAGACATTAAACTCCAAATAATGATTTCAATTTTTCAATTTCAATTTTTCAGATAATATTTTTTGGATAACTTTTTCCATTATCTGTTTAAATGAAACAAATTTCGTTTTTCATTTAATATTGTGGAACGGAGAGTACAGATCAAAAATCAGCAGGACAGATGTAAAGGGCTTTGACTTACACGAATCAAATAGCTTATTGTACGTACTTTGGCGCAGTAGCTTCTGCCTATGAAGCCTGGGTCTATCAGCGGCATACCGGCCTTGCGGCCATAAGTTCCTGGGTACGTGTTGTTAGAACGTAGGGATCTTTACGCCGTGTTCTGGTCTTCTCAACCTGAGAAGTGAGTTTTCTCATCATCACATAGCAACATATATTGGGAAATTGCAAGGAAAACGCACACTATAATCATGCCCGACCGGTAATGAACCCAGTGTCTCGTCATGGAAAGCGAGCACGATGACCAATGAATAACGAGGGCAGATAGCTTATTAAGGTATTAAAATATCAATATTCAATTGTTTCAGACAGTTTGAGTTTCCAAGTCTGTCCCGACAGGTCGTAAAGATAAAGATTGACTGATGTTTTCTGGCACGTTAGGTTCAATAGACATTTGACCCGTTATTGTAGTGAGTGTTTATCATGCATAGAGATGGCTATGTTCTTCTGGTGAGATATTACCCTGACCTTCACATCGGCTTGCGACGGATTTTTCCTTTCCAGGTATCTACACCAGCGGGATATCGCCCCTACCGGGACAAGTTGTATGCTCCCCACATGTGTGGTAATGCGGTGTATGTGTGTGTAAAGAGAGATAATTAGAACAATGAAGAGGAAGGAACGATCGCACTGTGCCCCTACCTCGTTTGTTGGAGTACTGTTACGTCATTCGCATGATTTCGATATGAGAAACATTGACAAACTCGCATTCACAGCACCGGGCCACTACAAATCTCCTTCAGTCAGCAGGTGCTTCGACCCGGGTATTTCTCTAGTGTCGAAAAAACCGCACCGGGAGCGATGGCTCAGGGCATCAACTGAAGTCACTGCAGTCCCTCTGAGCGGGAGATCCTAGGTTTCAGTCCCCACAGATTTTCGACCCTAGCTTCTCAGCCGAATTCAGTCGCTGTCTGGAGGAGAATTCTATTAGTTGGCTGCTCTGGTAGTTTTCCGTGGTTTCTCCGATCAACACCATGCAAATGCCGGAGCAGTACCCTAACAAACGGGCCACAGACCGCGCGCGATCTTTCCTACCTCTTCATTGTCGTATCCTCACCCCTTACTCACACCTACACTAACATGCACTACACTACTATACATGCCGGGAGACCGGTCGGGAGCTTAGAACGTGTCCCGGCTGGGGCGGTGCCCCGCTGGTGGGAGACACCTGGTTGAGGAAAAGCCCGCTATCCGACGGTAAGTCGGCGTCGGATCTCGCCATCCAGCGGGAGAAGATCACCGCCATTCCCGAGCAAAAACACGCACTACACTTACGGGACTAATTACCATATTAGTAGACGCGCCCGGATTCACTAACAATCAATCGAAAAATCCGCCAGTCATGTCTCCAACCGTAGGAGCTCCCTGGCAGAACGGCCACGAGATCGGCCGGTGTGCTGAAGGCCCGTTGCGGCCGGCAGTTGCCCGGGCGGGCGCGGCAGGTGCGGTGCAGGGCGGCCGGAGGCGCAGCGGAGGCGGCGGGGCTGCATTCCCGCGGGCGCAGCTGTACCCGGCCGGCACGCGCCAGCCGGTTTCCAATCCTCAAGGCGACGGCGGCGGCGGCGGCTGTTGGCACGCGCTGCGCGCACGCGCCCCCCCACCCCCCGCGCTCTCAACAGCAGCGGGAGATGCGAGTCCGAGAAGTTTTCTTCGCGGCTGCTGTGGCCACATGTACGCGAACGAGATGTTAATTGAAAAAAAAATTAAGAGAAAGAAGATCCTGGTGGTACGTTTTCCATAGATGCGCTCCACTCCATAGACCTTTTCCATATTCTCAGCGATTGCTGGAGGTCTAAATAAAGATATATTTTCTTTCCATAACATAACAAAACTTTCCTTCTGGTCATTAGTATATTTTTATATAACAATTATTGGATGAAGATTTAGTTTAAATGTAATTGTTTATTAATTCTTTTCCGGTAAATAACAAAAATCACTAAATAAGTTTAGGCCGGATGAA
This sequence comes from Teleogryllus oceanicus, assembly GCA_964035755.1. Lineage (NCBI taxonomy): Eukaryota > Metazoa > Arthropoda > Insecta > Orthoptera > Gryllidae > Teleogryllus > Teleogryllus oceanicus. The sequence goes on from CAXIVR010000012.1 coordinate 56,233,817, forward strand.
AAGGTTTTTCATTCAATCAATAGACGCTTCAAATTTTGTATGTTTGAAAAAGTATTCCCATTTCCCTAATCTCTGGATCAGCGTCTGTTACGTTTCTATTAAGTATCGGTCCTATTTTAGACTGTTCTCATTGGGTAATTAACGTTCAACTTTCGTACTTGTATAGTTAGTCTTGTTTATTTATTTAACATCAATGTGTGTGACACATAGGGAAAAAGTATATTCAGCACACGTTTTCTTGAGTGACGTTCTGACAGAAAGACGGTACTCCTTGCTCGAAAGCATAGCAACAGGCCATCTTAGCATTTGCTCAATAAATCAAGGTCGACAGGACAAAAAACCCCTAGAGATGGGGTTTACTGATCCTGAAGCAGAATTACAGTGCTTGTTACATGCATATGTATCCTCCGTACAATAAAATAGTAACTAAAATATTAATATCATTAATAAAACAATAGTTATTTATGTATCAAGGGCGTTACGTAGATGCTTGCCCCGCGGAAAACTTCCAATACCGAGGGTCTCTGGCCCGAGGTGGCCCTGAGGGGCAAAACATCTAGAAATGACAGTGGTGCATACAAAACTTTATGGTTTACTAGTTCGTTGCTGAATTAAACTAGAATTCGAAACATTTTATGTTTTTTCTTGCGCCTAAAGTGAAAGGACATTGAAATCGTCCTTTCTCACCATGACGTCAGATAAACAAAACAGAGTGCGTATCTAATTAATATTGCATAATCGTTGTTGGACGATTTTTTCGTACAAAACGATAGAATATTGTGAAGTTCCTGAGGAAATTCTTGCAAAAGCTAACAAAGCAACGGTCTGTGGTTTCTGGTGAAATCTTGAGAAATATATGAAAACTAGTGAGAACCCGTGCGATTAAATCGCACGGTTAGTTATTTCATTCAAAGGCTACATATAAATAAGTTGCTGGATTCAGATTACTAACCTCTTCAATTTCAAGATTTCTATTCAATGTAGAAGATCGTGTTCACATGCTTATACAACCTAGACTAAAACTGAAACAAACAAAAACGCTGTGAACGTGAACATTCTGAATACACGTAATATATGTGAAAAAATAATAATACTGTATTTGTCTAACCTTCATTCAAAGGCTACATATATAAATAAGTTGATGGAATAAGTTAATAAAATAATGTATTGTATGTATGCAAAAATTAAGATTCATTATCTCTTCTATTTCAAGATTTCTATTCAATGTAGAAAATCACATTTACGTGCACGAAACGCGCACTGGTTCTGGCAAGCCAGAACGCTGTGTGCTCCCGCCACCGTCTGACAGTGTAATTTTCTTCCGAAAGATCGCGCGGCAATCAGAAACTACAGATCCCGAAATTACGTTTTTTTTATTAATTACGTATTTTTAACGCACTTTTTCAATACGAATGTCCCATGTGCAGGTGAAAAGAAACACTATTTTTCAATCCATTGCTTCTTTATACAGATCGGTTACGTATGTCGCCCAATTTATTGAAATGACCAAACAGCCCTTTGAGAAATATTATATAAGATGTTTATAATGTATTTCAGAGTTTATGGGAAAAAGTGTGAATTGCGTTGAAGAAACAGAACTTTTAGGTTATTTGCCTCTTTTATGTTGCTTTTCGGTTATTTACCTCTTAAAGTAATTTATAATATTTCATAACAAAAAAATAACATTTTGATGACGTTAACCGATGTGTGCCTTATACATCTTATCACTACTAGTAGTACTGCTTCTCAAGAAACAAACATGTTTCTAAATAAATGTGATACGTAACAGTGAAATATGAGTGACTGATAGCAACTATAAATTAACGGGAACATTTCAAAATTGCAATTATCATACCAATTAAACAAAATAAGGTTTATAACGAGTTATTTTACTTACTTGATCGTTATGCCATTTATTTATTTATTTATTTTATGTATTTGCCTGCATCTTAACTTTAATAAATCGAATTCATAAAAATTTTGTATTTGTTTTGTTGGTATTAAAGCGGGCCACAAAGTATTCAAAAAGCCAGCGCGGTCATGAAAAATCAGATTGGCCTGCAAGTGTATTAATAATACCATTTGATTCTTAGGTTTCAGGTCCGTAAACAAGCAATGAACTAATGAACTATAAATATTATTTTCATTGTTGATGACTAATAAACGTCCCTAATTATAGATTAACAGTGAAGCAGATGCAATGATTTTACTCGCAACTGAAAGTATTATTATAGTTAAACAAATGTAGGATCTGGTGAAGTTCGTACCTTTTATGAAAACCTAACGCGTATACAGCTTAATCTCAAAAACACGGAAATGATATATGGGTGGTTGTATCTCAAAGTTTTGACTCAATTATTTCTCTTATTTTTCACTCACACCACACTTTGACTTAGTTGGTCAGTCATATAGTTAAATATAGTATTTTGGGGGTCACATGTTTGACTGCATTGTAACAAATGTAGCTAGTAATGGAAAGAACATTTCCTGTCTTTTAAGGGTTCATAGTTAAATTCGGTTTTTATTTCACTTTTAAGCTGTTTTTATAAAGATAAATTTAAAATTTTATTTAAACTGCAATTGGTGTAACCTGTGAGTTAATTACATAAGTAAGATATTAATTTTCATGCAAATAACATAATAATGTTGATAATAATGCTAAAATAATAATAATAATAATAATAATATAGTAATAATAATAACAGTAATAATAATAATAATAACAGTAATAATAATAGTAATAATAATAACCGTAATAATAATAGTAATAATATTATTAATAATAATACTAATAATAATAATAATATAAAACTGGTGAATCTTAAAACAAACATTAAATTACCTAAAAGATAAAAGAAACGTCAATCTAAAACAGCACTGAGTGCTTAAACAATGAAGACCGCACTGCACTTGCCTACACTTCACTTCATTTCACTTCACTGTATAACTTAATATTCCTAGTTAACTACCTCAAACTTAGAAATGCCCTAAATTACTTTCCTAAATTGTTGAACGCTTCGAGGAAAGGGTTCAAAGGTTTTTGCAGGCAATCTATTCCAATCTCTTATCGTTCTATTTGTAAAAGAAAATTTCCTGACATCCGTTCTCTGCGGTCTTAAGTTTATTTTGTGCCTGTGATCACCTCTACCGATGTACGTAGGAAAATTTAGCTCGCCGTTTAATTTCTTTCCAAGCTGGATGACCGCTATAAGCTTTATACAAGGCGCAAAGTCTTGCCAATGTTCGCCTGTTTTCGAGTGAATCCCACCCTATCCTTTTCTTGTCCCTGAAAGTAAATTTAGCTGCTCTACGCTGAATCCTTTCCAAATTCTTACACTGCATAATTTTGTGCGGATCCCAACAAATTGCTCCATATTCCATTATCGGACGAACAAGCGACAAGTAAGCAATTTCGTTCGCGTTTACTGTGCTCTTTTTAAGATACGCATTACAAAATGAAGAGATCTCCACGCTTTCCTACAACAAAATCTACGTGATTTTTCCAGCTTAATTTACTATCGAAATGGATACCTAGGTACTTACACGAAGAAACTCTCGGAATAATGTCGTTACTTAAACGGTAATTTGTTACGCTGTAATTGTGACCTCTGCCAAAAGTGATAGATTTGCTTTTAGAAGTATTTATGGTCATACCATGATTTGCCGCCCAGTAAGATAATGCATCAAGATCCCGTTGCAGCATATTTTCATCGTCTTTCGAATTTATAATGCGATATATTATGCAATCGTCTGCAAATAGCCGAACATTTGAAATTAATTGCGCTGGCAAATCATTAATGAACGCTAGAAATAGAAGAGGTCCAATGACATCCTTGCGGTATTCCTGACGTAACGCTTGCGCAGGAAGATAACTCTTGCCCAATTCGGACTTTCTGTTTCTGTCACGCAGAAACTCGCTAATCCACGCCACCACCCTGGGATCGATGCCTGAATTTATTAATTTCTGAACAAGTCGGTCGTGTGGAACAACATCGAACGCTTTGGCAAAATCTATAACTACTGCGTCTACTCTCCCGCCCGCGTCAATTTCATCTGCTAGGTCCTGAAATAGCGTTACTACCTGACTTTCGCATGAATAATTAGTCCTAAATCCGTGTTGGCCATGATAGAGCCATTTTTTGACTTCCCACTCTTGCTTAATGTAACTCGCAACTAGATGCTCCATAAGTTTGCAGACCACTGACGTGAGACTTACCGGCCTATAATTACTTAGTATAGTTTTGTCCCCACTTTTAAAGATTGGTACTACAAAAGCTAATTTCCAATCTTCAGGTACTTTTGAATTGTTCATAGACACGTGAAATATTCTAATTAAGTACGGTAATATTGCCTCCTCCTAGTTTAATTATGTCCGTAGAAATGTCGTCTGGACCCCTTGACTTACCATTTTTCATAAATTTTACTTTATTACGTAGAACGTTTACTTCAATATTAAATTGATTTGTAACCGAATACCTTTGAATAAGTGGATGGTTCGTATTGCTTTTGAAAACCGAACTGAAATACCTATTAAATGCGTTAGCTTTGCCCGATCGCCTGTGATGAGTGTGTTTTGATGTTCACGAACAACTGGGATATACTCTTTGTTTCCTTTCTTCTACGGACATATTTGTAAAATCCTGACCAGTTATTTCCTTTTCGTCTAGAATGTTTTTAAATACGTCTCCTGAGCAATTTTCTTTCTCGCTCTAATTCTTTCGAACAATTTCTAAAAATATGCATATGCTCGGTACTGCGTTTTCGGTTTTAAATGCGTTTCGTTATCCTCTTCATTCGCCTAATTTTTGAATTATAATATTCTGATCCGGATTATTTTTAGAGTTTTGCATGGTACGAACTTTTGCAAAGCTTCGTCTATAATATCTTTAAATGCGCACCATATCTCTTCCATACCTCCTTCTGTTCTCAGAAAGTTGTTGTATTTTTCTCTAAGAAACTCATGAAGCCCTCTACGTTTGCTTTCTTGAACTGACGCACTTTCGTTCCTGTCGCAATACATTTCCTTGAAATATTTTCGTCTAAATCAAGAAGAACCGCTTTGTGATCACTAATTCCTCAACGACTTCACAAGATATGAAAAGATCTTTCGGCCTAATTAGGTAAACATCCAAAACCGCGTCCTGCCGCGTCGCGCACCGTACTACCTGGGCTAATCCCCTATCCCAAACTAGTCTGTTAACAAGTGTTTGACTTTCGCCTCGCTCACGGCTCCTCCCAGTTTGCGCTAGGAATATTCAAGTCTCCTCCGATAACAATAGGATGACCATTTTCATTTCCGTTCTTTGTATGATATCTTCCAAAATTTCGTAGCCGTCACCCGGTGGCCTATAGCATGCAATAATTTCTAACACGGTTCCTGAAGTAGTAATTTCTATTCCCATCATTTCAAAATCTGTACTAACCCAATCTAACCTAATATTTATGTCTGCTTTGACGCAAATAAAGACACCGCCACCTCTACTATTTCTATCCTCCTAAAAATCTTGTAATCAGAATGAAAAATTTCGAGGATTCGATTTCCTGAGTTAGCCACGACTCAGTCCCTATCACTATGTCGGGATCACAGCCATCAACTAGATTCCAAAACTCTATTTTCTTTATTCATTATACTACGACAGTTCACCTGCAAACAACCTAATGAATCCCTTCCTCACCTGAAAGTGTACTCGGAATGCGGGTTTTGAGGGTTACCTGCAAATTGTGTATACATACTTCAATATATTCAACGAAGAATATACAGTTTAGATGTTAAATTGATATGTACAAATATACTCGTCTTAAATGTAGATCTTCCATGAGCATTTTACCGATAATTTACATACTTTACGGGTAAGCTTGGACGGCTATCTCTATCTTCCCATTTATTTTCCAGTAGTAACGCAGTCCCATCAACTCTTTATTTTTAAAACCGGTTTTCCAATGAATTGCTAGTGCTGGACTACTGGCTGCTGCTACCTGTTCAGCACCGTCAGAGTCAATAGAAATTATTACTCGTACACAATCTTAACGAGATAAATTCTATGGTATTTTGTACGTTTGTATGGCTAGAAAGAAATAATTACATCATTTTGGAATAACACTATTAAAATTGAGTTTTTAAACTGTCAATCAATCAATTTATATTTTATCCTATCCAATTATTAATCCGATCTCGATCAGGTTTTTCGTCCAGTTTCCCTGATCCATTAAGCAAATGCTGAGATGGCCCCTTGTTTTGCTTCTGGACATAAATGTAACTTCATTTTCTGTGCACGTCTTCTAGAATTCAGTGGGAAATACAATTATTCAAATTATCGTTTTCATGTTGTCGCGGCAGGAAGTATTATTCCGAAGGACAACATGGATAAAAGCCAAAATTTATTGTCATTTTATCCTTGGAAATAGATTTTATAACATGGGAGTTTTTTTTCTTCAAAATTTAAGTAGTATATGACTTAGTGTAGGGATCAGAGAATTTTGAAAGTGTGCACACAATTCACTTTTCCCCAAAGCACGTCATATGCAGTTTTTAACTGCTTTTTGACGTAAAATAAACAAATAAATATTGAACATAAGCCTTTTCAGGAATGCAGTTGGACTCACTTGCCCCCTTCCTCAATAACGCGTTTCTCACATCTCTCTTGTTCCTCTATCACTCACATGTCAGTTCCTACTAGCACTTCAACCCTAATTACAAATTCTTTTTTATTGATATACCAATTTACTCTTCTTAACTTTAACATTTATTCTTATCCGAACTTTAACTTAATCATTTAACTTATGACTTTAATATATTACATTATACTTTTATCTGCTTCAGTTCTACCTTTACATAATAATAATAATAATAATAATAATAATAATAATAATAATAATAATATCTTATTTTTATTATATACTACTCAACCTCCTCTGTATGTTACCCTATCATAAAGGGGGCCTTATTACTGTTCCCACATTTCTTACATTTTCTTTTATCTAATTTTCTTGCCAATTTCCATCTAGTCTGTCTAGTCTTGAATTCTTAAAATATATCTAATCGTCAACCATGTCTAGTCTTGAATTCTTAAAATATATCTAATCGTCAACCACGGGAAGGTAAATGATCAACCGTCGTTCCTCCTGAAAAGACGGTGCACTTTCCCACAGTATTATCGGTGTTTCAGTTAATTAAAGAAAGTTTTTAATTAAATATGATCGATGGATGTGCTTAATCGAGAGCACATCGAATTTGACTGTGAAATTAAATATGATCGATGGATGTGCTTAATCGAGAGCACATCGAATGTGACTCATCGGAAAAAGTTGTCCTCAGAAAAATATTTTAGTGGATACGTCCCTGGTCTGATGTTTCATACATATCATGGCATGTCTGCAATACTTGTCGAAAATGCCATTCAACTATTATCGCAGTTAAGTCTACCTTTCAAAAACGGGTTTGCTTGTGTTCTCCGCACAGTGGAGTAGAACAACAACGAAATCCTCAAACATTTTATGCAAGTAGAAAACCTATGAAAAAATTATAAAATAGTATATGAATTTTCACAAATAAAAAATTATATAGTAACAAAATAAATTATTTTTTCTTAACATCTTCTTAACAGAAATTAATGATTTAAAAGTTAAAGGTAAAAATAATGAACTTTAAAATAAAATTGCTTTTTTAATGTGTGTCGCCTTTTTCATGTATTGATGCGCGAAAGTCATTTGTAGAAATATTCAAATTGTCATTAAAAAATATTTCATATCTTTATTTTCACCGCCCAGCATCATTTAGGTACTTTCATATCAATTGTAACTTATTTATGAATTCGTCAATTTTCAGGACATCATCTGAATGTATATAGGGAGGACAAAGTTTCACGCCATTTCTCAGTTTTCCAACACGGGTTATCAGAATTAAATTCTGCTTCCCAAAAGATCTGTTCCGTCCCTCATAACCTAGAGACATTTTTGTCTCACCTCTCACTCTAAATCTTGCTTTCTTCTTACCTTCAATTTCACCAAATTAACAACAATCGTCATCTTTGACTACCTGGTGGGGATGTCCTCGATAAAAAATAGTGGTATGATGGTGAGCTAATGTACAGACTCGTAACTTCGAGCGCCTATCGATTATAACACATACATAAAAGGTAATACACACTAATGTGGTAATCCCACTGATGTAGTTCAATAAATAAATGTCAAAAGAAGTTTGTTAGCTCCAGAAGACTACATAAACACACAAATACTCAAAACATTCACTCCCACCTTTGCGTCATCGGCTTATCGGGTCAGTTTCTTTTCGATATTTATTTACTTTATTTAATTTATTTCTTTTATTTACTTTTTTATATTTATATTTATTTTACGCCAAAAAACAGTTGAAACTGCGTATGACGTGCTATGGGGAGAAGTCAATTCTGTGCACATTTTCAAAATCCTGTGATCCCTACACTGAGTCATATACTACATAAATTTTGAAAATTAAAAAAAAAGCTCTCATGTAACAAAATCTATTTTCAAGGATAAATAAGCAATACATTTTAGGCTCTTATCCATGTCCTTCGTCAAGGAATAATACTTCCTGCCGCAACAACATGGAAACGACAATTTGAATAACTATATTTCCCAATGAATTCTAGAAGACGTGCACAGATAATGAAGTTACATTTAGCTAGTCTCTTTAACCAATACTTTATTTACTGTATTTGCTTTATTTTCTACATTTACTACACTTATTATTTTACTATATTTACTTTATTTTATTTTATTTACTTATTTTATTTGTTTTATTAATATTATGTGTTTTATTTCCCCAGCGCGCAGCTCCCGGGGCGCAGCTCTGGCGCCGGCGCGTCCACTGAGTACAGGGTTCGGGGCACGAGGGCGCGCGCGCCTCGGGAGAGTGACGGCGGCTGCGGGAGGCGGCAGACGCAAGGCACAGATGGCGCGATGAGCGTTCGTCTTGGGCGGACCGCGCGCGTCGGGCAGTGGGCGGGGGGGGGAGCAGCGGCCGCGGGCGTGTGCCGAGATGCGCCTCGCCCGCCGCGCAGCTGCCGCGCTCTTCGCCAGCACCCGCGCCGCGCCGCCTCTTCCTTCGCTGCCAGTTACTCCGTCATCACGATTTCAATGAAATTTCGGTATTTTCCTTTTCATTTTACAACAATACCGTTTAGTCTGGAAATTCATATGATGTTATGCCTAGATTGATATTTTCGTGTTTCCGGGCGCGTCAACCAACGGTCATTAGTCCTATAAGTGTAGTGCATGTTTTTTCTCGTTATGGCGGTGATCTTCCCCGCTGGATCGCGAGATCCGGCGTCGACCTACCGTCGGCTACTGGGGTTTCCCCCTAACCAGGACTCTCCCACCAGCGGGGCACCGCCCTAGCCGGAACAAGCTCTAAGCTCCCGACCGGTCTCCCGGAATATGTGGTAGTGTAGTGCATGTTAATGTGTGTGTAAGGGGTGAGGATAGGACAAGGAAGAGGAAGGAAAGATCGCGCGTGGTCCGTGGCTCGTTTGTTAGGGCACTGCTCCGACATTGTCAGGTCTTGAGAGGAGAAACCACGGAAAAACTACCGATCAGAGCAGCCGGCCGCTAGAATTCTCCTCCAGGCAGCGACTGAATTGGACCTAGCTGAAAAGCTAGGGTCGAAAATCCTGTCGCCGTCAGGACTCCAATCTAGGACCTCCCGGTCAGAGGTGCTGCTGTGACATCAGTCGATGCACTGAGCTACCGCTACCGGTTTATGACTAGAGACCAGAAAGATAGTAGAATGAAACTTCAAAATATGTACAATAATATGTAACGAAAACAGTGACAATATGTAATAAATATGTAAAATCGAATATAATAAGTAAAATACACAAATTATAAAAGACATTTATGATATTTACATAAAACAAAATTACATTTATAAAAAATTTCCTTAACAAATTTTTAAAATAATATAACACACACTGCACACTTTACACCACACAACTTTTCCGTCAGTAGTAGATACTTCATCTATTGCTATCCAGGTCCCTAGTTTTGTAGCCTGTAGCCTGTAGCTGTTTTGTAGCAATAAATATATTAACATTTTGCTGACAGTCGTGACGCAATAGAAGAAATACAAATTTTGGATTTAAAAATTGAAGAATTGTTTTTGTGGAGGAGTCTGGGAATCTGATGAGTTGAAAGATCTGTGGTCTAAATGCTAACCTTGCAGCCTACAAAAACCTAATTTCACGATATTAAATCCCAGTTTTGCCAAACAATTTTACAGTTTGTAACACTCATAGAAGCATGTGATGAGGCACTGAGATCCAAGAGACCCCTCGCTGGTCGCGCAAACATTGGGATTATTTTAGCATAGTTTGATCTAGTATTATAATAATACGTAACAGTTACAAATAATGCGAGAATGTATGTGCTGTAGCTGCACCACTCTTTTGTACGCACTTCTTAATTTAACATCGATCCTAATTCATTTAACGCTACTTTGCATAAAGAGCTTTTAATAGATACTAGGTGTATCTTTAGCGTCAAATAATATTAAGAACTAGTGACGCTACGACAGCACATAATTTCTCGCATTGTTGGCCACAGTTACGTAATATTAAAATATTGCCATTTCTGTGCCAATAATACCTCAGCTATTGCTTTAAAACGTCCAATTTCACCAATTCAAACGAATCGTATGTGATGCATACCTGGTTTGATTTTGTTAGCCAGAAACAGTAGTCATTTCTAACTTTTACAAAACCTTTAAAAAAATATACTAGTACATTTCTTTTTTACTGCGAATGTTTGTTTCAGAAAAAGTTAAAATAATATCAAATAATAAATGAACGAATACTGTTATAAACAACTTTGTATACGACAGTTCAATATTACTCACTTCTAGCTGGTCCTTTCTCATTGCCTTCATTCGAATAAACGTGTCAATTTCTGGTAAATACTACAAAAGTTTCCAACACTGCTAATCCTATAGAATAAAAAAACTAACTTTCAGCACATTATAATAAATTTATGAGTATTAAAATGATGATGAGGATGATGATGATGATAATGATGTGAGCCTGTTGAATCCCTAAAAGGACAAGAGCCTCCTGTCAGAACACAAGGGTGTTTGTGCTTAACTCCTAAGTTGAACCAGTCCTTAAGAGATTCAGTAGTATTATAATTAGGATATTCAGTAGTATTATATTCAATACTATTAGATTATATTTATTGTTAATTCTGAAATTAAGTATAGTAACTTGGTGGCAGAATATCTTAACCTTACATACATTAAACTTACATTCACTAACAAAAAGTTACAAAAAGGAGTTAATTAAAAATAATAATAATAAACGGTACATAAAATCACCACGCAAACCTTACTCCACTTCACTGCACAACACTTACCTGTGACGCATTTCTTTCACACTCGCTTCTTCTTCTCGCATTCCCTTCCCTCCACTTCACTTCATAACACTACACTACGCTGCACTACACTGCACTGTACTACATGAATAATAATAAAATGATAACAATAATAATAAAGATAATAATAACAATACTACTACAACTGATATTTATACTAACAATTAAACAACTTGCTTTGTAGGAAATACTACTAATCTAACAGTGGAAACTTAACATTGATACAATAACCCTTAATAACCCAATAACATATAATTAACTAGAAAACTAATTTATTAATATAATTAGGAAGATAATAATATATTAATTATATATATATATATATATATATACACATTAAAATAAACTAACATTTATTTGTAGACTATATGGTGGAACATGCATTACGAAATATCACGAGAGCTAGAGCTTAGCAACGACCATGAATAAACAATGTAGTTTTTGTTTTTTGTAAATGCATTAAGAGATGGCTTGATGTCGAAAGTAGAAAATTTGGGATTGGGCGAAGAAGTTTAGACGATCGAAAGGTCAGCTACACCAAAATATAACGAACGTATGGATTGGCTGGGTGAGAGAAGGACCGGCATCGCGCTTTAATACGAAGTCTTCGAGGGGTGAATCATGCAGGAAGATTTCATTCTGACCGGCATCGCGCTTCTGAACTGATCGTAGGTTCGTGAGAGGGAACGAGTATAATCTAGATAGTCAGAATTGGGTTATCAGTGAAATTTTAAGGACAGTGAATGATATTGCAGATATTTTCATGTGGAAGTAATATTAATGTATAAATTGGAACTTTGTCGGGAGTGGTAATCGAGTTCGGACGATAATTTTGATAGTTTGAGACCAGCTTGGATAGGGGCAGAAGAGGATTTCTTGGAACTTTGGACTACGGCAAGCTCGCAAGATATTTCGACTGAGAAGTCTACGAGGGACATCAACGAAGAATAGATAAGTTAACCGCGGTATAAAATTGTAAATTCAAAGATATCTTGATCAAAGGCCTAACATCAAATCATTTTATTAAACCCACTAAATTGTTTGCTAAAAAAGGTAAAAATAAACTTTGTTAAATTTTGTTCTTTAGAAAAGAAAGTGATCTTTCATTTAGTCAATCCAAACAGAAATGAACTAGAAATAGAATGATTCTATTCCTATATATATATATATATATATATATATATATATATATATATATATATATATCTATAATTAGGAGGTTCAGTAGTATTAGTTCCGTACTATTAGGAGATTCAGAAGTATTATAATCAGGAGTATTATAATACTGTACGTTATTCATCACTTCCATTTTTACATAACAGTTTTGTGTCTGAAATGTATGTGCTTGCTAATCAGAGAGCAGTGTCCGCCTCAAACGAAGGGCGTGCGTGCGTGCGTGCGGCCGGCGCGGCGCCGGGCTCGCGGTGCGAAGCCCCTCAGCACAGAAACCTCTCAGCCGCTGAGCAGTTTGCGGCGGCTGCGCGGCAAAGGGCCATAAAACGACGTCACGGCGCAGGAAAGAGATCCACACGCTACCCCGCGTCTTGTGGGCGCTCCGCTCTGCGCTTCCTCCTCGGCGCGCGCTGCTAGTTTGTTTTAACGGAGCGTAATGCCTGATATAATAACAAAATAGTAATTTATGAAAGGATGATGTAAAGATGGGTATTAATACACGAGTGTGATATTACGATATGAGCGAGGTACGAGCGAGTATTGTAAACTTCACACGATGTATTAATACCCATTACATCGAGTTTCATACGGTACTTTTTCAACGACTGATGGTAACTTTTAGAAGTTAAACGTTTACATTGAATCGTTTCGTCGCAATTGACATGCAGGATTCTGCCAAGGCCATCTAGCAGACAGCTACCCTTTCTGCTGCAGGTGGCTTTGGTTTACCAGTCCGCTTGCGAGAGATTACAAAAGTTGCGGCAATAATTCCGAGGTCACCATTTTCGCTTTTCCTCTTATTTCTGTAGGTGCCAACTCCTGCTCTGATTCGCTAGATATTTCACACTAAAGAATTGACCGGTTTTCAAGGATAAATACACGGCAGCTACATATTACACACAATAACTTGCGTTCTGATCTTAACGTCAGTCAAATGTTCTCCCTACCACTACCACTGCGTCAGTCAAATAGGATCAAAGTGAAATTATGATCCAATTTATTTTAAATAATTTTCCCCATAAAAATTACTGATGATAAAAGAAATTAAAACTGATAAACATAACATTAAATGCAATTTTAATTAACACAATCGAACGAAACATTTACTATAACGATTCTCAATTATTAATGAAGTGTCAAAACTTGGTTTGTAAACTTCTCTGTGATTGGTCAAGAACCTGTATCATAATGAAATCTGTATCGCAATCAGTACCATTATGCAACGGGTTGCAGCCATTAAATGACAGAATTTTACAATGGGAGTAGGAAACAATGTATGAGTGGAAGTATGTTTTTAATGAAGTTTTATGTGTTGAATTTAAACGCCTCGTAAAGTCGTTTTATAATAACAATCTCAGAATAGTTATTTCAGGATTAAATTTAACTCCATATACTAGGAGGAAACATTAGACAAGTCAGATGAAAATACGTTGAAAGGAAACCCAAAGAGAAAATGTTCGTAGGCGCAATCGTTCGTTTATTAATTCAGTTAATACATTACAAGCAGTAAATACATAAAACACGATAAAAAATAGTACGTAAAATTTGGCAAATGTCACAGAGCCCACACTTGCATATTCTTCGAATACAGGACGAGGCCGATGCCTGCCACCGGAAACCTAGGTAAGTTGTAATCTCTCTCCAGCAGTTTATGTAATTGTTTTCTGCCGTGACGCCACTGTGAACAGAAGAGGCAGCAGCACTGGGAAATCCCGAAGCCGCAGATGGCATTGGCTTATGCTGATGGAAACGTCGAGGATTGTGTAATTTCCATACACATAGTACATATAAAATATCAAAAGAAAACTGGACGATATTTTTCTTCGACGGACACAAAAGTTTCAGCAAAAGGTTATTAATTTGAACCGAGTAGATAAAATTAAATTTAGTACGTTTCAGCAAATTGCATTGTGCTACGTGTGCAGTTGGGGACAATGCATTATTCATCGTCAAGACACTGCACAGAATAAGCATCATATTCCAATTAGTCTAAGAAACGAACCGTGCTTTGCTGGAGAAATTCCTTTTTTAACATCCATTTTTCTATAATTAATACGGTATAGTTTACGCCTTCAACACACCCTTAATTTTCATATCCACCAAAAATGGTATCACGACATTCCTCATAAACAGAGACCGGATTAATAAAACAATGTAGGCTTTCACGACCGGAGTTGTAGTCAAAGATTTCTTCCAGGCTGAAGGGCCGTGGTCCATTGGAAAACATATTTCCAGACGTTTCGTCCGCAGCTACGGCAGACATCCTCAGTGGCGATGTGGTCTCGGACGAAGAATCCTCCTTGAAGGTTCCCCGGTGACTGACGGAAGTGCCCGGTCCGCGGGGATATTTGTACCAGCGGGACTGTGGCGGGGGGCGGCTACTGATTGGCTCGGGCCGGGTGACGTGGCGGAGACGCTCACTGTGTGTACATGACTGTTGTCATGTTCACGCGTGCCTACGTGACCACTATCACGTCTTTGGCTTTCATTAGGTTTTGCTTTGGCCTGGCGGATTACGGGGATCCAAATCGGATTGATTTCCATTGCCTCCTCCTTTCTATTGAAATTCCGGGGATGTTTGTGAATTTCAATGGCTTCACGGTTTAATCGTGCATGTTAGTGAGCTGTGGTGGCTAAAACATCCACGTCTTCGAATCTTATGTTGTGTTCACGGCCAGAGAAAGCGTGTTCGGCTACTGCTGACTTTTCAGTGTAGCCAAAACGGCAGTTTCTTTTGTGTTCGGAGAGCCTGGTGTTGATGCTCCGTTGTGTAGTGCCAATGTATACTGCGCCACAGGAACATGGAATTCTATAGACCCCTGCTGATGATAATGGATCTCTTCTGTCCTTGGCAGATCGGAATAAGTTTCGAAGCTGTGAAGTGGGCTTGAAAATGGATTTTACATTGTGTTTTCCTAGCACTTTTCCTATACGGTCCGTGATGTTCTTTACATAAGGTAGGCTTACTTTCAGTGTTTGGTTGGCATTTGTTTCACCGCGTGAAGTTTTCTTTGGATGGACTGCTCTCTTGACTTCCGCTGCAGAGTATCCGTTGGTCTGCAAAGCTCTGTTGAGGTGACTCCATTCCTCGGGTAAACTGTCATTCTCACATATCCTTGTTGCACGATTAACCAGAGTTTTCATCATGGCTCTCTTCTGACTTGGGTGGTGATTGGACATTTTGTTGAGGTTGTGTGAGTTGGTTTCCGGTACACAGTGTGTCCCAGTGATCCGCCTGCATTCTTGGTAACAAGTACATCTAAGAAGGACAGCTTGTCGTCCCGCTTCTTTTCCATTGTGAACTGAATGCGAGGATGGACCCTGTTGAGATGGTCGAGGAAATCGTTGAGGGTATTTTCTCCGTGGCTCCATACGACAAAAGTGTCGTCAACATATCGAAACCAACACTTAGGTTTAAGAGGCGCAGTGTTCAGCGCTGTAGTTTCAAAACTCTCCATATATAAGTTGGCGACGACCGGGCCCGATGTGAGTGTCTCCGCCACGTCACCCGGCCCGAACCAATCAGCAGCCGCCCCCCACCACAGTCCCGCTGGTTCAAATATCCCCGCGGACCGGGCACTTCCGTCAGTCACCGGGGAACCTTCAAGGAGGATTCTTCGTCCGAGACCACATCGCCACTGAGGATGTCTGCCGTAGCTGCGGACGAAGCGTCTGGAAATATGTTTTCCAATGGACCACGGCCCTTCAGCCCGGAAGAAATCTTTGACGACAGAGACCGGATTATACGCAAGAATTTTTTGGAAAAATATATGCGCATATATTTGCAGTTTTCTTTAACACATTAATATGGTTTCTCGAAAACATTATTGGTGTTCCAATAATGGAACAAACTGAAACGACTTCATTACTACGAAATCTCCCTTGAAATTCATGAGTCGAATTTATTTAAACAGTAGTAATATGCTGATATATATCTAAGATTGTTAAAATTAAGCAAATATAAAAAAATATGCAAAATAGGCATGCATATGCAACTTGCATATAATTCGGTATCTACTCATAAAATAGACACCTTGAGAACAAGACGTAGAAGAAGAATAAGAATAAGAAGAAGACAACAAATTTTCTTCAACAGTTAAAAAACATCATATTCAATAATTGCAGTTAACTAAAATCAGGAATATACCTTCATGAACATGTTTAAATCTATTTTTAGTGAGCTGGTTGTTCAATTGTGGAGTCTGTCTACAAAATCAGACTATTCCGTAATGGTTAGCAGCGTCGAAGTTGAAGAAAACTAAGACGGCGACAAAGTCGACAATGTTGAGACGATGATGAAAGCGAAAATATTTATAAAGACACTGGTGGTGGAAGTGACAGACGCATGAGTGACTGTTAGGAGGCAATAACGAATTGAAGGAGAGGGAACAGCCATGCCTCTCTGAAAGAAAATGCCACCATTTTTGTAATTTTACTCAATTTATTCACCATACAGATTCATTCCAAACCATTACCGTATATAGATAAAATCCAAAACAGTATTCCCATCACGAATATATTTCTATTTCTTTTACATTTCAAATTACAGTTTTAAATATATTTCAAAAATATTTGAAATCCTAATTAAAATTGTCCCCCTCTCCCCAGCTCCCGGATGGACTGATTAACATAAGTGATTCGTCAACTGCTAAGGTCATAAGTCACGTATGTGTACTGCATTTTTTTCTCGTGAGGTGACGGTGATCTCCCACTCAATGGCACGAGCCGATCTACCGTCGGCTGGTGGGGTTTTCCCCAACCAGTTATCTTCCACCAGCGGGACCGCGTCAGCCGCGACAAGCTCTAACCTCCCGACCGGTCTACCGGCAGGTACTCGAACCTAGGGCCTCCCTGTGAGAAGAACTGCAATGTCATCCGTTAATGACCTGAGCCACCTCTCCCAGCCCGTTCGTAGAATACTTTCTCAATCGGACACCTCGGCCACGTGGTGACTATAGAGTGCGCGCCTTTCATCGGGTGTACGGTTCCTCTTGCGGGGCAGCGCTTTCTGCGGCGACTGTACGTCCGGATGCTGCGGCTCCAGCGATCAGGCACAGGTGTTTGCTTGCGCAGCGGCCTCCTCCTTCTCCTCCACCGCCTCCTCCTCGCCTCCTCCCCCTCCTCCCCTCCTCCTCCCCTCCCCTCCCCTCCCCCTCCGCCGCCTCCTCCTCTCCCCCCCCCGCCTCCTCCACCTCCGCCTCCTCCTCTGCCTCCTCCTCCGCCTCCTCCCCGTCTCCTCCTCTCCTCCCTCTTCGCCTCCTCCTCTGCCCCGCCTACTCCTCCTCCTCCTCCGCCTACCCTTCCGCCTCCTTCACCTCTGCCTCCTCCTCCGCCTACCCCTCCGCCTCCTCCTCCTCTGCCTCCACCGCCTCCGCACCACCGCTGCGGGCACAAGAAATCGCTTCTTTCCCGCACATCTTTCCGGAAACCCGCCTCGGGAGGCAGAACCTGCTGTGTGCCGCTTTGCGGTTTATTTCAATTGATTGACTACACGTCTTTCCGAGCGCGTCAACTGCAGCGTTCATTAGTCACTCATTAGTCACGTGCGTGTAGTGCATTTTTTATCACGAGATGTGGGGGTTTTTCATCACGAGAAAGCTCCGAACAAATTTTCAACTTTTACAATTCACACACAAGGAAAACACAGTTAATCAAAAATCATATATGTGTTATTTCTCTAACCGTACTGCTCTACTCGATAAAAATTACCCCAAAAATTTTGAACAGTTTTCTGCCAAAATTTTGATATTAAAATTATCTTTATTTCATGCAAAAATTACTCGAAACTGACTAATGTTTCAAAAAACTGTAAATTATCATCTTTAAATATCTATTATTCTTTTAGAAAGAGCATTTTCACACATTCACACTTTTTGGCAAGATATTTTTCATTATCGTTCAAACTATACCTTAAATGATGTGAAATTACGTTTTTAAACGTGTTTAAATGTCATTTTTTGAACTGATTTGTACAATCTAAAACACAGTTTACTAACAAATTGGCTTACCCTTTTTATCAACAATGAGTTGCCTCAAGATGCAAAATATGCTACGCCACATCGAAAATACTAAAAAATATTTGTTTAGAAGCCACTAGTAAAAGTGGTCACTTTTAGGGTATACACAACTTGCTAAGAGTTTAATTTTCAGCACAGGTGCTCAAAGCCAGACGATTCTTAAATGTTCAGATAAAACTATAAATGCGACAAAGAATACGAAATTTCGTATGATCGTATCAGCTACTTCTCATTTTAATGTAACATACTGATTTGTTCGCTTGGATTAATTGATTGATTTTTTGGTGTTTCCGGGCGCGTCAACTGAGTTGGTCATTAGTCCCGTTAGTGTAGCGCTTGTTCTTTTCTCGAGAGACGGCGGTGATCTTCCCCGTTGGATGGCGAGATCCGGCGCCGAGTCCGGATTTCGTCGGCTAGTGGGATTTCCCTCTAACCAGGACTCTCCCACCAGCGGGGCACCACCCCAGCCGGAAGATGCTCTAAGCTCACGACCGATCTCCCGGAATATGTGGTAGTGTAGTACATGTTAGTGTAAGTGTGTGTGTAAGGGGAAAGGATAGGACAACGAAGAGGAAGGACAGATCGCGCGCGGTCCGTTTGGTAGGGTACTGCTCCTGCATTCGCCTGGTGTTAATTGGAGAAACCACGGAAAACTACCGATCAGAGCAGCCGGGCGCTAGAAGTCTCCTCCAGACAGCGACTGAATTCGACCTACCTGAAAAGCTAGTGTCGAAAATCCTGCCGCCGTCAGGACTCGAATCTAGGACCTCCCGGTCAAAGGCGCTGCAGTAATATCAGTTGATGCACTGAGCTACCGCTCCCGGTACGCTTGGATTAAAATAAAATGAATGCTAGTAAGGCAGTCCAAAAAATAATAGTGTATGTTACACGTGGTGAAAGTGATTTTATTTTGCAATTGGGGCCATTATAAATTATTATTTTCTCCAATGGCACTGCAGTTCAGATCCGTGGTCTAACAGTTGCGTACTCACAATACAGTAGATGTCTTTTGCATTACAACGATTAATTTTTTTAAATTTTCTATGCAAGGTTTCGTGTATTTCTTCTGAATTTCTTATTGGTGTAAAGGGGATTGACACTTTTCTCACAAAATGTAATAATAAATTACATTTCTTCTTTTTTTTAAAAACATTGGCAAATAAAAAATCACATTATCATATGTCAACAAACGCTTTAACTTATTAACTCTCCTTCTGTAATCAAAATATAATGAAGAAAACCGTGGGCGTTAAAGTTATACAGAACTCGCGAAGCATGAAGTTGATTTCACGAGAACTCATGAGAATCCACTTAGTATATCCTTCATAGCCAGGTTGACGTGCAAACGACGAAACTATATTTTTAGATAGGAAAAATAACCAAAGCCGTCGACTGCAAATTGAATACTAAAATTTTCAATATTTGAAAATGAAATAATATTTAATTAATATTTTAATAATAATTATATTAATTGTATATATTTTTAAACCAAAAATGTTTCTTTTGTAACGCATTAAAACATCTCCAGCATTTAAAAATTCATTTATACGTTAAACAATACGGTCTATAGCCCTAATAATTTTATTTTTAAAACTATAGAGATAAACAGAGTGCTGCTTTTATCAGATAATATCTACGGACATGAGGAAGAATCTTTATACAAGTTTGTAGAATAGTGAACTAATAATAATTTTGTTCTACTTCGTATTAGAGGGTACTAACTCCCTTCGTTGATTTATAGTCCTAGTGCGGATATTTCTTTGAGTTTACCAAAAGCTTTAGAAAATGAACGACTCCACAGGAATGTTGTTTCTGAAAATCTGAAGACGATAGCTTTTACCGCCCTCCCACCGAGAATAGCAAAGAAGCCGCCAATCGCTTCCTCTGTAACTTGACTATGACCACGCCGCCCCTGCAATCATCACATGGGCACCCGACCTCCGACCACGCCAAAATCACATCCATTTTCGCATTCCGTCTCCTCTTCGACACATCATCCAACAATTTTGTTATTTCCTTTTTATTACTTCTGGTTGGTGTTACTTTCTTTTCTTGCTTCTCGTTTCCTCTCCCTCTTTCTCCCCCCCTCTCTCTCTCTCTCACTCTCCCCCGGCCTTTTTTCTCTCTGTCTCTTTTTTCTCCTTGCCTCTCTCTTCCTCTACTCCTCTTTCTTTCTTTCTTTCTTTCTCTGCCTTATTTTTTCTTTGCCCAACAGCATTTTATTTTAAATATGGACAATGAGGACAAATGAAGTTATGAAATACTCACGCCGGAGGCGTTAGCTCTTACGTTGATGTCACGTAATAATTTGTTTTAAATTGACAATACTGATTTGGATAACAAAGGTATGCGCCATTTTGAAATATAAAATAGTATTCTGAATCAAAATGAATTTGTAAAGAGTGTTTAAGAAAAAATCTCACGAAATATAAAGAAGTATTAGGATGATGAACTGAATTTCAATGATTGATAATCGTTCGGTTTTCAAATGACAACCTAAAATTAAAGGCGTTTAAATTCTACCTCATCGACGCATTTTTATGGCTCACATCTCGCCGACCATCATACCAGAAGTGACATCAACCGCTCCACCGCTTCCAGTTCCCGGAAACGAAACCTCTCTCTTTAGCGACCTTGTCGGCGAACTCGCACCAGCGACCACACACGACTCCACGTTGGGGGAGGCGGCGGCGCTTTGAGCCCAAGCGATGGGCTCCGCAGGTAAATGCAGGTTAGTGCAGTGTCTCGCCTCGCCTCGCCTCGCCCGGGAGCCGCGGAGGTCGCATCTCCCGGCCGCAGCCTCTGAGCCCAGCCCCTCCCACCATTCCCCTCCCCTCCTCCTCCCTCTGCTAGCGATAGCGATCGCGCGCCGACGCGGAACAATGCAGTTTCCGCTTGGGGCACCTGAGCGTGCGCGATCGCTGTTGGCGGAGGCGAAAGCAGCGGCGGAGAGGGCGGCGGCGGAGGTGGCGGCGGCAGCGGAGGCGACGGCGGAGGCGGCGGTGGCGGCGGCGAAGGAGGAGAGGCGGCGGCGGTGGCGGTGACGGCGGCGGCGGGACGGTGACGGCGGCGGCGGCGGCAGTAAAGCCAACCCCAGAAGGGCGAGAGCCTGTAAAGCTCGGACTGTAAAATCAACAAAGGCCTGCCAAAGCGGTCGCTGACTTCCCAGGTGCTTATGTCTGCGGCACGAAAGTGCAACGGTTCAGTTTCCATGCAGTGCGCTCCAGGCAAAAGGTTTGCAGTTGAGTGTTATACGCGCACGTTTTTTTGAGCTCCGGAATACCTACCCCCACTCCTTTGCCAACATTAGTTGAATTAAGAATAAATTATAACAACGAGCATTGTGGACAAAATCTGATAACCAGAAATGTTCGCTCCCATGTTTTAGAAAATATTTTGCATTGAAAAACGAACTACAAATTTGATACAAAATTCCTCGTCAAAATAACCAAACTCCCCACTCCTCGCCCATCGAGCAAAGAGAGAGCTCAAGAAAACGTGCGCTGATAATACTACATGTGGCTGTTGAGAGATTTATCTTTAAGAAATGGCCTGAAACAGAAGCACTGGAGGCTACGGAAATGGCACCCTAAAAGCAAACATTATATAAACTGATATTTTTACATGTCCTTACCTAAAATGAGGTGAGAAATTCAGTATATTCAATTGGGCGTAAATATTACTACTTTCCAACTAATGGGGTTTTCTCTTATAAAAGAAAACTTTTGGAATGATGAATAATTGTTGAATAGTTAAATTTTTATTTATTCGTATGGCAGGAAACAATACAATAAGAAAAAGGAAAAAAACTTCACACAAAGAGAGCAATTCAAAACAATTAAAAGAACAAGTACACAATTTAAAAACAATATAGCACATTTAAGTAAAAACTATATGTCTAATTCACAATAAGAAGTTAATTTTATCAGTCTTAAAATATTGATTCTAAAGCCTTAAGTCACGTTCCTTTGCCCATTGGGCCGCATTGTCAGTTACTGCGATGAATTCTTGGGGGTTTCCAGGAAACTTCCTTGAAGTCGTAGGCTTCCGCGACCGGAATCATGTGAATGATCTTGACTGTCCGGGTGACGCCGCGTCGAAGGCTGTGTTGCCGACGTTTCGACCATCTTTTCGTGGTCATCCTCAGGCAGACTTCCTTTGGCAGACCAGCCCCGAGGAAGACCACGAAATGATGGTCGAAACGTTGGCAACACAGCCTTCGACACGGCGTCACCCGGACAGCCAAGACCATTCATAGGAAACTTCCGTCTCGGGCAGTCATTGACAATGTAGTTAAATATTGGATCGCCTCCCTTGGCTCGTTGCTTAGCGTGCACGCTTTCCACGGCGCGACTCCGGGCTCGATTCCCGGCGGAGGCAAATATACTACGAGAATTATATTACGTGGAGGCTCTCAAGCCAAAAAACATGAAAATTAACACTTAAATAATGAGAGACATGAGAATTAAAAGGTATGAAATGTGCGTGTCATGATATAGAAATTTAAAGATTAAATTTTAAGATTATTTTCAATAGTTTTGAAAACACATTTGTCCTAAAGTTATGAAGACCAGTACAAACGGTGAAGGGATGTCTTCGAGCTAACCTGACGAACCCCTTACCCCATGGTTGACAGGCTGGGTCACCGCTAGTCGGCCATTGAATTGACTAGTGTCGAAATACGATGTTGATGTTCGCTGTCGTATTCGTATCAATATTTTTAACTAGGTACAAAAGAGCCTGTCCACACGGTCATTCTATATTGGTTATGTTACTAGCCAGCTATTTGATACTTTAAGAACAAAAAGGGAAGATTAACGAGTTGTAGCGATAGCGATGCCGAGAAAATTGCCAGCCAAGGCAATCAAAACACTAACAAGGGACTTTTCAACAGGTGCCAGTCGAAATTTGACATGATTTATTAATTAATTAGATCGTTGGTGATATAGATACCCACTTATATAAATGTAAATAAAAGATGTCTGGTATCAATAATATCAATCATTGGTTTAGTGGTGAGTTATAGTTGACATTTACATAATTGAAATGATTGAAAGCGTCATTGTCAACAATACTATTGTCATTGTCAACAACTAGCATTGTTGACAATAACAACATCTTCAATCATTTCAATATCAATAATACCAGAATTTCGTTTTCGACCCAGAAGCTGCAAGATGGCTCTGACGATGATCGCTACGCGATCGAAAATATCTTAAATGAAAATGTACTTATTATTGATACCAAACAACTTCTTTTATTTACATTTACATTGACATGATTTGTATCTATTGTAAGACATTCACTAGTTATATGTACTAGGAAAAAAATAGTTCCCGTTCCGCACTGGAAGTTACTGGAAAAAGTAAAGAATTTGCCAGTTTTTGGTCAGTGTTGCAGTTATTCAACATCAATGCGGACGTTGCTATTTTCACTAACGCCATGGACAACCCTTGTTGCAGTGAAGGAATGACGTAGTGCTGTCAGTGATTGCTAGGATCTCTACTTATCGATCATGTCTGACAGTACGGTAGGCGGGAAGCAGTAGTTCATTTCGGGGAACATTGTGTCCTGGTATTCTAAATCTGGATTTTTACATTCTTTTTGTTATTATTATTATTTTATATTTATTTTATTGCATTATATTTATTTTGTTATGTTATATTTATTCTATTATTTTATATTTATTTATTATTAATTATTTTATTGATTTTGTTTAATCGTCAGTTACTAAGAATTAATCGCAGTTTGTACTGCAATCGATTAAATTTTAATTTTTCAAAATATCTAATGTTGTATTTAGATTTAACTTAAAAATGCGGCCTTTCGGTGTAAAACGAGCTTTATCATAAACACCCACTAACTGTATATAATATACAGTATTATTCACATCAATTATTGGTTTCCGAGCCGCTCATAGCCGTCTTGTTGAACGAAAGCCACAGGTACTGTTGTTTTCGAGTTAATTCACCACGTGACACAAACATGGATAATGATCCAAATGTCTGTTAAATGAGGAGTACTGCAAACGCATTCGACTGAAACAACATATTTTGATGTGTGCATCAAAAATAATAGAAGGTTGGCAAAGAGTGTTAACAATACTTACAAGCTGTCGGCACTCTTCGGCATCACATCGGGTTTCTGTTCCTCAGTGTGGAAGAACTAGTTTCCCGAAGATTGGGGACTGCATCGCGCGGTGTTGCGGGCTTGTCAAGGCTGTTGGCAGTGTCCTTGCTTAGTGTTTTCGCTGTCCAGAATTGGAACTCGTGCCCATAGAAGTGCTTGTTCCCTCGGCGAACATTCTCGGCTGACCCTCCTGTGTGAACGTCAATTTGCTTCGCGAAAAGTGTGAAAATTGCCTTTTTCTTTCTTTTTCCAATAGCTTTCAGTGCGTGACGGTATCTAATTTTTTCACGGCACACAGAAATAGTAAACATCTATTTATGGAAAACAAATGAGGTGATATTTCGATCTACACCTGTTGAAAGGTCCATTGTAAGAAGAAACGATATACTCACACAATTTAAAAAATTTCAAAATAAAAAAAATTGCAACTGCTACTTTGAAGAAGTTACTATTAATGTTCTGTGACAATACATTCTCTATGGTTGGCTATTTTAATGTCGTTTTTCAACATTTTCGGTCATATATCAACCGCTGTGAGCTTTAAACTGGAGGGGATCACTAAAAGAACACACAGATACACAAACATCCATGCCCGCGGCGGGATTCGAATTCGTGTCCCTTCGAGCCGAGACTGCTACGGCGCTACAGTCCTAACAACATTGACTATCCAGGCGGTTACCGGCTACGGTTACCTTTGGCATTGGTATAAATATTGGTAATATACGTAGGTAATTAGTTATATACAGAAAGGTGGTAATTTCGAATCAAATTCAATACAAAAATATATTTTCGTGCCAGATGTCTTTCTAAAGAAGAAACCGCAAGCTGTTCTGCGATACCTTCAACATCTGCAACTAGCACTAATGAGACATGTTTTTTTGTTGTTTTTTTTTAATATGATGTGTGAATGTTTTGTGAAAGCAATTTAAAGAAGCGACCAAAGGCAGTTAAAATATAAAGTTTGTGATCCTCTTTTGAAATTCATAAGCATAAAAATACATGAGAATTTTGATATGCTCACGTAAGTTATACATTTCCCTTTCATTTTCGTTAATATCGTTACATCGCGATAATGTTAACAATTGTAATTGTAATTTCTGGAAACTAAAATAAGATTTTTTCTGTAAAGTCTGTTCTGTATTTGTAAAATTGTGTATTTTTGAAGAAACAAGCCATCCACACAATGATTTAATAGCAATGTTAAAATAACTCCTCTCTATTTTATCCACCGCAGGCTTAATTCAGTTCTTAGATCAGGTCTACACAGCATTTTACAATCTCACTGATCTTGGGACCTATGCGGGAGCCACTCGATTTAGACATCCATATTTGATTTGGATACCAAGAATTGTAATTGCTTGTAGGGCTGACAATGTATTTCGCTTTGCAACAATGTAATCACAAATTCAGTGTGGCGCTAAAGAAAAAAAAGTAATATTGAATCGCTTTTTTTTCAAGGTGACAGTAATAAACTATTTTATTCTTTAACTGTGTTTCCATGAATAAGACTGTTCGATCAATGTTACGTGTCGCGTCGTCCTCACAGTACAATGGTAAACTGCTCCCTTTCACACAAAGTTGTCTACCCCCCCCTATTTGCACTTTCGCCACTCTCGCGGGCAAACGTCCGGCTTTGAGTGTAGAATGTCCACAGAAGCAGGCGTTGTGCAGACCTGGCTTAGATGGTTCTTAATATGGACCTAAATATGTATTTGTTTAAGTCAATAACAAAAATTAATGTTCGTCATCACTACCATCATATTCCAAATTAACGAAATTACTGGGATATGCCATTATAAAGAACTCGATTTTCTAGTCTTGCAATCCATCTTTTACTTTGCTCTTAGAGTATAAAATTACGTTATTTTCCCACACGCTGATAATCAACCAAGTTCATTGGCAAAATGTAGAGAAATTACATTATTTCTGTGTAGTAACGTTGTTACCTTTGACTACTATGAATATATTTGCCATTATTGAATCGTGCAATACATTACTCATACAAGCTATGAAATAATGACTCTTCGTCTAGAATTGTGAAGTAAATGTAATTATAGTAACACAAAAACACAGTGTTCTTAAAATATATACGGAAGACAGAACTATAATCCGAGCGATGATCTGCGTGAATGCTCTGATGTGGGATTCATTTATTTTTGCACCCATTGTTTCTTACCAGAGTCACTTCGATCTCTTCCAGATAAGTCAATAATTCTCCTAAAATTGGTAAATCACCTCGCTTAACTATAAACTCCGCTCTCATTGGTTCAAATTGGCTAGAATCCAAATTAAAGATTAACCCGCTTTCCAGACTTTCAAATGACACCTCAACCATCTCTCTAGGAGATCTGGGGGGGGGTATCCAATCGGAGCCAAACCTTAGGCCTAGAACTCTTATGTTATGAACGTAGGGTGATCATGACAACCACCATGATGATTTAATAAATTCTGAAGAAATAAGCTTGCTATCGAGAATTTTGACTAATTGAAATATTATATCCATTGGGAAAATAGGGAGGAAAGACAAAAAAGGGGAAAGTTCTGTCACAACTGTAGACTTTTTGTATCGTGTTTCTCGTTAATATATAATTGGCAATTACGACTATTATGACAAAACGTAATGTTCTTGGTTTTTATGTGAATCTAAATTGAAAACCATCATACTATATATGAGAATAAATGATTGAAAACAGTTAAGTGTTTCTGAAGATTTATTTACGATAGGGGGGGGGATAATTGCCTTTTTTACCATGAATAAAAATAAAACAAAAAAATATTTCTCTTCATTTCATAAAATTCCGTAATGATAGAATAAATGTTTCATTTTGTTTCACATTGCACTTTCGTACTGCTGACATTTCTACTCTATTAAAATACCTCCGAAATAAAAAAACAAAAAACATTTGCGGTCCTTCTGAAATTACCGACTATCCTTCCAACATTGTCTGTCATCCAACTTCATTGCACCCGATATTAAACTGAGCATTAATCATTGTTCTATTTCTGGGTGAAATAAACCCGAGTTGGCGACTTTACTGAAGCGAAATGGGATGACTCACGCGGTTGACTTTCTTGGCGCATCAGAACAAAGAACGGGACATCCGGTCCGGTGAGAGAGGCACAGCCTTCGGTGGCAGTCCTTTGACCTCTCCGCGTGCGAATGCAGAGACGCCGAACACGCAGAGGATTGACCGAAACAAATGTGTGGTATGAATGCAAAGATCATGGCCGCATACAACATCAGCAGTACTTTTTGCAAGGCGTGATAGAAGTCGGATTCTTCTTCTTCTTTGTAGGGTTTTTATCCAGCCGACAGCCGGTTACCCTTAGCGTCCCGATGGGACGCATATTCGACCATACACTAGACACCAACACACTTGCGGGCTCCTCTGATCTGGGGTCAGCAGAACGCGAGGCCCTCCGCGACAACACATACATACAAAGACAAGGGACAAACAACCATGCCCAAGCCGGGACTCGAACCCGCGACCCTTGAGTCGGTACACGCTCTTAGCCACCTCGGCCATCAAAGTCGGCAGAAATCGGATTCAACATGTTTATTGACTCAATTTCCATACGAACGCTTGGAACAGCGCAACCCTTAGCTTGACGGCCTGGGCGCTTGCTTTCAGCCCTCCGAAACAATTCCGTCTCTCAGAAGTTGTGGACAAAAACGGGCTCAAGGCAGGTGTTTTGAGGTGTGATTGAGTATTTTGTGTTTTCAGAAGCGTCAACTGCTGAGTTCATAGTCCCATAAGTGCAGTGCACATTAATGTAACGTGAGGTCCTGGAACATGGCATCTGCTGCCGACCTACACGTCAGATTTTTGGGTTTTCTATTTATAAGTGTCTTCCCAGAGTGGCCCCACAACAGCCAGGATACTTCCTAATCTCCCGTCATTGCTTGAGTACACTCTCGAAAATTTCTGCATTACTTTTAATATAAAACACTAAAATGTATGTACAATAAAAGAAAAAATTTAATTTTTGATGTACACAAGTAAGTTAAGTAAACAGTAATGTACAAATACATTAAAATTCATGTACAGTCGTACATAATATCTTCATTAAATTTAATGTAATTTCCGAGAGTGTAGTGCATGTAAGCGTAAGTGTGTATGCATGAAGAGAGGGAGGACAAGGATGAGAAAGCAAAGATCGCGAGCGGTCCGCGACTTATTTTCAAGAGCACTAATTTATAAAATTACTGATAAGAGTAGCCGGCTGCTAGAATGCTCCTTCAGACAGTGGCTGAATTCGACCGAACTTTACACGAATCTGTACTGTACTGAAAATTCGCAACGGTGAGAGATGGGTCAGGGCATCAATTGATGAGGTCCCTCTGACAGGGAGGTCCTAGGTTCGAGTCCCGACAATAGCAGCATTTTCTACACTAGTTTGTCAGTTAGGTCGAATTCAGTCGCTGTCTGGAGGAGAATTCTAGCGGCCGCCTGCTCTGATTGGTACTTTTCCATGCTTTTTCCGAACAACATAAGGCGCAAGCCGGAGCAGTACCCTAACAAATGGGCCTCCGGCTGCGGGCTTTCTTTCTTTCCGCTTCCTTTTCCTCTCCCCATCCTTTGCTTACCTACTCTTTACTAGACTACCACACATGTCGGGAAACCAATTGTAGATCTTAGTGCTTGACCCGGCTGGGGCGATGCTCCGCTGCTGGGAGATACCTGGTTGGGTTTTGATTGATTGATTGTTTCGTGTTTCCGGGCGCGTCAACTGCTTCGGTCATTAGTCCCGTTAGTGTAGTGCATGTTTTTTCTCGGGAGATGGCGGTGATCTTCCCCCGCTGGATGGCGAGATCCGGCGCCGACCTACCGTCGGCTAGTGAGGTTTCCCCCTAACCAGGACTCTCCCACCAGCGGGGCACCGCCCCAGCCGGGACAAGCTCTAAGCTCCCGACCGGTCTCCCGGAATATGTGGTTGTGTAGTGCATGTTAGTGTAAGTGTGTCTGTGTAAGGCGAGAGGATAGGACAAGCCATTTATCGGGGACTCTTGCCATTTAGCGGGGAAGAACACCGCCACTTCCCGAGAAAAAACATGCACTACACTTATGGAACTAATTACCCCAGTAGCCCGTATTCCCTAACAAGAAATCAATCAATCGAAAATCCGCCAACGTCAGGGCTCGAATCATAGGACCTGCCGGTCACAGACGCTGCAGTATCAAGCCATTTCAAACCTTCTTTTTTGGGGGGGGGGGGCGCGAGTCTGCCGGTTTCACTGCCTCTCATTTCACCATTGCTTCATCAACAGTCATCCCATCTTCGTCAGCGTTATGTATTCATGAGCGTATTAAACATACCCTGTAACGACTTTAAGATACAGGGACCGAAAGGGAATTCATTGTTTGATTTTTTCGTGTTTACGGGCGCATCAAGGGTTTCGGACACTAGTCCAGTAAGTGTAGTACATTTTTTTTCGAGAGATAGCGGTGACCTTCTCCCACTGAACGGCGAGATCCGGCGCCGACCTACTGCCGGTGGGGTTTCCCCCTAATCAGGACTCTCCCACCAGCGGGGTACCGCCCCAGCCGTGACAAGCTCTAAGCTCCCGACCGGTCTCCCGGAATATGTGGTAGTGTATTGCATATTAGTGTGTGTGTAAGGGGTGAGGATAGTACAAGGAAGGGGAAGGAAAGGTCGCACGCGGTCCGTGACCCGTTTATTAGGGTACTGCTCCGGCATTCGCCTGATGTTGATCGGAGAAACCTACCGATCAGAGCAGCCAGACGCCAGAGTTCTCCTCCAGACAGCGACTGAATTCGACCTAGCTGAAGAGCTAGTGTCGAAAATCCTGCCGCCGCCGTCAGGACTCGAACCTAGGACCTCCCGGTCAGAAGCGCTGTAGTGACATCAGTTGATGCATTGAGCTGCAGCTTCCCGGTCGGAAAGAGGGAAAAAATAAAGGATCTTCCAAACACAAATATTCTACATTGATCGAACGCAGTGTGGAGTTGATTCTGATGAAGCTACATTGAACGAACGTACTGGCTGTAGATTTCATTCCTAAACTGGATGAGAATAATGCTAATGGCATAGGTAATGAGATTTCTCTTTGAATTACTATCAGTATAATTGAAAACTCATTTACATTTATATCATCAACTTAACAGTTTTCATTGAGAGGTTTCCTATTAGTGTCTTGTCATAACATAGAAACCGAAAACAAAAATATCTTCATTGTGTATTTCTGAGCACTTAAAGAAATTCAGGAAAAGACATGAAGACTTTAAGCACTTTAAGAATTTTTGACGGGACTCATGCAACCGTGGTTCTTGATGTAGTACATTTTTTTCTCGGGAGATTGCGGTGATATTCCCCCGCTGGATGGCGAGATCCGGCGCCGACCTTCTGCCGGCTAGCGGGGTTTCCCGTAACCAGGACTCTCCTACCAGCGGGGCACCGCCCCAGCCGTGACAAACTAAGCTCCCGACCGGTCTGCCGGAATATGTGGTAGTGTAGTGCATATTAGTGTGTGTGTGTGTGTGTGTGTGTGTGTGTGTGTGTGTGTGTGTGTAAGGGGGATTCTGTAGCCTTTATGTATTGCCAATCCATAAGAAACATTAGCTAACCTGTGTTCCTGGAGAAAAAAACAGGACCATAATGCGACAGATTGGCTTCACTGTTTCCCTTGAACTTATTCAGTGCTTAACGTTAATTTCGCAATTTGAAAATTATCGCGAGGGAGAGAGATATAAAAGGATGATAACAAGTAGTATGCAATTGTATCATCAATTGATCCTAGCGTTGACAGGCACATCTCATACACATTCATGGTTCTTTCTTATACTTATCTACAATTGTCTTGGAATTGATATTTTTGTTTCACTGATACAATTTATGACTTTTTATAACAGTAGTGTTATAGTACTGCTTGTTATTATTGTACTATTAGTAAATTGCCTCATCAAAGCATTAAAAATAAAACAAAACAAAACAGCACCAACTCGCCAAGCGCATTTTTCTTGTTATTATATTGACAATGAGACCTGAGGATGATTTATCCTATACTGTTATATACTGTCATTAAAAATTATATAAACCCCCTTTGAAAGGCATAAATGCCTAAAAAGAAGTAATAAAATAAAAAAAAAAAACATTAAATAGCTAAAATACGAATGCACATTACTTGCAAGTGCATTTAACTCTTTTGTCACCTGACAGAGTTTTAAACCATTTACAGTTTATTTTATGTTGTAAGAATAATCTTTGCTTAAAAATATCGAGAAGAAAACAGTACAATTCATTTTTCGTAACAGATTTTTTAACCATTTAGTAGCTCTTTTGTAGATTCGCGCTAAATATTGTAATACATTTTCAAATCTTGCCAACTGGATATGGTCATAAATGTACAATTTAAAAAGGATTTCGTATTCTATAGACTATGAAATTAAACTGTTGGCAAAATTTCTTCAAGTATGTAAGACATAAGAAAGGGAACAAAGAAAATATTCCAGCGATCTGCGGAGCTGACGGTTCGTTAATTACAAATGACAGTGAAAAGGCGGCTTGTTTAAATAGGCATTACGCGTCGGTTTTCAAGCCGAAGGATCAGATTTCAGTAAATAAATCAACACCCGTTATAGAAACCTTTAGAGTCGATGCAGGAATTATTAGAAAAAGCATTGCAAAAATTAGGAGAAATAAATCTGTAGGTCCTGACGGAATACCAGGAGAAATATTGAAATTGGGAGGGGAAGCCATGATTCCTTACCTTACTCGGTTAATGGACGTCACTGTAAATAATAATACGATTCCTCAAAATTGGAAAGAGGCAATTGTGGTGCCGATTCACAAGGAGGAGACAAAAGGATTGTTAATAATTACAGGCCTATAAGTTTGACATCAGTGGTATGCAAGCAGATGGAACACATGATTGCGGAATATATTAGACGAGTCTGGAATAAAACCGACTGGCTTTTTCAAAATCAACACGGTTTTCGTCCTAGCTATTCGTGCGACAGCCAGACTATTTCTTTATGTCAGGACATAGCAGATTCATTAGACGAAGGAGTAGGGTAGATTCAGTAATATTAGACTTTTCTAAAGCATTTGATCTGGTTCCACATGGCCTTTAATTGAAAAACTGTCAAAACTGGATTAGATCATCGAATAATCTTGTGGATAAAAGAATTTCTTACGGGCCGAACTCAAGCAGTCAGAATAGGTGACAAACACTCATCGAAAGCCGATGTAACCTCTGGGGTCCCCCAGGGGAGTGTGTTAGGGCCATTGCTATTCTTAGCGTTTATTAATGATATTGCAACTGGAATAAAATCGAAAGTTAGACTTTTCGCTGATGATTGCATAATATATAGGAGTATTGGCGCGTCTTCGGATGAAAATGTTTTACAGAACGATCTTAACTGTTTATGGAACTGGGCGTGCAGAAATAAGATGGAATTAAATCCGGAAAAGAGTAAATTCATTTGTTTTACCAAATCTCGCTCGAATGTACACTCGAATTACAAGTTAGGAACTAACGATATTCCGCGTGTAAAAAACTGTAAGTACTTGGGTTTGGTCCTGCGTAGCGACTTGGGTTGGTCGCATGCATATTAACAAGACGGTCAAAAAACAATGGAGGGCGCTGCACTTTGTAATGCGCATACAAAAAACAGTAGTTCGAATGCCCGATCCTTGGCATATACTTCACTTGTCCGTCCTATTTTAGAGTACGGAGCGGCCTGCTGGGACCCGTCAGAAAAGGGCAAATCGAGGCGTTAGATAAAATTCAAAAACGGGCCGAAAATTTGTAAATCATGGACGCGTTGATGGACGAGATGAATGGGGCGTTTATGCGTAATGTACAAGACATACAAAGGGGACTCAGCATGGGCAGACATCAGTAAAAGATTACAGAAACCTGATTATAAAAGTAGAGGAGACCATCCCTGGAAAATACGATGTAGAAAGCAAAGAACTGATGTAGGCAAGTTCTCCTTTGTGAATCGTACTATAGTAGATTGGAACAAACTACCTGCAAAAGGACTAGAGACTCTTCCTTCTAATGTAGTGAAATTCAAAAATATACTTAATTCTATGTAGGTCATCATTATTAGCACTGGGACTTTATTATTATTATTATTATTATTATTATTATTATTATTATTATTATTATTATTATTATTCTCATTATTATAATCGTTAGCATTATTAATAATATAGTCATGTCTCTTATTCAGTGAAGTGGAGTGAAGTGAAGTGTTAGAAAATTAATTAAAATTAAATTAAATATAGATAATAAAAATTAATTATAACTAGGATATTAATCTCTAATTCTAATTGTAAGTATATTTGTAAATATTCGTAATAGTTTTGTAATTGTATATCTAATTGTAATAATGTTTGCCACCGAGCATTAGCTCAAAGCGAACTTTAATAAATCTATCTATCTATCTAAATAATCATATTAGTTATTAAATTGTATCATTTTACATTGCATCTGATTCATCAAGACTCCAATTAATTTGTAAATGAACATTCCAATACTACAATTAAACTTTTTCACTCTCTTGTCATCGAAGAGAAAGAAAACAAATATTTTCCTTTACAATTAGAAATTTTCGACAACATTGCAACACCTCGAAGGTCTTTAAAAGAAGCGCTGCATTACACCTGCATCGTCCTTGGAAAGTGAACACTTCTGAATTCTCCCATTTTCCTTTTCCAGGGCCATTGTTCTAACAGTGCAGAGACCGTCTCCCTAATTCACTTTTCCCTTTATGAATTTGCAGTCGTAAATCTCACGGCGTGGGACTAATTCACGGTTCTTGGCGGATACACCGTTTCAGATAACTACAGTTACGACAGTCTGAAAATTACGGACTATTATCTTGATGAAACGCGCAGGAGTTTTGTGAATAACGTAATAGCCAGGACCGTCTGCGGCAGTGCAAGTAGGCGGAGTGTCATGGGCGTGAGGGAAACGTAGAGATAAACAGGTGAATCGTGGGGAACTGAATGATCGGATCCAATGAAGTGCGATAGAGTAAGCATGGGGAAGGGAAACCGGGAGAGGTATTGCGATTATGAGAGAGAGCAGATGAGAGAGAGCAGAGAGAGCAATTGATTGTTTGATTGATTGATTGTGATTCCGAGCGCGTCAAAAGTTTAAGGTCATTAGTCCAGCAGCTGTAGTGTATGTTGTTGTTTTTCCCTCGGGGAATGGCTCTTCACGAGTTTGACAAGTTCAGATTCCTTCATCTTTTCCTAACATTAGGGTCGCACAATTGAAAGGTCTGCAAGGCCTTCCCGCTGGCGTACGCCTGGTGTGTTGGGCGTAATTCTCTACGGAAACCTAGATCGGATTAAGGAAGTTGATGGCGATCATGATAATGATGACGATGGCAGGAAGAGAACGAGATAGAAAGATTGCGCGCTGTTCAAGGTCCCTTACATAGGGTGTTGTTTCCGCAGTCGCCTGTAAGGGGTTCAAGGTCCCTTACATAGGGCGCTCCTTCGGCATTGATCTGGAAGGGATCAAGGAAACAAATTAAACCACAGATTCCAGCAGACGGCTTATCAATGCGATTCCGACAGATACCACAAATCTCTCCGAAGTTAATAACATCAATCAAATTTCTGGTATCTTGTCGGAATCGAACTCGTAACTTCCGAATCACTGACCGGCTGAGTTAAGCTTAGACCCGCTGTCTACCTGAAGGAGAATTCTAACGGCCGGCTGCTCTAGTCGGTAGATTTCTTCGATCAATACTTGGCGCATGGCGAAGCGATCTTTCCTTCCTCTTGCACGGTCAGCAGTGAGCTTGGAACTTGTCTCGAATGGGGCAGTTCTCCGCTGGGGGAGATACCTATATAGGAAATTCACCCACACGCCGATATGTAGGTCTGCGCCGGATCTCACCGACTACCTGAAGAGGAACATCACCACAACCAGACATTAAAAACATTTACTACACTAACGAGGCTAATGACAATAATAGTTGACGTGCCCGGAAACATCAATCAGAAACATCAAATGATGCGTTCGACCACACGAAAGACACCACCTTTACACTTTTCGCTATCGTTTGGCCGGTTAAGATAATAAAACAAATGCGAATAATGCGAAGTTCAAATCACAGAATGAGTAAGGTGCCACTGCATTCCACAGTCATGCTAGAAAATGTATGCCTCGCCAATGAGAGCAGAGAATGTTGCAGTACATGAAATGCTAGCTGCAAGCAAGAAGTACGAGACAACACAATGGCATGTATCAGAGTCAAAATGAAGTCGATAGTGGAAATAGTTTAAGACAAAGGGATTGTGAAGATTTCAAAAACACAACATGAGCGATGTGTCCCCAACAGATTTTTGTTTACCGATGAATAAAAGAAAAGAGCCGATCAGGGGTAAATGCAGTGTCCGTAAAGAAAATGAAGGGCTTAATTATTGATACTGAAGCTCCCAATTATATAACCACGTCCCAGTTGAACGAAGATCAGAAGTCACCATAATTAAGGTAGCTGTCTACCTAACTCAATTTTTAATGGGCCGTGAGCTCTGATTTATTTTCTTTTAAATGCTTCAAACCGTTTCTTGCTCGGTTTCTTAGTTTTAGAGAAAATATTTTTTAAGCTAGTGTCAACTGTGAAGCTCTAAGTAAGTGAACTTCAGAAGCATTTTACCGAAATGGGAATTTCAGGACAAACATGCATGTCAAACATTATAAATCATTAACTATAAAATATAATAATATAATTATTTTTGCAGCATGCAAACCATGATTTGCTCTAGTGAATGAATTAGAATGTTAATGTTTCACTAAAAGTTTAGTTATCAAATGAAACATCCAGAATAAATATTTTAACTTATTTTTTTGTCAAATAATCAAATCCTGATTCTTTAGTTTTCGTCGTACCTTTAACATTCTAGTTCATTCACCAGAATATACAATTGTGACTAATTTAAAAAAATAATTATCAAAATATATCAATGTTTTGTAGAGATATGATGTGTGAAGTGAACTACATTTTGGCCAATTATTTATAAACAAATAGAGAACAAATTATTTGATCTTTAAACGCACAAATAAATCAAATAAACAAGGGAAAACAAAATACAGTTGACTCCGGTTATAGTGAACTTCTCGGGATTAACATTTTAGGTTCACTATATGAGAGGATCACTATATCCAATGATGTCAAAATTAAATAGAATTTCTCCACAGCTATTGATTTTATATAGTGAGATCCAGCAAAGTACATTATCAGCACGAACTGAAAACTTAAATATCGTTATTTCTCCTTAAAAATGAATTATTCTCCATTGATTGCTTTGTACTTTTTTCATCAGTAGATCTCTAGATCCTTCTCCAGAGTTCAAGCTCTCTCTATAATTGATTCTGCATTGTCCACTATAATACCTTCCCACTCTTCGAAGTTACTTTTACTTTTCTTATAACTTACGAGATCCTTTCTGTAGCGGCATGAGGCATTAATTTCCAGGACGTTGTATTTCCTAAGTTTACTATGGCCGAGGTTCAGGTCCACTATAACCGAATCTCCTTATGGGTATTTGTAATGAAAATGAAACGGGACCAGTGACTTAAGCTCACTATAACCGAGGGTTCACAATATGCAAGTTCACTACTACCGCAGTCGAGTTAATAACAAAAGTCTTGTTTTTTATTTTCCAAGTAGACAGCTACCGGGGAATTTTTCGTTCTCACACACCAATGCTTTTTCCCTTAACCTAAAATCCACTAGACACTTACATAAATCGCTAGCCCGCCCAGCAATCACGTACGCTACACCGATATGGGGAGGTGCCGCCCCCTCAACAATAAAGCACATCCAAACCCTACAAAATAAAATTCTCCGCACTACCTTAAATGCCCCATAGTACATATCTAATGCCCAAATTCACAATGATTTAAAATTCCCTAAAGTCACCCAGCACATCGCCCGCCTCTACGAAAGATTCTACAACAAGCTTCATAACCTCCCCTTCCAACCGATTTGCTCACTAGGAAAAAACACTCATCCTCATCTGAACCGCATCCCGTCCAGACTCCCCAAAGATACATCGTCCTCCGTCACTCCTACGCTTTCTCCATATCATAAGCGCCATCAACAAACCACTGCAATAACTCCCAAGCACCCCAACCTGATTTCCCGTTGACGACGCCAGTGGGGTCATCCTCCGTCTTATTTTGTCGGTATATTATTGTATACATTGTATAATCAAACAATTTTGTCAAGTGGCTATGTACGCTGCATCAGAAAATTGTTGAATAAATAAAAGAAACAATGCTTTTACCGGCACCACGTTTGCCTTCCCCCATTGCGACGAAACGCCAGGCTCTCCAGGCAGAAGGCGCGCGGAGAAGGTAAGAGATAGTGCGGCAGAACAATGCGAGCGTCTGTGCGCCCGGGGCCAGGCCCCTGCGGTGCGCCGCGTCGCATTAGCAATTCGAGCACCCGTCCCGCCACGCCGCCGCCAGTTGGCAGGGAAGTGCTGATGAAGCTCCCTCCCTCCCTCCCCCCCGGCCTTTGACCGGGCTTCCACGCAGTGCCGGAGCTAAACAATTTTGGGACCGGAGTAACGTAGCCCCCCGAACCACCCCCACCCCCATGGGGAAATGGGAAAATTGTATCACAAAAACTTAGGAGTTATTTTATTTCAACAAATATCAAAAAATACGATTAAGCTAGAAAAAATTGAGAATATATTTTCAATAATAGTTTCAAGTAAAAGTATTCCGAATCTCGCAACGTAAAAATAAGGCATTAACTACTACTCGCGCAACTTTTCTTGAACGATGACCTTGCTTCCCCTCCCTTGAGCAAACAAAACAGTTGAAGGCAAAACCTCGTAGCGATCACTGATGACCACATTCCAAGCATTAAAACTTCGTTGCCGCGTAATAGAAGCTAGTCAATGTTAGTTGCTTTCATAATCGAGAACTTTTGTTCAGTTTTATTATCATTATCTAAAGAAATGGCTGGGGCAGGTCCAAGTCCTTCAACTCTTATCTAGTGTCCCTGCTGTTGCTTACCCAGAGCGATGACCGGGCCGCACACGTACCAGATTGACTTTGGTTTTCCAGAGGTTGGCATTACTGTAAATACACTAGTGTCCGACTTTGTAACGAATACCCCCACCCCGCCCGCATTTCTTCAATCTATCGTTCAAGAAAAGTTGCGCGAGTAGTACAGGGTGGCGCAGGGAAACGGGAAATTTTGAACGTTACACTTGGCAGCACTGTAGAGCCGGCAGTTGTTCTAAACTTTGCACAATTGTCATTTTGTCTAAACATGCATTGCCATTTTGTAATCATGGTTCATTGGACTGGTGCGGAACGTGCACTAGTTGTGAGAGCATTTTATAAAAATGGTGATAGTGCGACTGCCGCGCAGAGAATATTTCGATAGCATTACCAGCTTCGGCGTCATGGAGGTGTCCCATCTGCGCATGCGATGCGTAATTTTGAAGAATCAGGAAGAAACAGCGATGACCGGGTCCGCTCACGTAGCAGATTGACTTTGATTTTCCAGAGGTTGGCATGACTGTAAATACTCTAGTGTGCGACTTTGTAACGAATACCCCCACTCCGCCCGGATTTCTTCAATCTATCGTTCAAGAAAAGTTGCGCGAGTAGTACAAAGCAAATATTTTGCGGTGACAAAAACAGCAACAACCTCCCAACGAGAGCGCGTGGGGGGGGGGGGCAGTGAGTGACCCGGTGGCCTGCTTTGAGCGATGTGGTCGCCGAGGGCTTCGCGGAAGCGCTGTGCACGGGATGTGCGGTCCACCCGACGCGGCGCGTCCTGCCTGCCCAGCCCTGCCCCGCCATCACGGCAACGGAACCCTCTGTACCGGCGCAGGATGTCCCGCACGCGCCGGCCCGGTTGCGTGCCGCTCTCGCAGCGGCCTCCCCGGAGGAGGAAGACACCGGAAACAGGACGCCGCACCATGTCGCCGCGACGACGCCTTGCCCGCCAGGTTTGCCACCTTCCACCGCTCTCTGGAGCAGTGGGGCTCGATACAGTGTGCATCCGGTAGACATGCCAAGGAGAGCGTTTTCTTCTAATCGATGGGGAGGGGCATTCTAGCGGTCGGCTGCTCTCATCAGTAGTTTTGCGTGGTTTCTCCGATCAACACCAGGCGAATGTCGGAGCAGTACCCTAACAAACGGGCCACGGACCGCACGCGATCTGTTCTTCCCCTTCTTTGTCGTATCCTCTCCCCTTACACACACACACGTACACTAACATGCACTACACTACCACATATTCCGGGAGACCGGTCGGGAGCTTAGAGCTTGTCGCGGCTGGGGCGGTTCCCCGCTGGGAACCCCGTCTTTCCTTTATCTTCCTTGAACTATCCTGACGCCTTGCTTTCTCACGCACACACACACACTACACTATCACACATGCCGGGAGACCGGTCGCGTAATTAGAGCTTGTTCCGACTGGGGCGGTGCCCGACTGGTGGGAGATACCTGATTGAGGAAAACCCCATTCGCGATGGTAAGTCGGCACCGGATCTCACCATCCAACGGGGGAAGATCACCATCTCCCGGGGAAAACAAGCACTACACTTGTGAGAATAATGGTCCTAGCAGTTAACGCACCCGCAATCACTAATAAATCAATCAAATATTTCTAATGAACGACATTTAAGATCGTGTGCATTGACAGTAAGTTTTGAGTGAAGCTCAAGCTTCGTGGACCGAGATGTTAGGAGGTCTAGTATCTGACGCTTTAGGATTTCCTGGACTTGTTCCAGCTATTTATAGCTGGATCAGACGATACCGCTGTCGGGATTTCCTTGACGGTAAAGGACGTGCGCCGTCTAAACTAGAGAAGGAACATAATTCTGGAGCCCCTCTTCTATAAAAACAATTTATTTAATATGACATTTTTATTAGGACATTGAAAAATCCTAAAGCAGAATGCAATTATAACTTTAATACTACAATTAATAGTTCAATAAGTTCAATAATCCAGTAGAACCAGGGTTGCCAGTAAGTTTGGAGAGCCTCCTCCAAATGTCAAGTATCAATTCTCCAATTTGTCAGTTAAAATAAGGGAAAATAGGAATTGATCCTATTTATGAAAGAAATGTTTTATTACGTATTCTTCGGAATTTCGAAATTTGCAGGGGCAGTACGACTGTCCCGCTACCCTTGCGCGCTCGCCTGTTGGAAGAGGAATTTTTTGGGGCAAGCGAGGGCGGGCCAGTTGACTCAATGTAATGACCTTTCATATTGTCCTACATTCAGATGTTTAGCAAGGTTCTTTTTATTTAAACAAGTTGTTTCGAGTGAAGGATGAGCATGACTTGTGTATCGCGTTCTGCTTTCATGAAGTTTGCGAGTAAGATAACAATAATTGAGGCCCTTGCAAACTTTGAGCTCTCACTCTTTTTTTTTTTAATTTATTTATTGAGTGATTGAACATTACACAGAACAGTACCAAATGACTGTCTCATGTGCATTTGCTGGCTTACATTGTAACTTATAGTAAACTTAACACTAAAACTTAAAACTAAACTACCTTACTAGTGGTGCAGGAAACTACAAAAGCCCCTATTATGAACAATTAGTAGAGAAAATGTTCAAGAACGCTTCGGAAGGAAATCTATTCTTAATTCTAGTAGTAAAGTCAATTATAATGGCCAGGTTGTCGTGGACGGCTCGGTTTATTGTATTTAGGTTGGAGTAAAAATTATTGGAAAGATGGGCAATATGTTTGATGATCGGTGATATATTCAGTTCTTTATGAAGTTGGGCGTTTGAGATGAACCATTGGGCATGTGTTGCTAATCTGAGGAATCTATTTTGTACAATTTGAAGTTTATTAATGTAAGAAATAGATGCATTGGTCCAGATAGAACATGCGTTGTCTGACTATTGCTCTATAAATTGTAATGGCATTTGTTAGGGACAGCCGGCTTTTGGAGTTGAAAAGGAATTTTAGTTGAGCTATTTTTATTTTTGTTTGTTGTTGTTTGTGTTATGTATGTTTTCCAGTTGAGTCTTGTGTCGAAGTTCATCCCGAGGTATTTTAGGTTGGTTTTGTGGAATATGGTTTGTGTTTTGTTTTATTATTTTTTTTAATTTATTGGTTTTGATGGTAGGTACACAGATTAGTTGTTAACAACTTTACATATGTATTGATTACTTATTAACTAACTTAAAATTAACTTATAATTAACTTACAATTAACTTACAACTAATACAATGGGAGAGGAATCCCTAGTGGGTCCTCTAATCAGGTTCCAAATTGGCGAATTTGATGAGAAATGAATGGTAGGGGTATTTATTTGTAATTCTGGTTTGATGGATGGGATTTTTACCGAGTCTGAAAGGCACCAGGGAGGGGATTTGATTTAAGCTAGAGTAAAAGTTAGTGGAAAGATAAGCTACATGCTGTGATAACGGTTCGAGGTTAAATTCCTTATGGAGTTGGAGGTTGGATACGAACCATGGGGCATTAGCAATTGTTCTAAGAAATTGATTCTGTATTACTTGAATTCTGTTAATGTTGGTTTTGGAGGCGTTGATCCATATGGGGCAGGCGTACAGTAGTAGAGGTCTTATAACTGTTTTGAATATTAAGATGGAGGAATTGAATGGTACTTAGCTATTTCTGTGAATTAGTGGTTTTAGCTGCAGTAATTTTATTTTGGCTTGAATTAGTTTGTTTATGTGTAGTGGTGGCGGGCTCTCAGTCTGTCACGAGGTTGTCTCGCAGTCGGTGAGCCTGTAGCTCATCGTAGGAAGGTATCCCAAAGTCCATAGTCCCCTGCCCACCGAACAAATCACATAGCGAATACATACATTTCGCCGGAATTTATTTCGCAGTGGGTTATTAGGGTTAACTTTATTCAAGTAGAAGAAAAGTGAGTTTGTTGGTAGGAATACGTGAATAAAGTACGAGGCGTGAATGCATATTATTAATGGAAGGCAACGTTTTTAAACAATACGTTTTTCAGTCATCATGAAAAAACCTGGTTGGAGAAAACCAAATTACGATTACACTAATTTTTAATGGGTTGGGGATTACCTTTTCAAAAAGTACGGATTGTGATAGAAGTTAAAGCTTAAGATCCCAATGACCTACTACAAAATTATCTTTGATAAAAAAGGTTAACAGTAAGTTAGGAATTTCAGTATGTGATTCAATAATCATATAATGAGGAAAAAACAATTCAACAACATTAACTTGTTAGCATGCGCACATGATCTGATTTGGTTGTTCCAATACCATAATCTTAAAATGTTTTCTGGCTTCCCCGACAGATAGTTTCCGTGGTTTCCTCTGATGAACTTCAGATGCCTGCCAGAGCAGCAGTACATTATCCTGCAGGCCACGATCCATTCTCTAAACTTTCATTTGGCATCCTCCCCACTCCCATTCGGAGGCGAATGAATCCCCTCCGAATGCCCATCCGTCATTCCCAAATGTTATATATGTCGAACGGAATTTTTTGTAATATGAATATATATATATATATATATATATATATATACATACATACATACATATATACGCATTTTCCGACCATAGAACGTCACTGATCAGTTCTTAACAAGTATTCGGAGTGGCTGAAAGTAGTTTCCATCCCTATACTGAAGTAATTGTACACTAGACTTCACCATATATAATGATTTTATTCGAAATATAAAATACGTTCACAGTATATAATACATATTTAATACACACAGTACATAACAGTAATAATACAGTATATAATACATATTAAATAACACAGTATATAAAATATATTTAAGAGGAGCCGGTGTACAAGTGAATAGTAGTACCGTATAGCGAGTAATGGATCCTGGGCGGGGGGTAAATGTATGTACCCCACCCTCCGAATTGAGCAACGCGACAATTTTCTGTAAAAATATTGGTTAGTTTTCGATCAAGTAACGAATTTGCCATTTGAAACATGAGCAAGCACATGGTTGAAATTACTTTCGTTCATAAATATCCGCTCATCCTTGACTCGCAAGTACGCAGTAATTGGGGCGGGGGTAAGTTTGAGAAATC
The DNA here is from genome assembly GCA_964035755.1 of Teleogryllus oceanicus. Classification (NCBI taxonomy): domain Eukaryota; kingdom Metazoa; phylum Arthropoda; class Insecta; order Orthoptera; family Gryllidae; genus Teleogryllus; species Teleogryllus oceanicus. The sequence goes on from CAXIVR010000012.1 coordinate 56,277,555, forward strand.
ATTTCGGAGATATGGTGGTAATAAAAGCATTACAATTTTATTTGTAAGAAAGATGCTTCCATAACAAGTATTGCTAACGTGCATCTGAAATGTTCCGTTTGGAGTAATAAAGATATTAAAATGTAAGGAAATTTGTCAGAAATATGTCGTAATAGGTAAAATATGTAAAAATGTGTAATTATATCAAAATATGTAAAAATACGTGAAATAAAAATAGTTCTAATTCATTGAGAATGTCTCTCTAAAAAGTACAATTGAATGCAGGTATCTCGTTCCTGTACAAACATGTATTTACATGGAAATCCGTTCCCTAGTCCTTGGGGAAAAGACTGTCGAATACCATTTGGCAACCGTGCAAAAGATTTATGGTAAAATCAATTGTACGGGTATTTATTGATCGTATTTAATGTTATTTCATTCTCCGTGTAAATACTTTATTTAATTACCAGTAAAATGTGACATACGTCCAGAAATGTAGTTGCCCTCTCTTGCTTTAGGCTGCGCATGTCTATGTAAATGGGTAACCAATGTACTTGGAATTCAGATTGTCATATGTAAGAAAATCAATACGTTTTCAATGACAATGCTTTGACTAATTTCATGGTAAATGAATGTTTCATAATAACTGAATATAATGAGCCATTGTTTGAGAAAATATATTCGGTAAAATAGTTTTTTAAATATTGTTGGTTCATACAGTAGATTTAACCGAGATATCGTCGTAAGTACATGCGACACTGTGTGTGTTAAATTGAAAATTTTAATACAGCTATGGCAAAATGGATGTCGTTAATGAAACAAGATGTTTGTAAAACAAATTGTTGTAAAACAATCTAGGATCAGACTAATCGCTTTTACGCTGTAAAATATTGCTCAAAATAAATTTTAAAATATCGTAAGTGGAACAATTTCAATGACAATCATAAAAATGTGAACATCAGTCCATTATTAAACTTTTTTATTTTAACATTTTATCTGACACTAACTTTAAATAATCATTTGTCAAATTTCCTTCATGCACTGCCAACGACCTGTGTCCAGACCGTGCAAATGACACTAAACCCCAACGTGAGATCATACTTCACATGTGACGGCTGTCTCATGTGTATATACCTGACCTCGGGGCATTTACTCCGAGTTTTCGCTGGACGGCGCATTGACTGCGAAGCGAGGGGGGTGGGGCGTGGCGGGGCGGGGAGGAAGGGGGCGGGCCGGGACGTGCGAGCCGCGGCGGGCGGGGGGGGCGGGGCGGGGCGGGTGGGGCGGGAAGACGCCGGGGGCGATGGTGGGGATGGGGCAGGGCGAGGCGCGTGGCATGCCGGGTGGCCGCAGCCATCAACTGCGCGCGTTTAGCGCCTTCATTATTCGCGCCCGCCCCCGCACGTGCCGGCGCACGCTTCGCCTCCCCCCCCCCCTTCGCCGTGGCAGGAAAGCTTCCAATATCTGCAAAGGTGTGTTTATTACGTACAAAAAAGGTTATCATCATGAAATCGCCAGCCTTCTACCTCTAAAAATACTGTTAAAATCCTCATATATAATTGATCGAATATGGCCTCAGGGCACACATACACACACATACAAACACACAACACAAAATATATATATATATATATATATATATATATATATATATATATATATATATATATATCAATAACCTCCATCTCGATCAGATTTTCGTCCAGTTTCTCTGATCGTTTGAGCAAATGCTGAGATGGCCTTTGTTTTGTTTCTGGACATAAATGTAACTTCATTATCTGTGCAAGTCTTCTAGAACCCTCCTCTTGAACTCAAAATAACTGTTTTATGGGCATCATAGTTGAGGAATTATTATTCTGTTTTTAGTCGTTTAAATCAATTGTGAGTATTTAGGTTCGCTGTTTTTTGCCCGATAATAAAATACGTGAGACATACCTAAGAGTGCGTCACTTTACATTGCAGTTACTAGAGATGAATACCAAGACGAAAAGGAAGATTTATTAATTTTATTAATGTGTGAGTAAATTGTTATAAAAGGCAAATTTCGGATAAAAACGTGAACATAGGTTAAGGATACATTTAACAGAGTTTAAGCAAAATACTCCGACACATGGATGACAACATTTCATCCAAGTATTCTTAGGATGATGGATGACTACAAATCATCCATCATTCATACAATGATCATAACATTGGTCATTTTCAATTTATACTAGAAAATGTCAGTTATTTTGTGTAAGCAGCCACTTCACTAACACCGTTACACCGAATTCAAAATAAAAAGCATTGAACTTCTGGGCGGAGGACGCCAAAGCTGGCAGCACTACCATTCTGGACACGTAGCTTTATATGCCAACAGGCGGCAGGCATCGGTCGTTGTCTTCGGCGACGGCGGCGACATCTAAAGAGCCTTCGCCGAACCAAATGCTCGTAAAGGTTCACCGGTCGTGACCGCGCGCTTCACCTTTCCCGCCCCTCCCTTTTCTGCTACCTCCCCGCCAACCCCGCCCACTCCGCCGCAGGCCCAAACGCTAAGGATTGATTGATTGATTTTTTCGTGTTTCCGTGCGCGTCAACTGCTTTGGTCATTAGTCCCGTTAGTGATGTGCATGTTTTTTTCTCGGGAGATGACGGTGATCTTACCCCGCTGGACGGCGAAATTCGGCGCCGACCTACCGTCGGCTAGTGGGGTTTCCCTCTAACCAGGACTCTTTCACCAGCGGGGCACCACCCCAGCCGGACAAGCTCTAAGCTCCCGACCGGTCTCCCGGAATATGTGATAGTGTGGTGCATGTTAGTGTAAGTGTGTGTGTAAGGGGAGAGGATAGAACAACGAAGAAGGACAGATCGCGTGCGGTCCGTGGCCCGTTTGGTAGGGTACTGCTCCGGCATTCGCCTGAGGTTGATCGGAGAAACCACGTAAAACTACCGATCAGAGCAGCCGGCCGCTAGAATTCTACTCCAGACGGCGACTGAATTCGACCTAGCTGAAAAGCTAGCGTTGAAAATCCTGCCGCCGTGGGGAGTGGGAACCTAGGACCTCCCGGTCAGAGGCGCTGCAGTGACACAGTTGATGCACTGAGCTACCGCTCCCGGCTCAAACGCTAAGGAACTTGCACGTCAATCCAGCGAATGCACCCTCCCGTACGCCCTTTTCGCTGGCGTGCTTTTGCGACCGTATTCATAACCAGGGCAGGGATTCTGATGAATAGGGGCTGAATTTAATTGAAATGTCTTTTTTTTCCGTTACACTTTAGAACAATACCGTTTAGTATAGAAATTCATTATATGTTATGACAAAAGGAATTGACCCATTTTTGTAGGTCATTTTTGGCGATTTCGAGTAATAAGTCATTTTTTACCTTTGCACGTTTTAGCGTTCCATTTTTGCAGATTTAATCGATTTTATCGTCATTTTTAATGGTACTAGCTTCAAATAATGTTTACGAGACGCAACAAATGATCTTCACAGAATTAGTCAGTACCTTCTTCGATTTGTTTGCTCAGAAATTGTTTTGGAAACCGCTGTGATGTTTTTCTTGTGACGTATATCAGCGCCATTGCCGGTTCAGTTGAATTCGGGATAACTCTTAAAGACAGATATTTCCTGGTAAATAAAATCAAAAACAAAAGTTTTCAAGCAGAGTTCACTAGAACGAATGGAAGAAGTCTCGATTATTTCAGTAACGTATCCAACAGCTTCGGTTGTTCATCCGAACTGGTTTTTATAACACTTTTTACGTCATTTTTCTTTTGTTTTAGGGCATTTTTAAAGCATTTTAGAAGCATTTTATTTACCATTTTTGAGATGGTTGGTGTCAACAAAATCCGCTCCTCGTGATGATCAAAAAATTCTCTGAAAATGTCTGATACAATTACTTTAAAATAAGAGGAAACTAACGCATTTTTAAAAAAAAACAACTCACAAATTAGTATAAAATGTTTAGTTATTCAATGAAGTTTACAATTTGAAATAAAATTTATTTATATAAAATTATATTTAATATAAAGTCTATATATTAGGAGGAAATGGAAATCCTTGGCTCCGATCTCCCAACCGTCAGTTTTGAAAGGTCCAGGAAGTAACCGAAGATCCGTGTAATTTTGAGAGTTCGAAAAAGCGAGTAGTATCCACTGCAGTAGTGAATTTCGTCGCGAACTTATGACACAATAAAAAATTGTTTTAGTGTGCTATTGTAAATTCATGAAACATTCACTAACCAAAAACACGAAAAGCAAAATGCGTAAAAATAACAAAAATGACGCAAAATCTACAAAAAATTATTTAAAATGGACAAATGACTCAATAACTACACATTTCAATCACCTGTATGTCGTGATAAACATTCATTTACAAGTTAGTTACGTCTGGAGTGCACCAATGAAAAGTCAACCAACAGTGCTGTGACCGCTCTACCTGAGCAATTATTCTCTAAAAAGCCTACAGCGGGTCACTCAAGTAACCTTGTAGTATTACTTGATCTGTGACTTGTTATGACAATGTCACACCAAAAATTAGGAATAGTTTCATATGTTCTAACTGTCCTATAGGAGTGGGTTCGTCTTTTATCCTGCTTTTGTAATAAAAGAAACATAGGCACGTTAATCTTTTAACTATGAACAGCGTTCTGAATATATTCTGTTTAAATATTGGAATACAATTCTACTCTAGCATTTACACATTGCATTGAAAAATTCATCACTTGCTCTACCTTTAATTACCTGATTACCTAACAACTGCAGTTACGTTTTAACACTTGCATAAACACTTGACATAAAATTATATTACCTTTCACTTCCCAAAAAAAACAACAATAAAATAACTGTACATCAGACTATAACACATGGAAACACAAAATACTGAAAAAGAATCACATACCAAAATACCCTTTCATACACTTTCAAAGAAATTGTCACATGAATAGTGAATGAAATATATACAAGACGTAGTTTCACTTTCACATAGATTATTACTTTATACAAATTATCCAGCAAAAAGAATATTGTTATGCAATGAACGTACAATCAATAATAACTCTTTTACTCGTTTATTGATTTTGAATAATTTGAAAACTATTAAACAATAAATTGAATGCACACACTAAAAGAACAAATATTATCAATAATAGAAAAATGAAATTAATAGTCTTTTTACAATTCTTTTACAGGAATTAGTTATCTGGCTTATTTTTACGACTGCAATATTATATAATATAATGTCTAAATGATTTTAATGAATTTAACTCTACTATCTACGTCTGTAAGTGAGGTGAATCTATCTCTGTAGCATAATTCTCACTTCTTTAAACAGTTCCTTTTTATAAGAATTTCTAGTGCATTTTCTGACTCGCAAAACGCCTCTAAGAAATATTTCCACAGCATGGAGCGGCGACGGCGACCCAGATCCTTTCAAGGTCGTGGCAACCCCTTGCTTCGGTGAACAAGTGCTCTGGTGAATTTCTACCACAGTGCTTCGAATTTTATATAGTCTGACTGCAATATCTTCGCGTAATGAATTTCTTACGTGGTAAGCCAAGTTGAAAGACAAAACAAAAAAAGCTGGCAATAGAAAGAAACATTTTCTATAGCACATGCTTTCTATTTCAGTACACGTTCTTGAACGTTGAAATATATTATTTCCTCCTAGATAGAAAAATAGTATATTTCTGTGTAATGCGTTCACGTGAATTTATCAGAATGTTCATGATTTAAAGTTATAAATTCTCTCATACACGGTATAGTTATTTTAACATGATGAGACGAATTACCTTTTTCAAGCTTCAAATCGTCGAAATACGGCGAATTCTCCTCTCCGTCCAGCACGAACAATTGCGATGTGATCAGATCGGCGAGCGGCAGCAAAAGAGAGAGCTTGTCCTGGCGAGGCTTAGCTCTAGGGCCGATATTTTCAAGGGCGATTTTTATTGGTCCTCGATCTCTTGTACGCGAGTGCGTTCAGAAACTTTTAGAAAATTCTCGCAAAGGATACCATTTACTGCTGGTGCGATCTCTTGCAATTCGTTAACATTATAATTGCTGCTTGTCGTGTCTTGACGTTCCCGGATGCTTCTTAAAAATCAATGTAACCGACATATGAGCGGTTACAGTGCAGAGTCAACCGTCTAGAGTGCACCAATGTCATCAGAATCCGAGCCCTATTCATAACAATGTTACGAGTAAATCACTGCAACACTGTTTTACTGAAACATTACCAGAATATGTAAGAAGTAATTACAATTCTTTACGTAACTCATCAGGAATATAATTTTTTAGCTTGAGTCGTCAATATGTTCACAAACCTTTGCAAAGCTACAAATTTTATCCCCCCTCTTGTGTCCAAATGAAAAACGTGATAATTTTACGAAAGTGAAATATGCTTGCTACTGAATATTTATGTAAGATTTTTGTAGTTCAGATTTCTTGTATGTTTAGTTGTCTTATTATTCATTCTGGACGCTTCATTTGTTAATATTACCAAATTTAATAACGACATTACCTTCTTGACAATATTAACAATTCTATTGATACTATAATTAACCACTGAAAATTATTATAAATGGGTGTGTTATGTACAGACAGTCTATTTACGATATTACGAGTTTGTATGTCTGATGTTTATTAAAAAGTTTCAAACACCAGAAAATCTCACATGAATTTACATCACACACACTATTTAACAATATTGTAGAATTTAAATAATTTCTCTTGAATATTCAAACATCAGAAAACCTCACATTAATTTGCATTATACACACCATCTAACTATATTGTAGTATGTAAATGATTTGTTTATTGATTATCCACAACTGTATGGCTTAATTTTATGAAGCCGCGTGTTTGCTCAACGTAAACTTTTTCCCATAGCACGTCATACTTTTCACTTTTCATGTTTCACTTTTCCCCATAGCACGTCATACGCAGTTTTTAACTGTTTTTTTTTTCACGTAAAATAAATAAATAAATAAAATAAAACTCACTTTCCAAAATCCTCCATGCTAAAAAAACTATTCATTATGACGAGGCAGTTTTGGGCCCCCTCACACTTGGCACTATCGCGACGCCAAAGCTCGCCCCCCTCCATCAGTCGAGTTGGAAACAAAGCCAGGTATTCCCAGTCAGCTCCCGCGCACGTCACCCACGAGACATCTACGCACAGAGGCATGTCAAGAACCGTTCGCCCAAGATGTGACTGGAGGACGTGCGAAAGACGAACGGGCAAGATGGGATTTATGTCTAAATACACAAACGGACTGAAAAGGTTTAAAAAATGGAGTAAAATATTGAATTTTTTATCTTTTAACAGATAAAAATTGAGAAAATAAAGTATTATTCAAACACTTAATTTGGAGACACATAATGATAATTTAACTTAGTTTTAATATTAGCCATAGAAAAATATATAATTATTTCTTGTACCAAAATAGACTGGATATTTTTGTGTTTCTGAAAGCGGTATATCTTTTTTCTAACAGTTAATCTTTTCCAAACAGTACCAAAGCCCATTCACTACTGAAAATTGAACTGAAAGTTAAAAATAATATTCCACAAAAATTTTTGGAAGAATGCGGATCCCATGTTGAATACAGTGTTGAAATATGGAATTACCAGCTTAGCGTGGCGCTTCTGGCAAGAATGTTTATATTGAAAAGTTTTGTTTGTGCTTTGCAAGTTCATAATAAAAATTAATTTCACCATCTAGGTGCCTGTTGTGAATCGTGTCCATTTTCGTGACGATAAGATTTTTTATCGTTTTTGATGAATCAAGTTGTAGCTATTATCATAAATACCGAAAAGAAAGTAGAGTAAATCACAGCGCTTCACTAATGAATTCGTAAGTGTTTTCAAAACAAAAAACACGTGTTTTATAGTTGGTTGATTAGTGATCCCGGGCGCGTCAACAGCATAGATCATTAGTCCCGCAAGTGTAGTGCATGTTTCCCCCTCGCGATATGGCGGTAATCTTCCCCCGCTGGATGGAGAGATCCGGCGCCGACCCACTGTCGGCTAGCAGCGTTTCCCCCTAACCAGGACTCTCCTACCAGCGGGCACCGCACCAGTCGGGACAAGCTCTAAGCTCCTGACCGGTCTCCCGGAAAATGTAGTAGTGTAGTGCATGTTAGTGTAAGTGTATGTGTATGTCTAAGGGAATAGGATAGGACAGGACAAGGAAGAGGAAGGAAAGATCGCGCGCGGTTCGTGGCCCGTTTGTTAGGGTACTGCTCCGGCATTCGCCTGATATTGATCGGAGAAACCACGAAAAACTACCGATCAAAGCAGCCGGCCGCTAGAATTCTCCTCCAGACAGCGACTGAATTCGACCTAGCTGACAAGCTAGTGTCTAGAATTTTCTACTGTACACAAATATGCGAGTTTTCCTTAAATATGTGAAAATATGTACTTTGCGTGAAGATATGGACAAATGTGTATTATGAAATACTTTCCTAGTCTCATTCATAAATATATAACCAAAGTTTGATTTCTACTAAAGAAGAAACAAACATGTAATTACATACAATGCCTACTCTACTACTAAGGAATACTCCAAATCCTACTAAGGAACATTTTCACAAGCATTCTTTCTTAAAAGAATTCAAACTTGTCACGTGTAAGACAGTTATATGAAGAAACAGCTTGAGTCCCCTTAGCATGTCACTTTTTCCACAGATATCTCCTGGTAGGAATGCTGTCTGATGAAACCGAGAAATGAATCAAAGTCATTATTGTTTTTCGTGTATTGTTTCTTGTTATTGTATTGCTTCTAACCCGAAATTGTAGCGTATTTTTTTTTCCTCTAAAATTTTTAATTTCCCCTTTTTTCACTGACACTGATTCAACATTTTTCAATTTTTTTTTTATTTACAAAGTATGTGAATTATCATTTACAGAAAGCAATAGTAATGAATCGATTATTGAGTTTTTCTTTAAACGGTTCTTTAACCACAAGCATTTATAATTTTCGGAAATGGAAATAGAATACTTCATGAGCACAGTGAAGTGCACAGCTAAGTGAAACGTATTGATATTTGGTTAGAATACGATGCTATGTAGATTAATAAGTAAGTGCATATTTGTGCATATTTGGCCAATTCTTCCTTGGTACAAATTCGTGTAATTATAGACGCATTTCGTTAAAATAGAAACTTATCTCTAAAACGTTTCAACATTTCATAGAATCTATTTATTTGTGAGCGTTCATTGACTGGAAAGAGCTTGTCTCAGTTTGCGCTTTTTTGTTTTTAATGGATGATAAAATATTTGTGCAAATGCAGGATACTTGTTGATATATTTTTTAAAGCAGGCAGAAGACCTATAACAAGTTGGTTAGTTGTGTTTGGTTTGGTTTTTTCGTGTTTCCGGGCGCGTCAACTGCTTACCTATAACAAGCCATACAGTGTACTTCCCTAAGGTGAATATTATTTCTTATCAATTATTTCTCCTGTGAAGTAGATATATTATTGAAATGTCAACTACAACTCACCACTAAACCAAAAGATAGATTATATTATGTTTACAGAAAAGTATATCTTTTCACTCCAAGCATGCTTCTTTTGAATTTTATCAACTAAGGGTTATTGAGAAAATAAAATAATAATTGTATACTAAAGTGCATATTTCACAATTTTTAGGTCATAAATGAATATTTTTAAAAGCACATTTACTGCATTTTAGGACATAAAAACCCTCTTCCTACTCATCACATTCGCGGCTATACATTCACAGCGTCACCAAAGGCGTGACAAGAAAATCTCTCGAGACCAACATACGAGAATGTCCCGCAATGAACTTCCTCCTTAAAACACGACATGAAGTACTCATCCTACAACCCAGGCACGAACCAAGGGAATAAATTTCCTTTCTTAATAACCTAAACGCGAATTCTCTGTCCTCTTTTTGCGACACGCGCTGAGCAACGAAGATAGATGTGGTCGCAGAGACCTCGACAGTATGTTTAGAGCTGGGCTTGGTGATGGAGGCGGGCGAGCGGTCAAAATTGATTGATTGATTTAATGTGATTCCGGGCGCGTCAACTACCGACATTAGTCACATAAGCGTAGTGCGTGTTTTTTCATCGGGAGGTGGCGGTGTCCTTCCCCCACTGGTTGGCCAGATCCGTCGCCGACATAGCGTCGGCTAACAGGGTTTCCCCTACCAGATGTCTTCCACCAGCGGGGCACCACTGGTCAGCCCAGTCGAAACAAGTTATAAGATCCCGACCGGTCTCCCGGCATGTGTGGTAGTGTTGTGCATGTTTGTGTGTGTGTGTGTGTGTGTGTTAGGTGAGAGGATATGTGAAGAAAGATGAAGGAAAGATCGCGCGCGGTCCGTGGCCTGTTTGTTGGGGTACTGCTCCGGCATTCGCCTGGTGTTGATGGGAGAAACAACGGAAAACTCCCGATCAGAGCAGCGGGCCGCTAGAATTCTCCTCCACACAGCGACTGAATTCGACCTAGCTGAAAAGCTATGTCGAAAATCCTGCCACCGTCAGGAGTGGGACCCTAGGACCTCCCGGTCAGAGGCGCTGCAGTGAAATCAATTGATGCCCTGAGCCACCGCTCTGTTTTTTCGTGTTTACGGGCACGTCAACTGCTTTGGTCATTAGTCCCGTTAGTGTAGTGCATGTTTTTTTCTCGGGAGATGGCGGTGATCTTCCCCCGCTGGATGGCGAGATCCGGCGCCGACCTACCGTCGGGCACCGCCCCAGCCGGGACAAGCTCTAAGCTCCCGACCGGTCTCCCGGAATATGTGGTAGTGTAGTGCATGTTAGTATAAGTGTGTGTGTAAGGGGAGAGGATAGGACAAGAAAGAGGAAGAAAAGATCGCGCGCGGTCTGTGGCCCGTTTGGTAGGGTATTGCTCCGGCATTCGCCTGGTGCTGATCGGAGAAACCACGGAAAACTACCGATCAGAGCTGTCGGTCGCTAGAATTCTCCTCCAAACAGCGACTGAATTCAACCTAGCTCTGACGAAAATCCTGCCACCGGGGGGAGTGGGAACCTAGGACCTCCCGGTCAGGGGGGCTGCAGTTGATGCCCTGAGCCACCGCTCCGGGTGGCGGCCAAAAGCACGTGATGCGAATGGGCCCGGGGCGCACGCGACTCCGCCGCATTGAAGCCCTGACTGCGTGGGCGGCCGGAGCCTCAGCCAAATCTCCTCGTATTTACGTGTTTTCGAAGGCGACGAGCATACGAACTGAACATAGCTTCAACGATTGTTCATGTGGGAGAGTTACTGAATGGAGAAATGTATTATTACTGAGATATACAAAATTTTCCTCTCTCTACATTAATATCTGCCAAAGATCTTAGCGTCCGGCTTGCTGGGCCAATGGGTCACGATATATTATAATCCTTATTACCTTTATAATGGATTACAGGATCCGCCGACTATACAGCGCAGCTGGGAATCTGAAATAGAATGTTTCTATTCCTAGTTCATTTCTGTTTGGATTGACTAAATGAAAGATCACGTTCTTTTCTAAAGAACAAAATTCAACAAAGTTTATTTTTACCTTTTTAGCAAACAATTTAGAGAATTTAAGTTACGCCTTTGATCAAGATATCTTTCAATTTACAATTTTATATCGCGGTTAACTTATCTATTCTTCGTTGATGTCCCTCGTAGACTTCTCAGTCGAAATATCTTGCGAGCTTGTCCAAAGTTCCAAGGAATCCACTTCTGCCCCTATCCAAGCTGGTCGCAAACTATCAAAATTATCAGTCCCGATTACGTCCTATGACATAGTCCCGAACTCGATTACCACTCCCGACAAAGTTCCAATTTATACATCAATATTGCTTCCACATGAAAATATCTGCAATATCATTCACTGTCCTTAAAATTTCACTGATAACCCAATTCTATCTCGATTGTACTCGTTCCCTCTCACGAACCTACTATCAGTGCAGAAGCGCGATGCCGGTCAGAATGAAATCCTCCTGCATGATTCACCCCTCGAAGACTTCGTATTAAACTACCTTCCTTTTTTCATAACGTTTGACCGTCCTTCTCTCACCCAGCCAATCCATACGTTCGTTATATTTTGGTGTAGCTGACCTTTCGATCGTAAACTTCTTCGCCCAATCCCAAATTTTCTACTTTCGGCATCAAGCCATCTCTTAATGCATTTACAAAAAACAAAAACTACATTGTTTATTCACGGTCGTTGCTAAGCTCTTGCTCTCGTGATATTTCGTAATGCATGTTCCACCATATAGTCTACAAATAAATGTTAGTCTATTTTCATGTGACATATCTGTATGTCACATATCGGTATGTATATGTGTGTGTGTGTGTGTGTGTGCGCGCGTGCCTAAGTGGGTGCGGCGTGCCTGGGTGTTGTGTGTGCGTGTGCGTGGTGTGTTGTGCGTGTGTGCGCGTGTGTGTGCGTGTGTGTGTGTGCGTGTGTGTATGTGTGTGCGCGCGCGCGTGTGTGTGTGTGTGTACTTTGGTGCAACAACTCTTTACAAGCTAAGTCCTACCAGCGGAAAAATAATGCATGGAAGGCAAAAAAAGTAACTATACAAAAAGGCATTTATTCCACAAAAGGCATAAATAAACTTCGTCATACGTCTTTATTTGTTATGATTCGTGCACATATATAATCAGCCTCTGTAATACGTTTGTTAGAATAAAATAGGCATTTCTCTAAACATCCGATGTTTAGCGATGACATTGCAAAAGATAGCTGTTTACAAGTGAGTGACAGTGCATCAGCTGATGTCACTGCAGCGCCCGCCGCGGCTGCTCTGATCGGTAGTTTTTCGTGGTTTCTCGGACCAACACCAGGCGAATATCAGGGCACTACCCTGACAAACGGGTCACGAACCGCGCGAGATCTTTCCTTCCTCTTCCTTGTCCTATCCTCTCCCCTTACACACACAGACACACACACTTCCACTAACATTCTATTACATTTTGCTGGTCCGACGGTTCTCGATATTATCCCACGTGCTCAGAGACGTGTAGAATCTGCAACTAAAGGTGAATGAGAGGACAGAGAGGCAGAGACAGAGAGAGGCATAGAGACAAAGTCAGACAGAGAAAGACGGAGAGAGACGGAGAGAGAGAGTGAGAGAGAAGGATTTTAACGAAAACGAGACTTGCACCATTCTCTTAAGCGGCTTTTACGTTATCCGACGAGAAAGTTTAATAAAATTTAAAGTCATTTTTAAGACAATTTTGGGGCTGCATATAAAGTACCCTCCAAACTCAAAATATCCGTTTCAAACTCAGAAGGCCCTGGGACCATTTAAATCACGTGCGGAATATTAAATTCGGAGAAAATCGGCTGAACAGTTAGACACAGACGCTAACATCGACCACAGTCGGGCCGACAGACACACGGACGTTTTGCTTTCGATCGATTTGTCGGTGGGACATTGATGTCCCACAAAACAGGGATTCTTACTACACAACATAATAGAGAAAGTAATTTTCTATCTATAGGAACAGGACTGTGTCGTTACCAGTGCCCAACAAATTTAGTTTTCCTTTCGAAATTTCCCGTTTTTTCCCGAAGCATTACAATACTTTCTCTTCTAGTGAAATAAATGCTAGAAAGTAAAAGTATATTTTCTGAAAAACCGATCCAATTTTTTTCTTTAATATGCTTCTCGACTTAAACAAAGTAGCTTGTAAAATGGTGCGTAGTATGCGGCGTATGTATTTAATGGTGCGTGTTTCTTTTTGAAAATTGTCTTTTGATAAGGGAAGGCTAACAAGTCTATGAATCATGGCATGGAAAGCTGCGTGTTTGTGGGCAGATGGATGTTGGGATGTGTTATGGATGACAGTGTCTGTGTGTGTGGGTTTTCTAAAAACATTGAAGATGTGTTTATTGTCCGACCTAGAGTTAGTTAGGTCTAAGAAATTAATTGATTGATTTTCATTTTCTAGTTCTTTAGTGAATTTTATGGATGGACCATTAAATACATAGCTACCGCCAATGGATACAGTACCACTCTCGTTGACAACATACTACGTCGCAAATTAAATAAGAAAAAATTGAAAACGTATACAAGCCTCACTCCATTCACCCAGAAACCATCAAAATTTATTTCTATTCCGTTCTTTGGAAAAATATCGCAGAAGGTAGCCCATATTCTTCACAAATACAATTTTCACGTTTCCTTTACCACACACAAATCAAACCTCAAACAGCTACTTTCACCTCGCAACACCACCCCACTCATCACAATACAAACAAATCGCTTTTTGCTACACATCTTATAAACGCAGGCAACACTTTCCACCCAGACTCAGACATTAAAATTCTTGAAATAGAAAATAAATTCTGGAACAGAAGTGCTTTAGAAATCTTTTACATATTTCAAGCCAAGCAGAAATCTGAGGCCCTTCTCAATGAACAAACTAATTTCCCTCTGTCCCCTCTACTAATAATTTTACACACCCCGACCTCCCTAACTGACTCCCCCGCCTCCTAAGACATTTCCAAGAGAACACTAAACAGACCTCCTCCGACCCACCCACCCCCGCCGGATCTCCGGAAAGCAATAAAAACCCCGTGTCACGTTCCCTCTGGTCACAGTCGTCCGACTTTTGCCGACAGCTGCGAGGTAAGCAAAGGGGCTCAACTTACTATTCAATTATTTCCCCTCTTTGTAATAAATTTTATTTAATTAATTTTTTTATCGGTATTAATTCCCCCCCGTCGCAGTTCATTTTTGCAATTTTATCTGCTATATGTTCCTTAAATTTTGCAATCATACAATGTGTCTTTCTGTATTGATTTTTTGTTTAATTTGAACCGCTACTAATCCTCCCGTTGCATTTCCCCTCCCTTTTTTTTGAAATTTTATCTGCTATCTGTAACTAAATACTTTAGATGTATCCATTAATTGTAATTTAATTTTCTATCTTATTGTGTATTTATTTATAATTTTGTTGTATCTTTCTATATCTTGTAGACTGACGATGACGGCAAAGCTTTAGAAATCCGGCTATCTTAATAAAGCTAATACATTGACGAAGATGACCTCTTTTATTTCTTCTTCAACTATACGTAACACGTGGAGGACGAAATTGGAACAATCAGCTGGTCCGGTTTCAAAAACAGTCAGTGTGCAAGAACGAGCTGCAATTTGCTTACTCCGTGCTATTAGTTGAATTACTCAGCAACCATATGGGAAGATAAATTGATTTTTTTTTCACAATTGGATTTTTTTGCGCTCTAGAGGGTGCAATCCACAAAAATCCGGTGATAGACGTTACAAAAACAAGATTTTCCCAAAAACTGCATCAATTGTTTCCTTTAAATTTTTGGTAGGGATGGTGATAAATGCACTCTATAAGATGACATAAACTCCATATTGCTCTATCCCTTGTTTTGTTTTTTTTAATTACAAAAATGTAATTTTTTGACTTGTCTCTCATGTCGTTAATATTTATATTAGCTGCAATTTGTTCATGTTATTGTATTCATGAGTACGTGTGATTTAAATAATGTCAGATAAAGTTTATCAAAAACTCAACAGTTTTCTGTTAAAATGAACTCAAAATTTCGCATGTTCAGAAACGCTCAAACACCATTTTCTCAAAAACAGCTCCAAATGTTTTCTTAATTTCTTCCAACTTGTAGTGCTGATTTCACTATTTAATACGACATAAAGTTCATTTCGATGTACTCTTTGGTTTTCTTCAAAAATTACACAAATGTATTTTATTTCAAATATCTCTTACGCCGTCAATATTTACATTTCCAGCGATTTGTAAACACTATTGCATTTGTGAGTTAAAGTGCCTCAAATGACTTTAAATGAAGTTTTTTGAATACTCAAAGAGTTTCTGTGAAAAAAAGCTTCAAATTTAGCTTTTACAGTAACGTTTAAACGCCATTTTCTCAAAAAGGCTCCAAATTTTTCAATTAAAATTTCTATTTAGGATGAGGTTTTACTATTCTTTAATATTCTTAAAGTAATATTTAGATTCTACTCTTAGGAGACCGAAAAATTGAGAAAATGTAAAAAGAAACAAAAAAACTTTGGGTGACAATAGATGGCAGCTTGGCAAGAGGATGGGGGAAGAGTAATGTCAGTCCACACCAAGGAAAATTTCCAATCCTGGATTCACAGATTTACTCAAATACACTCCAACATATGTAACAACATAACAACAACTGCGGTCACCAGACAACTCATGCCACAAGCGTTATGTCTCCTTAAGCGTTGCTTGTCTGCCCCATAGAATAGATCTGCCCCATAGAATCTATTCGTTAGGATGACTCTTTAATACAAGCGACAATACGGATGTACTTTAGCAAAATAAACAATGTTTAAGATGAATAGTAATAGCGTATTAACTTGTTTTAAACTTATGTTTTGCAGCTAATGGAATTATTTAAATGACTATAGAAGCTATTAATTATAAAAACAACTGGGGGTGGTCATAGAAAAAGTCAGTAGAAGCAAAATATATTCAATAGATGAAAAGAAGTTTTATTTTTCCTATAAAATCTCTGAATCTGTCATCAGTTACAAGTTTAAGAATCTACTGGCAACAACTGCAACTGTCCAGAAACTACTGGGTGTAGTTTGAAACTAACCCACTATGTGAAATTTAAATGACTGTAGATTCAAGGTTCAAGGTACAATATCTTCCTTCATATATAACTTTCAAACATAAAACGTGAAAACGAGGAAGTCGATAGAAATGGAACATTTTCACAGCATTTGAGTAATTATTATTGTAATAGTTCGAGATGGATTTAAAATTAATCAGAAATAGAATAACAATTCGTTATATTTGAACACTCTACGAGATTTTACTTAAATGAAGTAAAATTATGTTTGTGTGCCTCAACAAGTTATGAGTATAAGAGGATTAAAAATAAAAGTGTTTAATTCAATGGTCTGTAAATACATCGAGTTCAATAACGTACAATGGTTTCTAAAAAGAAGTGGTACGATGAGGTTTCTTCTTAAGAGACTTAATCTATGTTAGCAGATTACTTTTATAACCTAATTTCTGAATGTCATGCAGCTTTTGCTGGTTATGTGCTTTTATGTGAAATATTTCATTGCTTCAGGTAAGAAAGAATATTAATTTAATGAAACGATTATCTCATTGGAAAGTTATTCAAATTTGGAGAGGAAATCTCTGATATGATATCATCTGAGATAATCTTCTGGATAATACTTCCTACATAAAATAAATGTTAAACCCACTCAAATGTAAATTCAAAATCCATTTTCAAACATTTTTGAAGTTAATATCTAAATCGAAATCTCTTTGGCGTTTATTATACAGTCAGTATTATCCCAGTTAAGTTTTATTGTACAATCCAGTTGCATGGAAAAATTGTTCGAAGAACGGGTACCTTAACTAGCACAACATGGGTAATGCAATGAAGATCTCAGTTTCTCTTTACAGCAACGTGAACGTTAAAAATCCAAAACATGCACTTAGTGCAAAATGCAGCATTACAAATTATTCGTGCTATAGAAATAAGTGTAAATATTTTGTACAATCTAAAATAATAATAAACAGTAACACATTCGTTTAAGAATTTAATTATTTTTCTAACTAGATACAACTAGTTTACTAAAAATAAATTACATCTTTCATTCAGTAAATGGCATTTATTATGCTAAAAATATGAAGAAGAAAGTAAATATAATAAGTACACTGAATATTTTTATAATTAAACACCTGCTAGAACTAATCAATCGCGAAAATTTAAGAATTTCTCCTTGTGCGGACTCTATATTAAGTTCGGTATCCTCGAGGTTGGAATCTATTCTCTTAATCACTTCCTCATGTTCTTTTACCATAATAGCCAAGTTTTGAAACATCTGCCCAAGTTCTACAATTGTGGATTCAATATTGTGCATTGTATCCCGTCTACTTTCAATATAGTGATCCGATTCATCATTTAATAAAACTTGGCGTTGGTTGTCGACATTCATGTTTATTGCTACATGTTCGTCACCCAGCAAAACTGATCCATGGATTCCCGCTGTGTTGAATGAAGGAAAAGATGAAGATAATGGTTTCTGCTGAAAATTGTCTCTTCGCGCAATAAGCTGCTTCTGATTCTCATTTCTCATTTCCAGAACATGTCTGAATTCACGAGACAAAGATGTAAGCCTTGTTTGTAATATCAACACAATATTAGAGCAATGAGTGTTGAAATTTTTACTCCTTTTTGGATTGTACGAATGTTGCACATCGTTTTGTAAGCTCGCAGTCTGCTGAATTAAATCTTCAATGTCACCTTTGATCATATAAATTAGATTCTCCACTTCCAGAGGACGGTCGTTGAATAGAGATTTTTGCTTTGACATAAATGTTAATTTTTCTAATTTTATGTAGGCTATAACCATACTTTTTCTCACATGTTCGGCTCCATTCATAAATTGGACGCTATATTCCTTTTTTTCACTTCTTGCCTCCTTGAATGGCACGACTTTATCACATTTTACTTGCATAGATTGAAGAATATGTAAAAATTCCTCTGTTATATCCATTTTCCAACAGTTTATTGCAGCAAAACAGATAGCATGATGACCAACATAATTTAGATGTTTAAAATCTGAAATAGTGACGCCACTTCAACATTGTTTGTGGTACGCTGGGAATTTAAATACTAATCGTTGTTTCCACTTTCCGTGTATTTTCTTTTACCAACGGTTGGTATGTTTATCAAAAGAAAAAATATAAATATTTTCTCTATCAGCGTCATGTTTACTACCGTCAACTCATAAAAACAGTGTAACACCATTTTTTTCGTCTCATTTAATCCAACGTTTTCTTCGCGTAACTTCCATATCACTTCAACGTTTTTATACTTAACATACCAATTAAATGCTTTGATTTTAACTTATAATTAAATGTGTATTTTCAGCTTTCATAATTACATGTTTACTACAATTTGCAGAAATAAAAAAAATGCAATTTCATTTAGGAAACTTCCTTATCCATATTTTACTATTAAATGAACTGCTCACTGACAAACACGTAAAAAGACTTAAGTGTTTTAATTGTAGATTTACATAATCATTTCTTAATCCTTGAACACATGTTTCTATGTTCTTGATATTATTTACATCGTGCTTCAGCATAGAATATACAACTCAAGGCCCTCTGTTTCATACTTTGCTAGTGAGGAAATAAATGCCGCTCGCCTAATCATAAACTTGCATTTCAATAATCAAAATAAACTTTAGAAAAGAAACTCTTGTTGATCGTATGATATGTGCAGGTAAAAATCTAAATTATTAGGAGTGGATTGTTAGGAAAGAAAGAAGCCTGCTTTCTATTGCTTTAGTAATTGTAATGCGTAGAAATCATGTTCATCAAGTGTCAGTATCAACAGCTCACTACAAGATATCCACATACAATACATGTACGTTACTTTACAACGCATTGCCAAATGAAATTAAACAATTAAAATTGGTACACAAATTTAAGCTAAAAGTAAAATCTTTTCTGCTGCAAAACTGTTTCTATACAATTAGAGACTATACTGAT
Organism: Teleogryllus oceanicus; assembly: GCA_964035755.1. Taxonomy (NCBI): domain Eukaryota; kingdom Metazoa; phylum Arthropoda; class Insecta; order Orthoptera; family Gryllidae; genus Teleogryllus; species Teleogryllus oceanicus. The sequence continues at coordinate 56,297,021 of CAXIVR010000012.1, forward strand.
CGTCAAAAAGAAAAATAATGGTCACTTTAACAAAACAAAGATATAGTATAATAAATTAGTGTACATTTGCATTGTATATTTTTTTAAAAGACTTAAATGCCTGTAACAAGTAATGTACTTGCTGGTCAATGACCCCCATCTCGATCGGCTTTTTGTCCAGTTTCCCTGATCCATTGAGCAAATGCTGAAATGACCCTTTGATTTGCTTCTGGACGTAAATGTAGCTTCACTATGCGCACGTTTTGTTGAGCTTTCCTTTTGCTTGCAATCGTAGTAGAGCTTAGGGTGAGTTTTCTATTTGTTAGCAATAGAGAAAAATCAAATCTGTTCCTTCGCTTCCGGTACAAAAGAGTTTTCTACAATTCGGCAACGAAAATATCTAGTTTTTGAAATGTTAATCTCTCGCTTTTTAAAATTTTATTATTGTTATTATTATTATTATTATTATTATTATTATTATTATTATTATTATTATTCATCTTTAAATTATTAATTAATAGTTAATTTGTTGGGAAGGGATTCTGAAACTCAAGAAAGCGTGCGCAGATGATTTTCTCTCCCATAGGTCACATACAGTTTTTGACTGTTAATAAATGCAATGTAATTCAGTTCTATTTCAATACTGAGTGTACAGCAGGGTAGTGTTAGGTGTGTATAAATATGCTGGGTAAACTAGGAATACCGGTCAGTGGAGATGCATTACCTAACGTACATTTTTGGGGGCAAGAAAACGTTTGGTGAATTAGAATTGGCAGTCGTACTTTCCTCCAGGTGAACATTTTGGCGACATCTTTTTGTTGTTCTGTGGCAACAACCAAGTTAGGTCATTGCTTCGTTTGCATATTGTACATGCAAGTTTGAGACCAAAAAAGTAAATAGTAGGGAAATTACGATGTCTATTATAGACAGTATGACTTCTATAGCTGTATAATAATGATCACAATATCTTTATTTATATTCAAAAAATGTATGCTACTGTTTTTTGTATATATTTTCATTTTGGGGGATTAAGTAGTTGAAGTGCAATTTAAAGAAGTTGACTATTCTATAATATACTTCTACAGTGAATACTGTTTCTGAACTTGTTGGCAAGCGTTCTAACAAGCATTTCTACCAAGGAACATCTCAGTGACCATAGGAATTCCACATTTCAATGATAACATGTTTATTACAAATGATGTTTTTATCGACAATAACGAACGTAAAAACCAAATCCTCATAAAGTCACAAGTTCACAAATTTGATCAGTGAGAAAACTCCAAATTTTCCCTCTGCTACAAATTAGCCCACAGTAGAGCAAGAAAAAGGAAAATGTGATGTCGAAGTCACAACAATACAAAGCAAATGATTTTGAGTCAAGCCCTCATAAAAACGAAATTTCACTTTCACTTCAAAAACGTGAGGGATAGACAACTTAAATTTATTAAACATGCCAGAACGAGGCATACTTCGTTCAGTATAGAAGGCAAAGTAGGGGAAGCAAAACATATTGAGGTTCCCAAGAACTATGAAAGCTACGGTTTTGGTTTCAAACTGAGAATATTAAATATCAGTATTTAATTCAAATTTAAGAATCATTTAACAGCAACTATTGTACGAAGTACGTCCAGAAAGTAATTTTCGCTACTAAACGAGGAGTCTATTACATTGAAAAAGTTTAGTGTAGCAGAGGCAGCAAACGTTGTACTATTTTTTAGCAGAATCACGACCGTAATTGGGACATAGGATCAACATTTGTATTCATGTGCGGAAGATGTCTGCCACCTCGGATAAGTACGAGTGTTTGACAGTCACCTGCAACTCTGCCACTCTGCATCACTGTGATATGTGCAATGCTGAGCCATAGGTGAATCTAGGGGGAGGGAGCCATGGGGGACATGCTCTCCCCAAGGGTCTAGAGTTTTCGTTTACCTTCCTTTATTTGGCAAAATTGAATTAATATTTATTTATGTTCCAATTATATAATTACTTAAACAAGAATATTGAGAGTATCATATGTACAGTACCTAAATAATATACAAAATAATTAAAAGTATGCTTATTATTTAACAAAATCAATGATGTCCCCCTCCCAAAATGATCGTCTGGATCCTCCCCTGTGATGACCGGGTAACAGCTTTTTGAGGAGTAAGCAATTATGGATATTGCTGCGGGGGGGGCGAGATTCGGACTATACGGTGGATAGTCAAACAGCTTCCATCGGAAATGCAGCAGAAGATCTGTCCTGCGTCGAGCCATCAGGGACCAGCCATGAAGAAGAAGCTTCTACAACGCTTTCCAAATTTTCTCAAAAAAATCCGCGATTTTTTGTCTTTACTTTTCTTCGGAACAGGAGAATGTACTCACAAAAAGTGGGTATGGTCGATTTTTATTAATTTCTCTGAATTTTCAAAAATTGCAAAAGTTTAAAATTTGTCCGATCGCTCCATCATTATTGACGATTGTCCTTCCAAAGTAACTTTTACCTGCGTGATGTAGAGCTAAATGTGGGATTTTGATTACAACAGTCATTTGAGGATAAGATTGCGGTGTCTTTATGGCATTCAGCGCTATCCTACTCCAATCACCTATATTATTTCTGTACAGTGGATATCTGTTTCTGGTCTCCCAGCTGGCAAATCTTAAAAAATGAAGTGTCAAAAGATATACATAGGATTTCTGTCAGAGAAAATCAATTTCAATTTCACTTTATTAATATTACGAACTTGTGGAAAGAAATCGCGCAAATTATGCAGGCGCTATTGCAATTAACATCTCCCGACCTGCATCACGTGTGTGTTCTCACTCGTCGACGGCGCATGCGCTGCGCCCAGGGTGCCTTACGCACCTCGCCCGGGATCGCTGTCGTTTCGTCGACGTGGAAACTAGTACTTACCTTCTCTGTTCATTGTTTGGGAAGTATTACGTTGCTTTACGAGCAAGGTACTGTAGTCTTTCCCGGACGTGTCCTGCCTCTATGAAACAACTGGGTTCTGCAAAGTACTTAAGACACTGGGTCGCCTTGTATCAATACGGCCTCGCTTTTATTGAGAACGCTAAGTTGACGTCGCTAAGCTGCCTCGTGCCCGAACGGTCCGGGTTCGAATACCACCCGAGAGCGCCGACCTATCTTCTGGTTAACGGGGTTTTCCCATAACCAGGCATCTCCCATCAGCGGGCCACCGACCAAACCGGGACAAGTTCTAAGTCCCCAACCGGTCTCCCGGCATCGGTGGTAGTGTAGTGCATGCAGTGTAAGTGTGCGTGTATAAGTAAGGGGAGATAACAGGACTAGAAAGAGGAAGGGAAGATCTCGCGCGGACCGTGGCCCGTTTGTTAGGGTACTACTCCGGCATTCGCCTCGGGTTGATCAAAGAAACCACTGAAAACTACCGAACAGAGCAGCCAGCCGCTAGAATTCTTCACTACACTGCGACTGAATTCGACCTAGCTTAAAAGTTAGGGTCGAAAATCCTTCCACCGTCAAGACTCGACCCTGGAACTACCCGGGCGGAAGCGCTGCAGTGACATCGGTTGATGCACTGAGCCACCACTCTCAGTGCTCTCCCTATGTCTTCACAGCACTTGCAGATCCCTTTTCTCGCCCTTCCTGTACTTCTCTCCCTCGTCCCTCGCCTCGGAGCATGGACTAAAGAGGTCTCTATAATGCTTTACTCTAGGCCCGGAGTCCTCTGCGGCCGGATTGATTGATTGATTTTTTCGTGTTTCCGGGCACGTCAACTGCTGTGGTCATTAGTCCCGTTTGTCTAGTGCATGTTTTTTTCTCGGGAGATGGCGGTGATCTTACCCAGCTGGATGGCGAGATACGGCGCCGACCTACCGTCGGCTGGTGGGGATTCCCCCTAACCAGGACTCTCCCACCAGCGGGGCACCGCCCCAGCCGGGACAAGCTCTAAACACCCGACCGGCCTCCCGGAATATGTGGTAGTGTAGTGCATGTTAGTGTAAGTGTGTGTGTGTGTGTGTGTGTGTGTGTGTGTAAGAGGAGAGGATAGGACAAGGGAGAGGAAGGACAGATCGCACGCGGTCCGTGGCCCGTTTGGTAGGGTACTGCTCCGGCATTCGCCTGGTGTTGATCGGAGAAACCACGGAAAACTACCGATCAGAGCAGCCGTCCACTAGAATTCTCCTCCAGACAGCGACTGAATTGGACCTAGCTGAAAAGCTAGTGTCGAAAATCCTGCCGCCGTCAGGACTCCCGGTCAGAGGAGCTGCGATGACATCAGTTGATGCCCTGAGCTACCGCTCCCGGTCTCTGCGGCCGGAGCGCCACCGGGTTTATGGCTGGAACGCGCGACCGCAAGCACGCCTCACGGGACGGAAGAGGCCACTGGTTTTGCCGCGGAGATGTTTTCCTCCGCCGTTCATCTTCCTCGGGCCATGGAGCCGCGCGGTAAAAGGTGATGCCGTTGTGTTGATTTTTCGCATCTGCCCCGGGAAGGGGAAATAGATGGAGTTCGCTCGCCCAGCCAAGCGCGATTTTGAGAGTTGTTTTTGTTCGACATCTTTTGGCTGGATTTTTAAGACGATTCTGGGGAGGGGACGAGTTCTTTTGGTTATCAGCTTTTGGGATGTAACCATGGTGTGGTTGACGAATTTTGATCTACACGGTAAATAACGCTAAAGCGAAAAGTATTGAAATACGCTTTAAAAAGTTATGTGGGTGTGCTTGACCTGAGAGTAAACTACTAAAAAATTTGATTACTATTGCTGAAACGTCTACAATCTCAAATACTCTTGAAACCGTTTAAATTACATAATGAAGAAGGATCGAAGTAATTTCAGCGGTTATTATTCTATATAGTGAACAATTTTACGACTGCATATTTCCAACAACAATTGTTGAAATATATTTTTAGCAGATTAAATATATTTATAGCCAACGAATACTAAACCAGTCAGCTATTTGAAGATGAAGATAAAGATACATCTAAGTTAAACGAGATAGTTGTCATCAAAATATTGGAGAAACGATTTTGTAAACAATATTATGAAAACTTGTAATACATTCATTATTGTATCTGTTCAGAGCTCAAAATTACTATCGCGAGGAATGCAAAGTAAGCGATTCATCATCATCACCACACATACATTTCGGTTGTTATCTTCTGACGCATTCCAATAAGAAACATTAAAATGATATTTACTCTTTCGATCTTCCGAGGCAAGTGCTCTACCACATCCCACGAGATTATACTGAGTGTGACATCACACGCTTTCTGAATTTATTCACTGAAGATTTTCAAGTCAAATTTGCCTACGTTGTGTCAGCCCTCATTCGTGGAAAGTAGAACTTACTTTCTCTGTTCATTGTTTGGGAAGTTTTGCTTTGCATCATGAGTATGGTAATGTAGAATTTACCGTACGTGTTCCGCACAAATATCATGGCCCTATGAAACAACAGGGTACTGTAAAGTCAACAAAACACTGCGGCCTCATGAATCAACATACCGCCTCAATTTTATAAAAAGCTACCGCCTCAATTTTATTCAGAATTATTCAAAGCGTACACACTTGGAAATTTCGATGAATAGTAATAATAAAAAAATAATGTTCTATGCCAGGGAATTTCAAACTGATGTAGCGTCACGTTGGCGACCGTGGGTGGGAGGAGGAGCGGAAGTATGGCATACCTGCGGGCTGAATAGCCACAGCGCCACGGCGTTGGGATATATTTAGACCAAGTGGACGCCAGCTTGACCTGGAAGGTCACGTGGTAAACGCGAACCTCCCTCCTACACCAAGGACGGTCACGTGGCGGCTACACTGTAGGTATAAAATCGAGCCAACGAGCTCACACGGGTTTTTTGTTCTGGAAACCTCGTGCGATGTGCAAAACTTTACGTCCAGGCTGGAGCGTGTCGTGCTTCTTGCACGGGTGACGAGGTCACGGTAGTGGCGCGGGAGAAGCGTCAGTGGAGGCGGGGCCTGCCTACCTATGTGGGGTATCCACAGGGATATACTCAAAAGTGTGTAGTTTCGGAGCAGAATTTAGATATTGTACATACGTGTAAATAAACTTGTACATACTTGTAAATGTCTGGGTGTTTTTCTCGATGACGCCACATTGTGCGTCGCAGCTCCCAGGGGCGTCGCGGCCATATGATAGACAAACCGCGGTGATTTATCAAAGATGATCTTTAGATACTTTCGCAGTAGAGGCGCATTCTAGAAGAGTAGAAAGTACTTTCCAGAAGAGGTTGTTCACCATGAGTAGATCAAAGGATCCCTTTAGTACAGAAATCCCATCAACATTAAGCACTAAAGAACAAGAGCAATTCATCTATATTTCTTTCGACTCCAGATTAAAATCGAAGTTCGATTCATTTCCGGAGCTTGGTGAAAAAGGAGTATCCTCAAATAGCAACATGGCCCCAACGTGGACGAAAAATGTTTGAAAGTCTCTGCTCTATGCTACTCATAGGAAAGTATCTCTTGTGAAAGTTTCATTTCGGACTTGGCCTCTATCGGCGATTGGTCGCCATAAAGATTTAATAGTTATACGAATTGTTTAAACTCATTTCTGCAGCTTCTGCAGTTGTCTCGCATCTCTTTTCGTGAATGTCCGTATATTTAAGTTATACAAAAGACAAGTATCAAAATAATATTTTCTAACGTTAATTCGCTTGATTCACTTGATTGCGCCAATAATTTCATTTGATTGCGCCAATAATTTGTTATACTGTTATTTAAATTTTGAAAGTAAAAGATGAATGCGTATTCTAAATAATGGAAATAATTTGTTCTAGTTTTTATAAGAGATATTCTTTCAAATTTACGAAAATTTCTAATTAATTCACTTGATTGCGCCAATAATGTGTTATACATGTTAAAAATTATTGAAAGTAAAAGATGAAATGACGTATCTTAAATAATGGAATTAATTAATTTGTTCTTAGTTTTTATAATGAGATAATTCTTTCAAATTTACCCGGAAGACTCTCTCGATAAGATATTATAGAATATGCCGAACACGACAACATATTCGATTCGCTATATAGCTTCTGAAAAAGTTCCTCAGTCGCCAAGAGACGTCTCCCTGCAGCCGAAAACCATCTCCGGTCCTCCGAGAAGAACGTACCGCAAGGAATGTGCACGTGTGGAGACTGTGATTGATTTTTTTGTGTTTCCGGGAGCGTCAACTGCTTTGGTCATTAGTCCCGTTAGTATAGTGCATGTTTTTTTCGCGGGATGGCGAGATACGGCGCCGACCTACCGTCGGCTAGTGGGGTTCCCCCTAACCAAGACTCTCCCACCAGCGGGGCACCGCCCCAGCCGGGACAAGCTCTAAGCTCCCGACCGATCTCCCGGAATATGTGGTAGTGTAGTGCATGTTAGTGTAAGTGTGCGTGTAAGGGGAGAGGATAGGAGAAGGAAGAGGAAGGGCAGATCGCGCGCGGTCCGTGGCCCGTTTGGTAGGGTACTGCTCCCGCATTCGCCTGGTGTTGATCTGAGAAACCACGGAAAAATAGCGATCAGAGCTGCCGTCCGCTAGAATTCTCCTCCAGACAGCGACTGAATTCGACCTAGCTGAAAAGCTAGTGTCGAAAATACTGCCGCCGTCAGGACTCGAATCTACGACCTCCCGGTCAGAGGCGCTGCAGTGACAAGTTGATGAACTGAGCTACCGCTCCCGGTCTGCAGACTGTGAATCTCCTCCATTTCAACGGCAGAGAGAACCTCTAATGGTGCTGAAGATACTACTGACGTCTTCTGCTTACAACTGGAATTCCGTTCTCGCGTCACGAAAACGGCTAAGAAAAATACAGAGATCTCTTCTCCAGGCTCACAAATTGTTGCTAAGGCTAGTGAACGGGAGGCAACGTTCTAAATGAGTTCTTGAAAATTTAAAGATGTTCTTTGCCGTGAATATGAAGGCCGTGAGTGAGATTGGAATGCCTTTACAAAGTTCACGAAATTATCTTAAGTAACAAAACAGCACCAGGTGATACAATATTAGCATGACATACTACTTCATATGATATTTGCACGATGTATTCATAATGTGAAATAATAAAATACTTTATATTTCTTGTTACTTTCATATATTTGTGGAGCAATCTTTGCAACAACGCACGTTTAATGTGCTACCCGTAAGTAATGAAACCGAAGACAATTTGTGCTTAAGTCAAATGTCTGTTTTTCATAAATATCCAATCTATCGGTAAGTTGTTGCTGTTGGCCTGAAAGATATACATTAAATAGCCTACTTACGATACGCACTGCATAATCTTTCAACTCACTCTCGCAGATTTTGAAACATTATAATGCTTTTACAATTTGACACATCGTTGCCAAAACCCCATGAGAACGGAATTATATTACATAGTTCCTTACATTTCGTTTCATTCATTAGATTACATTCGCCCATTTTCACGACTGTCGTTCATTACAGTCTATCTGCACGAAAACCGATTTCAGCGTAATACTGAGTCAAGGTTTCCGCTCAGAAAGCGAGTGGAGCGGATAACAAAGTCGTGCTCTGGTGACACAGTCTACCTGCTGGCGTCACTGTCGAAATCGTCACGGGGTTACGCAGGTGCTTGAAGGAGCATGCGGAGCTCGTGCACGAAGGAGAGGCCACTCCTCCCGCACGGTTTCCGCCCCCACACCCACCCCCTACCTCCCACTCCCACCCACCGCCGCGTAATGAGACAAAACGCGACGCTCGCAACGAGCTCGCTTCTCCGAACTCAGCGCGCGCCCACCCGCCCCAGGCGCTTTGTAGTGCTCCGGCGCAGATTCCGAGGAAGCCGCCGTTCCCACCCACCCCTCCCCCTCCATGCTCCCCCCCACTCTTCGTGCACGCCTCGCCGCGCGCCCGCAGAACCAACACCCCGCACCGGGAGCGGTAGCTCAGTGATGTCACTGCAGCGCCTCTGACCGGGAGGTCCTAGGTTCCCACTCCCCACGGCGGAAGGATTTTCGACACTAGCTTTTCAGCTAGGTCGAATTCAGTCGCTGCCTGGAGGAGAATTCTAGCGGCCGGCTGCCCTAATCGGTAGATTTCCGTGGTTTCTCTGATCAACACCAGGCGAATGCCGGAGTAGTACCCTACCGAACGGGCCAGGGACTGCGCGCGATTTGTCCTTCCTCTTCCTTGTCCCACCCTCTCCCCTTACACACACACTTACTCTAACATTCACTACACAACCACATATTCGTGTCGGGGGCGTAGAGCTTGTCTCGGCTGGGGCGGTGCCCCGTTGGGGGGAGAGTCCTGGTTAGGGGGAATCCCCACTAGCCGACGGTAGGTCGGCGCCGGATCTCGCCATTCAGCGGGGGAAGATCACCGCCATCTCCCGAGAAGAAATATGCACTACACTTACGGGACTAATGACCAAATAGTTGAGGTTTGAGTGGGATTATTTGAGTCGGATAAAATTCTCTTATAGATTTAAACATTTAATTTGAATTAATATATTCGAGTCATCAGGGTCTTTCCTTTCGATCTTGCTATCGTTTGGAATAATTGTAATACACTTCCAAAGTGAGCGTATTACAATTAAGGCTCGGAATTTTAGGTAGATTCGTTTTTATTCCTATTAATCTTCAGCGTTGAATGTTTAGTAGAAATTGAAGTAGCACCCCGAATTGCTTATAACCTAAATATCAATATTTTGCCTAAGTTGCAGAAAAACAAATATTTTCTTCGAAGCAGATATGGATGCACATTTCGTTAAATTGTATGTGAATAAATTAATGTTTTGAGGATTTTCAAGTTTAATACTTTGGAGTTTTTGTATATATGGGGAAGGACGTTCCAGTTTGGAATGCAGTGTCTGATCACACATCACATGTTACAGTGGGACTTCCCCGAGTGTGGGTCACGACCTGTGAAGACCGCTGAGAGCGATTCTACTACTACGGTCAATTCAGGTTATAACACTCCGTGCGATAATACACATTCGTAACACGAACTGCTTCCAAATTTCCTCAGATACACAGACAAAAAGGGTAGAACGTTGAAAATGATGACTTCACGTTTTACTTCGAGATTTCTGTCGATCTTGGTTGCTGGGTTTCATATGGGAAATAAATAAATATTTTCGTCGTTTTAACACATATTTTTCAATTTTTAAGCACATTAAAAAAATATTTTGAAAAATTCCGTTTTTCACCTAAAACTCCGAGCCCTGATGAGTACAGTGTTCTCTTGAAAATGATAAGTACCCTTGAAAGTCCATGGTTTAAAGAGCGTGGGATATGTGACAGGTTTCTTGTGGCAGGTTTCAAATGACCTTGTACCCGTCGAGCAAACACGCGTACAGATCTTCAAGGTGCGGACAATCTCGAATGCAAATCCTGAAGAAACTCAGGCTTTGGTGTTTTTCGATCTTGTCAGTTCTGCTTGCCGGATTTGGGGCTCAGTCGTTCGCGCTAAATTTTGCTGGGGCTAGGAGGGAACGGGCGAGTCTTCCATGACTTGTGAGCACGTGTCGGCCTTTCTGTGAAAACTGTGAAAATTGCTTGAAATATTCATATGGAAAAAGTTGAAGTTTTTTTCCACTTCCTCTTTACTAAGCGAGAAAAGATTGCAATGCTGTGGTGAAAAACGGCCATTTTTCATCAGAAAAACTTATTGTAGGTCCTTGAAACGGAAAAATTGGAAAATTCTTGTTGGAATGACCCTCTCATTCGTTCTATGAACTTCTCATTCGTTGTGTATTATGTCTACATAACATGTCAACACTTCTTTATTCAAAAAATTGATTTACGGCAAAATTCTCTTGATCCGTCTCCAAATCATCCTAGCAGCTACACTGCTAGCATGATGTTCATCAAAACTGATGTAGCACAATTGTTCTGGCTGATGTCGCAACTCTTTAAATTTCAAAAGAATATTTTGACTTTAGGTAGTACATTCCATGAAAGTTCAAAGACATTTTGAATCTTTTCTGAAAAACCACTCCAAACTTTTAGATTTATTTTTGCTCAGATCCAATATTCGAGCAATTTTCTGAATTTTCGAAAACTGAAAAAAAAAGTCTTTTTATTATTAAAATATTTTATATATTTTTGTGATAATGAAATAGTATGTATTCAAAATCAGATATTTAAGAGAGATCATGCACAATTTTGTAAAAACATAAGTGTTTTTATCGCAATTGTTTATTTTGGGTAAAATAAAGGCAATTATAAAAACATGATTTTTTGAAAATTAACACCAATTTTTTTTCTTTATTTTTTTTGACGGATAGTGGGAAGTATTGATAAAAAGGGCACTGGTCCAAATTTTGTTGAACTCTCTGAATTTTCGAAACTTGCAAAGTTACAAATAATATGAGAAAGCTTACCAACTGCAACTATTCTTAACGTTCACGGTTCGTATTCATTGTGCGCTAAGTTTTCTGCGAAGAAATTACGAATTCAAAAACCGAGATTCATTGTAAGAAGCCTTTCGAGAAATAAAATACCTAATTTGCAGAAAATATGCGACGTATAGGCATACATTGACAAGAATTATATATTCTTGTAGGAAAAGTACTTTTATACAAATGCATACACAAAAGGAAAGATCTACAGCATGGAGCTACTCTACATGTTAAAATGTTCTACGTTTGCAATACCCCACATACGTTGTTGTTTTAACTTGTAGTCTTCATAATCAAATAATTAGGTAATCATTGACAGATTACCGGAGTATCTAAAGTGCCTTGCAAATATCAATTCATTCGAATTTTTGACGTCACAATGGTGCACCTCGTCTATCATTCATGACATCCTAGGAATGCTACTCTAAGGAATGTAAATAAACCCGCAATTAGATTCGAGTCTCTGAACAAGACAAACGAGAGAACCGACACATTGAATCACACCAGATAATCTCTTCTCAAAACTCGAACCGTCAGTCGGCCACCAACGAAGGCGTTAGCTGCTTATTCCCACCTCGGCATCTTGTTTCTCCGATTCCTCCCCTCCCCTCCCCATCCCCTCCCCCTTCCAGAGCTTCCGTCGGTCCTTTCTCGGTGCCGTTTTCGGAGTACGCGGATTACGTGCAATACGCATGATGCCGCTGTGTAATTGGCGGTTGGTGGAGAGTGGCGGCGGCGGCGGCGGCATCGGCGGCTATGACGGCAGCGCACAGGGGGCCAGGCATTCAAGACGGGAATTTGAGAGCGTGACGGAATTTGAGAGCGTGACATTTTATAGTTATTTATGTATCATCTCGATCACGTTTTTCGTCCAGTTTCCCTGATCCATTGAGCAAATGCTGAGATGGCCCCTTGTTTTGCTTCTGGACATAAATGTAACTTCATTTTCTGTACACGTCTTCTAGAATTCAGTGGGAAATACAATTATTCAAATTATCGTTTCCATGTTGTCGCGGCAGGAAGTATTATTCCGAAGCACAACATGATAAGAGCCAAAAAATATTGCCTTTTTATCCTTGAAAATAGATTTTATTACATGAGAGCTTTTTTTTATTTTAAATTTCAAAATTCATGTAGTATATGACTTAGTGTAGGGATAACAGAATTTTGAAAATGTGCACAGAATTCACTGCTCCCTATAGCACGTCATATGCAGTTTCAACTGTTTTTTACGTAAAATAAATAAAAATAAATAAATATATATCAAGGGCGTTAAGTAGATGTTTTTGACCCGAAGGCAACTCCCAAACTCGAGGGCCCCTCGCCCGAGAGGTTGGAAGTCGCCTGAAGGCAAAAACATCTAGTAACGCCCGTGGTGCATACAAAACTTTATGGTTTACTAGTTCGTTGCCGAATTACACGAGAATTCGATACATTTTTATCATTTTTCTTGCGTCTAAAGCGAAAATACCCATTGTATTAGTCATTTGTCAATATGACGTCAGATAAACAAAACAGTGTGTATCTAATTACAATTGCATAATCGTTATTGGACTGATTTGTTCGCACAAAATGAAAGAATATTGTGAAGATCCTGCGGAAATTCTCGCAAAACCTAGCAAAACTACGGACAGCGGTTTCCAGTAAAATCTCGAAAAATATATGAAGTATGTGTATTTGAGAACTATATAGCAGTGTGAATAACAATGCAAATTGAGTTGATGAAACAGAATTTTTAGGTTATTTGCTTCTATTGTGAAAAGTTATTTAGAATATGTCATAATACCAAAAAAAAATAGCATTTAGAGGATGTTCGCCGATGTTCCTTTTACATATTATTACTACGAGTGGTACTGATACACAAGAAACACATATTATGTCTCTTAAACACAAACACAAACTCTGTAACAGTGAAATATGTGTGCCTGGTGGCAATTGTATATTCACGGGAACATTACAAAATTGCAATTTTCATGTCAATTACGCAAAATAATATTTACGACGAGTTATTTTACTTATGTGAGCATTGTGCCATTTGTTTATTGTATTTGCTTGCATTGCAACTTTAATAAATCGAATTTATAAAAAGGTTCTATGTGTTGTGTTGGTATTAGAGTGGGCCATAAAGTATTCAAAAGGCCCGAGGGTACAAAGAATCAGAAAGGCCGGCAAGGGTATTACCAATACCGTTACGTGTTGTGTTTGATGTCCGTAAACATACAGCAATGAACTAGTAAAACAAAAAAAAATCCCAAAAATATAAAACTTTATTAAATGAATAAATATAGTTTATATTAATAACTTTTAAGGTTATTGTTAATTTGAAATTCAATTTTCTAGTCGAAAAGTGTTCAAATATCACTTAAATGTTACAAAAACGCTAAGAAGGAAGACGAATGCATATATATTTTAGTAACATCATATTGTAAATTAAGAATTGTGAATGTTCCATAGCGTTTAACTCATATTTAAAACAACACTAAATATCATCTTCCACTAACCATCTCTCTTTCGAATGATCACTTTCCACTAACATCTCTCTCGCTCTCAAATGTCGTATCACGAAAATTACGTAAAGGTAAAATGTTTTGGCCAACTTGAAACCAGTCACAAATGTTGCGATATTTCGAAATGTGAGGTGATGATACTCTTGTTCTTTATATTTGCAGTTAAGTAATAAATTCTGATAAATCGATAACATTGTAATAAAGCACACCATACGAATTTAATTCAAAAATGGTCATCATCTAGAAATATGCACGTCATATAACATATTCTTTACAACTCAATAGCTTCTCTTCCGATGAATAGAGCGAAATATAGATATTAAAGGAAAATAAATGTGATACACTTTTTGTCAAAATTACACGTCACTTTAATTTCCCTTTCTTGAAATCTTTTAGGGATGTACATCGACATTGGAAGTGTTAATATTCGATGTTCGATGCATTGTTTGTTTGTAGTTTTTGTAACGAAACCAAATATTGCTAAAAAAGAACATATCTAAATACCTCGTTGTCCAAATTCGTATTTGGACCCAACGTGCGGCATCGGGTGCGGATGGCTGGCGGCTGAGGCGCCGGTGGGCGGAGCGGCACACGTGCCGCGGGCTAAGAGGCGACTCATCCTCCTTCGGCGAAGCGGGGGCTGCCCGCGGGGCGGTGCAGAGCGGGACAGAGCGGGAAAGGGGAGGCCCGGACGGGTAGAGAAGGACGAGAGGGGACGCAGCAGGGCGGGTGCTGCGTGCCAGGGAGGGGCATGGTGAGGTAAGGGGGACGAGACACGAGACGAGAGACACGAGACGAGAGACACGAGACGAGAGACACGAGACGAGAGACACGAGACGAGAGACACGAGACGAGAGACACGAGACGAGAGACACGAGACGAGAGACACGAGACGAGAGACACGAGACGAGACACGAGACGAGAGACACGAAGAGAGACACGAGGACGAGAGACACGAGACGAGAGACACGAGACGGAGACACGAGACGAGAGACACGAGAGACGAGAGACACAGAGACGAGAGACACGAGACGAGACGAGAGACGAGAGACGAGGACGAGAGACAGAGACGAGAGACGAGAGACGAGAGACGAGAGACGAGAGACGAAGACGAGAGACGAGAGACGACACGACACGAGACGAGAACGGAGGGCGGCGGGGGGGCGGGTGGCGGGTGGTGGGTGGGGCGTGGCGGGGCTACGCACAGAGAGAGCAGGGAAGGGGCGAGGCAGAGTAGAGTGGATCAGGAAAGGGCGGCGAGCGGCGGCGAGCGGCTGGGCAGGCGGTTAGAGGCGGGAGGGGCGTGGCGAGCCGTCGCGACGCCGCCAGCGCTCTTCCCACGCGGCCTCGCCCGCGCTCGCCTTGTCGCCTCCCAGGGGCCAGCGGGCGGCTTCTTCCACTGGTGTCCCGCCGGGAGCGGTACTCAGTGCATCAACTGATGTCACTGCACCGCCTCTGACCGGGAGGTCCTAGGTTCCCACTCCCCACGGCGGCAGGATTTTCGACATAGCTTTTCTGCTATGTCGAATGCAGTCGCTCTCTGGAGGAGAATTCTAGCGGCCGGCTGCTCTGATCGGTAGTTTTCCGTGGTTTCTCCGATCAACACCAGGCGAATGCCGGAGCAGTACCCTAACAAACGGGCTACGGACCGCGCGCGATCTTTCCCTCCTCTTCCTTGTTCTATCATCTCCCCCTTACTCACACACACACACACACACACTCACATGCACTACACTACCACATATTCCAGGAGACCGATCGGGAGCTTAGAGCTTGTCCCGGTTGGGGCGGTGCCCCGCTGATGGGAGAGTCCTGGTTAGGAGGAAACCCCACTAGCCGACGGTAGTTCGGCGCCATCCAGCAGGGGAAGACCACCGCCATCTCCCGAGAAAAACATGCACTACACTAACGGGACTAATGACCAAAGCAGTTGACGCGCCCGGAAACACGAAAAACCCGATCCAAACCAATCGTCCTCAGATTCCGATCGTCAGCGTCAATTTCCGCGCCTCATCATCACTCCGTGAGCGGCCCCGGAGCCCGGGTGCTTTTTGGGCCACCCAGCCCGGCAGAGCAACGGGCCGCGGCGGGCCGTGGCGGGCGGCGGCGGCGGGCGCCCTGACACGGCCGCTGCGCGTGTAGGCGCGCTTCTTGCCGCCCCGGACGTCACGTCCGCGCTGGTCCAGCTCGTGACGCGATGCTGCGGGCGCGCGATTTTGCTCTGGGGCGTCACGCCGGTTGCTCCGCGCCGCGCCGCGCCGCGCCGCGCCGGCCGCCGCCTAAACAAACGCCGAACGGCCCCGCCCGCCCGCCAGCCGACACACGGTGATAGGAATCTTTGAAAAAGCTGGCCAAAATTAGAAAAGTCATTGGAATTGTATACAAATATGGATAGAAAGGTTTTGAGTCACTGAATCCGAATCTTGAATGAAATCTTGAAAAAGCTGACCAAAATTCGAAAAATTATTGGAATTGTATACAAATATGGATAGAAAGGTTTTTGGAGTCACTACATCCGAATATGTCATTTAAATTACAAAATTAAAAATGGCGGATTCAAAATGGCTGTCATCGTTTGGAAATAGATAGTGAAATTGCAAGAAAATTTGATTATGAGTGTTCCTCGTGTAATCTCGTGCAGCCATTTCGTTCTGCCATTTCGAATTTTGAAATTTTAATGACATATTCGGAAAACCTTTCTATCCATATTGTATACAATTCCATACTTTTTTTTTTTTTTAAAACCTTTTATCCTATTTTATCAATTCCAATATTCGAATTTTGGCCAGCTTTTTCAAGATTTCATTCAAGATTCGGATTCAGTCGGTCTAAAAACCTTTATATCCATATTTATATATATTTTCATTCATATTTCAAATTTTGGCAAGCTTTTTCGAGATTTCTTTGAAGATTCGTATTCAGTGACTCCAAAAACCTTTCTATCCATATTTGTATACAATTCCAATGACTTTTCGAATGTTTTTGTCCAGCTTTTTCAACATTCCGACCACCGTGCGCCGCGCGTCCAGGCGCGACCGCCTCTGGCGACCGCGACATGCCGCCGCGCCGCCCGACGCCTTGCTCTGCGCTCGCGCGGAACGCCGTGTTTGATTTTAGGCGGACGCTCCGAGGAGGCGGCTTCATCGCGCCGCCTTCACACTATACTTGCTTTTTGTTGCTTTTAAGGGCCGTATTCATAGGCTTGACTTAAAGTAAGGAGAACCTTAAGAAGTTCCTTACAACGTTTTCCAATTCATAGTTGCAACTTATCCATCCACATAAGAAAATACTTATAGCTAGGGAACGGACTTTATTGTAATAAAAAAAGCAAAATATGTACACACACACACACACACACACACACATGTATATATATATACATATATATATATATATATATATATATATATATATATATATATACACACACTTATTTTTTCAAAAATATGTAAGAAAAAATAGGAAATATGTGAAATAATATTCGTTATAATGTTTACAATTCCATTCTACAAGCGTTTTCCGAGCAGAGTATGCTGCCGATCAGAACTTTACATGGATTCAGAGAGGCTGAATGAAAGTTTTACATCTACTGAAGCATTTATTCGCTAGTTTCTTCCGAAACGTAATACTTTTGTATTATATACCATGTTGTTTACGAGGAGCCGGAGCTCAAGTGAATAGTACCGTGTAGCCTGTGATGGAAGGGGGGGTAAAGGGAGCATACTCCCACCCCAACTCCAGTAAAGGGATAAGACAATGATCTGATTTTTTTATCGAGTTACGCATGGGGTCCATGAAACACGAGTAAGCACGTGGTTGAAGTTCCTTTTGCTTCACGTACTACATCCGCTCATCATTGATCACGACTACGCTATTTCCAAGAACCAGTGGGGCGGGGGGAGATAGGTTTGGTAATTAATAGCGATTGTCCGACGTTAATACATTGCGTATTTTAAGTATTTCAGTAACTAAGTTAGTTTTCAAGAAACATATATTCAAACAAAAATTCATTTTTCAATTAAAAAAAAAAATATGTAACTATACCAAAATATGAAAAAATATGTAACATAAAAATGGTTCCAATTAGTTCAGAGTGTCGTGTTAAGTGTAAAAAATATTAGTGAATGCAGGTATCTTGTCCCTGTAAAAATATGTATTTACATGAAAATCCGCTCCCTACTTATAGCTATAAGGTCCAGCCTTCACTTGTATCTATAAGTGAAGCCTCTCTTGATGCGTTGAAAATTGTCGTAATTTGAAAGAAATGGACGACTATTTCAAAGATTATAAGGATTTTTACAGTTGCATCTTTCTTTATAGCAACAAGTGATATTTACGTCACATGCCAAACCCGTTGAAAATGCACAGCGATCAAGAATTTAAGAAAAAATATTGTTTTACTAAGCCTTTTTTGTACACTTTTTGGTCACATTGGTGGTTAAAACCACCTCTAACTAATAGATATTTACTGATTTCACCACCATTAAAGCCTTTGTTTATCTGAGAGTAGTATCTCCAAGATGGAATAAGGTACGACTGTTTGCATCTTTCTTGGTCCTGCCGCAAGATGTTGCATGATCGTGACCATATCAAGCGGTACTGCGGATCAAGCAAGTAAAGGTTCGATGGTTTCCTGAGAAGTAACGGGGGGGGGTAATACTTCGAGTATGTTTGAGGATATAGCTCCAGAATTCTTACATGATTTAAAAACATGATGGACTTCAAAGTGACATAAAACAGAATACCAAGGCAATCAATGTAAAGGCGGAAATGAAACATTCTGCTACTTCTGCACGGAAGCAGAATCGACAGCTATTGACGTCGAACACGACGAAGGTAATTTAAAAAACCTTTTCTACGATAACGTCTATCTCGGGTATGCAGCGGTGTAATGGTTAGCTTCTAATAACCTTTCATTTATTATTTAAGGTTCTGCAACGTTAAGTTCATTGATGAAATTTCGAAGGGCTAACGTATTTCATAATGTAACGAAATGTGAATTTCAATTTTAAAATTTCAAAATAAATTTCTTACTACTTCATTGGCATGAAATAACTTTCGACCAGAAGTTATATGTCGAAATTGAAAACAGTCATTTATTTTCCTCCAGATGATATTTTTTTTCTAAAAATGGCAATTTTTAAAAAAAATTGACGTTTTCCGTTGTTCTGGATAAGAACAGTCAATTGACGGCTTTAGTAAAAGGTCTGACACATACTGAAACGATAGCAACAAAAGGTCAAAATTGACTGTATACTACCTGCCGTTCACAGCAAAAACCGTCGCCTGGACTATACTTGGGTTTTCGTTACGTGGCGCCTGTGGACTTTCTCCACGATGGAATATGGCACGGCTTTTCGCATCTTTCTTGGTCTTGTCGATATATATCGCTGGATCTGCTGCACTGCTTGATAGGTCACGATCGTGTGACATCTAGCGGCACGATTGATAAAGACACAAAACGCTGTGCCATATTCTATTATGAAGACAAGCCCCCCCTCCCAGGCGCCACTATACGAAAACCCAAGTACACGATCCTCTTGGTTCACCGCGACGCGATTCACATATAAAGGCAAGTTGACGCTCCGCTATGATGAGAACAAGATTCTGCTCTCGCATTAATATAATTCTTGAGTATGTGGAACACATTATTACCAATGAATGGTACGCGTAGTTACTTTAATGGCAATTCACGCTTCGGTATGCATTTGCAAGTTCAGGGTGAAGCTTGGGCCTTAGCCTCTCGCATTAATCTAAATCTTACGTGTCTGTGCAACGCATAATTTATTTCGCTTTTTATGACAAAAAGATGAGACTCCACACGTGAATACGACAATAAGATGCTAATTCGCTGGCTAATATGCTACCACTTGTGCTACGGGTTGCTTACACAGTTCTCGTCACGAAACTCTTTTAAACCTACTGCGCCCGGTGGAGATTTGGGAGGGAAGAAGCGATATGTAAAATTCGGCTGCGATTTAGAATTACGTGTGGGCGGCGGTGGCAGAGCAGGGAGCGAATTATTAGGCACAGGCGCACAGGAGGGCAGTGGAATTCCCAGCATGGGCTACTACCCCACACTCTACTCATGTTCTATCAGGGGGCACAAGTCCACGCGGTGGGCACCTGCGGCTTCGTGCCTTTGTCCGCACCCCGTACCGCCGCGTGTGTACGACAACAGGCTGGTATCCGGGTCCCGCCGGAACGCAGTTTGCCCTCACGCCAACCTCCCCATACAATGCCTGGGTGGGGCCGCCCTGCCACCACAGAGTTCCATGCTAGTAAGTCTCAACAATGCGCTACTCACTTGCGGCGGACACGTCCCTCTTCTTTGCCCAGAGTATCGGGCCACTGCCACGACGAAGCCCCTCACGCCCAGCAGGGGGCCACTCCAACTGAGGTTCGGGAGGCTTGAGGCTACCCCTCTTCTTACTGCCTACACCTTTAGGCTATTGACGTGAGTATCGCCATGACCATTGCTACCCGCCAAAAACCCCGTTCATGTTGATTGATTGATTTTTTTGTGTTTCCGGGGTCGTCAACTGCTTTCGTCAGTAGTCCCATTGGTGTAGTGCATGTTTTTTCTCGGGAGATGGCGGTAATCTGCTACCGCTGAGCTACCGCTTCCAGTTGCGGCGATCAAGCAAAATTAAATAAATACTAAATTTAAAAAATCAGTTGAGAAGAAGCTCTACTGCTATGGTCATTAATGCACATATTAACCGTGAAACGAATTTGAATCGTGTTCACATATCCCTCTGCGCGAATTACTAACCTTCTAAAGGTAGTAGGAAGTGATGTGGTCAGCAACGAGGCTAGGCGGTTTTAATACAAGGAAGTTGGGACGTAAACCCGTTTATTTCATTATTAAAAAAAACAAGTGATTATTCTAAACAAATGAATCGATTAGTCAGTGAGACTCAAATGTGTTGAATATTTCTCTGCTAGCCAAGATTCGTAGCATTTACATCTTTAGGAACAGTTTACTTCCCCAGGAGTAGGAACATCGCCACCTCCCGTGATAAAAACATGTATTGCACATACAAGACTAATGACCATAGCAACTGACGCTCCAGGGAACATTAATCAATCAATCCCTTAAGAGATCTGCAGCGGTAACAGTTGTTGCACCGAGCCATCTCATCGGGTGGGAAAACATTCATCACACTAATGGGACTAATGACCAGAGCAGTTGACGTGCCCGAAAACGTCAATCAATTAACAGACATGCAGAGTCGAAGGCTTGCGTTTTCATGTGAGGAGTTCAATGAGAGGGCGTGCTCATTACAGAATACTATTTAGGAGTGTGAAAAATGGTATAAGGTCCAAAAGTAAAATTTTAAGGTAACGAAAATAATTCTCAAAACTTATTTTTTCTTTAGATACAAACATTGTTTTTCAATTCACTATTATTCGTATCAAATGCGAGAACTTGGTGCTTTGCACAGGTTTAGCATCATAATTTGGAACGTTTCCAATTAAAATTTAAAAAATAAAATTTTTTGGTACATTAACCGTTTCCACGAATAGTCTTCATTTGTGTTACATTCAGAATGTATATTTCCAGAATTAATGTAATGTTAATTTCTTATTCAATGTCATGTTGTGTGATGTTCAGTCCTCTAACTCGTCGACAAGTGCGTAATTTTTTCGCCATTCTACTTGAATGTCAATTTACTCCAAATGGAAATCTTTATATATATATATATATATATATATATATATATATATATATATATATATATACATACACACACACACACACACATATATATATATATATATATATATATATATATATATATATATATATAGTTGAAAGTATGAACGTTTTATTGCCAAATTCATCACAGAGTTTAATCAAACATCCACTAACTCCAGCCAAACGTCTTAAATGTAAGAAATTCTAAATGAAATGTCCTCCATAAAACATTCAACTTCATTTCCTTCATTTTGAGGAATCAGCAGTCGTGAGGTAGATGGCAGCACCCGGTTGTACTACCTTAACACGACGACTCATGTTCGTAGCTCGAAAGGACTAAGCACTGCAATTAAAATCAAAATTTGACCACTCGCAGAGCTCAAATCATGTGTTAGGTAAAATGTGCATCTGCATTTGTTTAAGGGCTCAACTGTTTATTTAAATATGAACTATACTTGACGTCCAGTCTCCACCAATATGGATTTGTAAAGGATCTTAAATCATTGGCAGAGCAGCTTAGACTTATTAAAAAGTCTGAATTTGACTTCCACAATCGTCACCACCGTTATACTACCAACAATAAAATGGTATATTTATCGTAACGGTTACAGAATTCCTCATTATCAAATAAGAATTGCATTATTATTCTCCGACTAGTCTTGCCCACGCCCCAACATTTTGCCGCACTTCTACTCGGCAAATTTTAATTGCCATAAATATTCATGACAATTGTATATTTTCCGTCATTTTAAATTGATAACTGATCACAATAGGCCATGAGAATAGAAATACATTAATTATTACATCATGGATTTTCACGAACTTGTTTTTCTTGAACGAATTCAACTGTTATTTCACGGAGAAAGTAGGCGAACTAGTAAGCTCTCATCGCTTTTGTTTTCCATTTCTCCTTGAATTTCCATTTCCCCTTGAATTTCTACTTACTTCCGTGGTTAAAATCCTAATAATTTTGTTTCGAAGATGCTATTAATGAACTTTTAATATAAAAGTTTTTCTTTAAATTTTCTGCCAAATCTTCATCAAAGGTCAGCTTCCCCTGATCACTTATGGTTATCAACGTCATGGTTACTCAGAATTTTTGTAATTCTCAGACTGCAATATAAGTCACAATATCTCACTAAAAACATTTTTAAAGATAAATAAGAAAGTGCAAGTGTATTACATAAGGAGTGCCTTGCCAAGTTTGACTTTGATTTGTATTTATAAATGAGAGACAATCAAAAACGAACAAAATGCATAATCGATCAAACACTTTTGTCTGAGCGCATTCCAGAAAAACGCTTTTGAGACGTTCTACTTATATTTTCTTCTTGATTGATTGTTCTTACTCTTCTTTGCTAACTCTTTTCTTACTACTTCATCTTCGATTTCACTCGTAGCCACTGAATCTGTTTGGTATTTTTGAGAACTCTCACAAACAGCATTATGCAAGGTGTACATTTATACAGTAACTAGTGAACAAAATATTCACAACTTGTAATTCACTCATGTGATTTAGTTAGAAATTGCTGCAGATGAAAGTTTCATTGCATACAAACATTTTTCCTTGCTTTTTTAATTTCAGTAATATTGCTCTTTTTAAACTCTAGACTTTATTCAATTATCATCAAGTCAGGTTGAACTGGACTTTTTTCATAATTTGCCAAATTAACGTAACAAGATTTTTTAATTTTAATTTATTTAAATTAAGTGAATTTCTTCTTAAAGACAAAGGGGAACTAGAAAATATGCCAGCAGAGATCGCTGTTAGTGTGATTATAACAAAGATTTTTATTAATAGTTATGGCATGTGACTGACTCAGATTCGTAGATCTGGCAAATACATTATTCGACAGCAATAACGTTTTATTTTTAGAAGAAATGGTCACTTAAATTTAACAGTAAAAATTATTTAAATGTACTGACAAAAAAGAAAAAAACATATATTGCAAAATAACAAGGTTTCTCTTTTTAGTCCTAGTTTAGATAATCTTTATTTTAGTTTATTAGGATGAGTAAGGCTCTGTAAAACCTCGCTGACAGAACCTCACATGACAGTGACACATTTTGTGCAGTGCCCCTGAACTCTTCACATGCCAGTGACACATTTTGTGCAATGCTCCTGAACTCTTCACATTCTGGCGATCATTATCAGGTAGCGAATTACGTTCTTCCTTCTTACCAATGTAAAATCTTATGTTTGGCCTTAAATGCATATGGCCCATCAACATCGGTGCGGGTCAACCTCCGTTTGCTTTACACCGACCTCTCCCTCCGACTTCAGCACAAATATATAGCAGATATGCACAGCTTTAGAAGATTCTAACCATTGCTACTCATGAATATGCCCTGGCCAGGAGAATACAATGCCTCTGCGAACGCGGTTAAATCAACATCTAGCATTAAGGAATTCCGAATTATTTACGTTTATTTCTGGGCTAATTGGAGAACTACGAAATCTGCAGCACATGACAGTCTAAGAAACTAGTCCTACTGTTTAAGAAACCATTATGTTCCCAAGAAAAAGGACTGATTTCTTAGTGATTTTTCAGTGAGACTTAAAAGATATTTGCAAATAAAAGTATCCAAAGTTTTTATGACAATCATTTATTTCAGCAATTGCACAACGTTTCGTAACTAGTTTTGTTACATCATCAGGTGCTAAAATAATGGGACACAGAAACCGTTATTCTACATATCAATTAGTATAATTAGTAGAATAGTTCACAAACACTACAATTGTCTCAAAAGTATAAGTCTATTGAGTAAAATTATCTCAAAATCAAACATATCTACTACAAAAGAGGTCCTTTTAAACTTATAATTTTTTATACAAAACAACCAAAGAACAGTAGTAGATATGTTTGTGCAGCTCCAACATTCACTTAGCAGTGACAAGGTACACCACCGAAACCAATGATCAGAGCAGTTGACGTACGACTGAGATTCTGAAAATCTCCGACAAGCTTCGAAGATCCTATGAACAGTGACAAGATGAGAGTTCCACTAAATGTGTGTCGTGATGAGAAAAACTTTATAAATAATAATAATAATAATAATAATAATAATAATAATAATAATAATAATAATAATAATAATAATTTATTCCAGCCATTATTTCACCTATCATACACCAGAAAAGATTTCATATTTAACTAATAAATATTCAAATAAAAGTGAAATGGGAACACGCCCACGATTGCCAATTTCACTTTTTATTAATATTATTTTCTCCAATATGTTATATATGTTAATTGTATGCCATTTTTGTGTATTTCTGTTTAATAACAACTAAAGCTTATTTAAACATCACTTAAAGAAAATGACAGGTCAACTCATGATTTTGCTGTAGCTCGGGAGGGAGGAGGTTTTTGTAAATGGGGAGAAATAACATGGAACATCTAAAATAGAGAAGTACAGATTGTAAACACATTGAAAACCACAATTGTTGAAAATTACAGATCAGTTTTGTAGTTTAGGGCGCCACGCTGGCTAAATCCAAGACGCTCGAAAGCGTCTCCTGACCATCGCCACCACACGACTCGGTGACCGTCAGTCGGAATTCAATTATAGCTTTCCGCAAATGTCGTAAATACTCGTACTATTGGATATTGGCTTTCCAGAAATAGCCATTCATTCAATAAATATCAATCAAATATCAATAATAATGGTTAAAGTCCGTTTTCCAAAAACCAAAATCTGGTTGTCCCAACAACCACAGCCCAACCCTGCAAGCCACCATCGGAATAGGAAGCGGTAAATATAAGCGGTATCAATATCCTCCGAAGGATAATGAGTGGTATTTCCAAGGTAAAAAAGGTGTGTACAATTTACCACAAAACTTCTGGGCGATGTAAATAAATAGAAGTTCCTGGGAGCGCGGCCGCCCATCCGCTACCTGTCGCCCTCCCCTGGGCGGAAAGCTTTATCGCCACGGGCGTCGCCCTTCAGGGCCCCACCCTGCACACCTGGCTATCTTCTTGTGGTAGAGCAATAGGAATTTTCTCCGCGTGATATCTTGTGTGTTTGAAAAAAAAATAGATATAAATGTTCTTGATTGACAGCAGAGTACATCGTAGTGTACTCTGCAGAGTACATCACACCGGGAGCGGTAGCTCAGTGCATCAACTGATGTCACTGCAGCACCTCTGACCGGGAGGTCCTAGGTTCCCACTCCCCACGGCGGCAGGATTTTCAACATTAGCTTTTCAGCTAGGTCGAATTCAGTCGCTGTCTGGAGGAGAATTCTAGCGGCCGGCTGCTCTGATCAATAGTTTTCCGTGGTTTCTCCGATCAACACAAGTCGAATGCCGGAGCAGTACCCTACCAACGGGCCACGGACCGCGCGCGATCTGTCCTTCCTCTTCCTTGTCCTATCCTCTCCCCTTACACTCACACACTTACACTAACATGCACTACACTACCACATATTCGGGAGGCCGGTCGGGAGCTTAGAGCTTGTCCCGGCTGGGGCGGTGCCCCGCTGGTGGGAGAGTCGTGGTTAGGGGGAAACCCCACTAGCCGACGGTAGGATCTCGCCATCCAGCGGGGAAGATCACCGCGCATATCCCGAGAAAAAACATGCACTACACTAATGGGACTAATGACCAAAGCAGTTGACGTGCCCGGAAACACGAAAAAAATCAAATCAAATCAGAGTACATCACAGAGTACTCGGCAGAGTACATCACAGAGTGCAGTTAGTATTAAAATAGCATATAGTGAAATGTACAGCCATGCTGGTACTAGATAGAAGTGCTGTAGTGATAACACTAAATCTCTTAAGAAATGGTTCACCTAAAGAGATAAGCAGAACTACCCCTGTTGGCATTAAGACAGGGACAGGAGCCTCTGTCCTTTTAAGGATTGAATGGGCGTATATCATCATCACATCAGATATCCTCAATTCCAAAACTGTGAAGTCGACACGTTTTAATCTTCATCTGCCCTAGTGGGTGCCGATCACCTGAAATAACATCATTTGCAACGTGTGAACAGCTCTTATAATCAAATAATACACAATTACTTAATTGCGGTGCGTATGGTAATTGTACTGTGCGTTTGAATTGTAAAACAGTACCTGTATTTTTAAAATATATTTTTCTTCTGAAAATATTTCTTTTGAGAATAACTCAATACAATGGTACTTCTTCAAGCAAAAACCTAATAAAATTGTTTTTTCGGTCTTTCGGGATTTCACGAAGAGAAAAATAAATTATGTATGCAAAGAAAATAAGATCACCTGTTAAATATTTGGATCAAAAATATTTTAGCTCTTTTTCGATATTCAGACCATTCCGAAAATCAGACTACAGATACTTTGTATTCTTTTAAAGCATATAAATGATTGGAACATGTCAACTGACCTGCTACAGCACTAATCGAAGCATAAATATTGACTTATTTTTGACATATGTACACGAACATCATTGTAAACATGTTCAGGTCCCGTTTTATTCACACTCGGAAATTGTTAATATTACGTAATTGCATCGCACACGAAACTAAGCTAACGTGTCTTTTTACACTCAGTTCCGTTTATCGTTCATGCACTGTGTGTTTGGTTGCAAGCATGCATCTGTTTCACGGAGAATGGTTTTGTACGAACAAATTTTCATTTTAAAATGCAGAAGAATAGCTGTTACTTTGACTACAAAAAGTGAAAAATCGCTCTTCGAATACATTTCATTGACAACTTAATAATAACTATTTTAGCTTCTCCTGGCGCCTCTGGAGGCGGGTACTTCCATGTTGAAAATTTTTATTTGTGCTATGTAAGATCGTATTAAGGACAGCCAAGTCCCGAATCCCGGACAGCCAAGAATACAAGATCATATTAAAACGAAATTTTAAAAACAATAAAGTTGCCTAGTTCGTGGCTTTTCATAAACAGAGAGTTTCATGAAAAAGTATCGATAGAAGTACTTTTTTAAAATCAGCGTTTCATTACGTTAGCAGGTTCGTAGCAAGTATCATTAATATAATGAAGTAGTGGTGCTAAAACAGTACGTATTTTCCCCCCGTACTTTCATGCAAAATTACGCGAAAAGTACTCAAATTTTCGAAAAATTGTAAGTAACCCTATTTCAAAATATATCTTTAAGAAACACATTTTATTAAGGGGAAAATCTTTATCTTTAATATTTTAGTTGTGGGAAGACTCCGAAAACATTTTGAACTCTTGCAATTTTCTAACATTAGAGTTTTTAACAAGCATGAGACCTTTATCATATTCTTTAACGTTCTTCACACTATTCAACAACACAATTTAATAAAAACTATGGAACCTTTTTTTTTTTATTTGGAAAATGTCCCGTCATATAAAGCTTCATATACAGCCAGATCAATTGAGGAACACCAATTTAGGGGAAAATCGGCCGAACGGTTTAGCCGCTAACGCTGTTCACAGAAGGAAAGACAGTCGTTTCGCCGTCATTCAGTTTTTCGATATCAAGGACTCACAAAACATAGATTCTGATTATACCACGTGTTAGAGGACTTTTTCTAAGTTAAGCAACTGGATTTATACATCTTTCCGTTATCAGAGCCGTGTAATAGATCTTCTACTGAGAATTTGCCATTTTTTTCGCGTACACAACGTTTTTTGGGGGTTATTTAAGGCCGCATCAACATTAGCGATTACTATTGGAGTTAATGGTATAGTAACTATGAAGATGAAACGATATGGTGATGATAAGGGGTGAAAGGACGAACTCAAATACAACCATGCCCGAGACGGGACTCAAACTCGCGACTCTTCGGTCCGAGATCGCTACGAGACTTAGCGATCTCGGCCACCGGGCCGACGTACGTAACTTTCTCTCTACTCTGTAGCGAGAAAATAAAAACTAACGTCAATACAAATGCCCTAAAGATGCACGTAAGTTGGAACGACATCAGTGTAATCCATAGTGATTCAGCATTGTAGGTGCCTTAAAACCTCCATAAACATCTTTTTCTTCTAATGTTTTCACAAAATTCTGGAAAGATTCGACTAGAAATGAAACCGACCAATTGGTCTTCTCTGTAAGTGGCTATCAAAGTCCCTCAAAATTCAAGTAATATATCCTGTTATCTCGTTTCATTGTGATAGTATTCTGAACTTTTTTTAAAACAGACAATATCTTTCTACTACATTACAATGCCCCCGAAATTTGTTTATTCACTACCCTATTATGGAAGTAAAGATCTGCTAAGCACCTGCTTCATGTTGTGGTCTATGGCGTGTATGTTACCTCTAAATATTCTTGCTGCGCCTCTGCAGTTCTGATGTGCCGTGTCATGCATGACTGGCAGCAATGACGAGATGCACCTGACATTCACATCACGTTCATTCCTTGTTTGGAAGAACCGATGGATAAACTATAAGTACCAGAGGCGACCATCAGGGGTATACTGAACTAAATGTGTTTGTATTAGGTCAACAAATTCGTACCGATTCGTTTGAATGATGGGTTCTTTTCAGTTACAAATTGAGGGGAATGCTAAATACTATTCGAAAACGCCTCTTAATGTCAAATAATCATAAAAACGTGGAAATTAATGTAGGTAATATATTGCACATTACGTACACGTTGTACTCCTTAAATTTACAAACATGCATGTACTAACTGTGTTTGGAATTTATAATATTAAGATTTTTAGACGTGAGGGCTAGTGTTCATATAACTGCTAGTTCATACTCTTAGTCACACTTGACTGTCTCTGCCTTTAAACCAATGGAGCTACAACACATACTAACGTACTTTTTAACGGCTCCGCATTATGGTAATGCTACATGAACTTACGAAAGTGTTTCCAACCAGAACACATTCATTTTCCTCCCCAAATCTCGAACTCAGGGCCATCTAATTAACTCTCATGCATTTCCGCTACACCACGTAATCCCACAGTCATACTTTTTGCCGAACTTTTTTTTTATTTTCAAAATTCGTTTAGTATAGGACTTAATGTAGGGATCACAGAATTTTGAAAATGTGCACACGATTCAATTCTCCCCATAGCACGTTATACGCAGTTTCAACTGTTTTTTGTCGTAAAATAAATAAATAAATAAACAAATCTTTAAAAACTAATGATGTCTCCCATTATTGCCAATATTCAATTTGCAAAAATTCTGAGAGTTCAACGAAAACTTCAAGCGAATATTATGCAAAACAAATACTTTTCTGTTTCAAATAAACACCAACACCTTTTTAAAGATCTAATTTTGAGGACATGCTTCATTAAGATAAAAATATTTATCTTCTATGTAGTACTTTTGAGACGTTTACTTTTTGCAGTTTTCGAAATCAAGAGTTTGCCGAATATGGGATCAGCACTATTTTTACCGTCCTTTGATACAAAGAGAAAATTTAAAGAAAAAAATTGGAGCTATTTTTGAAAAAGAAAATATTGTTTGGAAATTGGGTATATTTAACGAAAAAATACCCCAAAGCTACTCACATTTAATAAAAATTGCCCACGATCTTCTTTCAAGATCTTATTTGGAAGAAACGATTTTATTTAGCACAAAATCTTATCTTCAATATTATACTTAAAGGAAGACGTCGAAAAAAGTTTTGCACATTGGCAATTTTCAAAAAATGAGAGATTTCAACGAAAATGTGAGCTGCGACATTCTTTTAAGCGATGTCTATGCTATCTGAAAACAATGTTTAAACAAAATTTGGAGCAATTTTTGAGAAAACTTTGAAAATGTCGAGGTTTAATGCAAGGTACAATCAAATCATCCATTCCAAACTCGATTTGAGTATCTTTCAGCTAAGCTGACTCGCGTTGACCTCAGGAGTATTTATCATCAGATGATAAGCTTTGTTTCAAAAGTTAATTTTTAATGCAAGTAAATAATTCATAGAATATCGAAATGCAAGACTTTTTCCAAAAAAAAACAAAAAAAAAACAATTTGGTGCCTAATTAATAAATCTTTAGGGATTATTACAAACCAATTGATGATATTTACTTCCAAATAGTTTAGAAATATCACTGTTCATTCATTTTTAAGTAAAACGCGTTTTTTGTAAGAGTTAATTTGCAATATAAACAAACAATTTCACTATCCATTAGAAATGCCTATTTTTGAGTTAAAAAAAAATTTTTTTTGCTAGAACTAATAAGAACACATTGTGAGCAATCTATTTTTACCGACAAAACTTCAAGATACAAAAACAAGTTCTCAAGTAAAAGAATGGAACAAAATACAATTGTTACTATTAAAAATACAAGGAAATTTGAACACGAAACTAAAATAATGGATATGCTAATAAAACAAGCCAAGAAAAATACACTTCTATACCACACTTTATTGACCACTGATACTGATAATCCTTTAGTAAATTGATATTCAATAATTCCGGAAAAAATTCCTCCAATTTACTTGGGATCAAAAAGGGTCAAAAGTAACAATAAAGAGTAACATAAGTAATGATAAAAAGATATTCAAGACATTTTATTATAGCAAGAAATGAATTATAATGCAAGTAAAATGCATTTCGTTGTAAAATTATACAGTAACAAAACATACAAAACATAAAATATTCGAGTATAAGAGTACTGAATATTGAGTACAAGAGTTTTATACGAGTATTGAGTTGTTTATAGTAAATAGTTTACCTAATATTGAATAATAACCATTTCCAATATTCAGTACCAATTAGAAATGTAGCCACGACGAGTAATGGAAAAGCTGTAGACGAAAATAAAAGCGCAAGAAATTTTACTATCCCATTGTCAAATTTGGTGGTATCGAAAAAAAAACATGTGGCAGAAAAAGGATTTCAATTGTCGTGACTACCTCGGACGTTATACAATGACTTGACTGTGTCACAGTCTAAGCAGCTCGCAAAGAGTGTCAGACGACATAATCGTTCGGCAGGGCGCTTTTCCGCTCTCCACTCCAGCTCCTGGCGTCCTTCCAGGCACCAGTCTCTAGGAGCAATTCCACCACTTGTTCATGATCGAATCCGGCAGCCAAGTGCAATGGAGTCGCCCCCTGTTCGTCCCTAGCGTTCACATCTCTTCCTGAGCCCAAGAGCACTTTCACGCACCGACCAGTGCATTCGTAGCTGGCAGCAAAATGCATGGCGGAAACCCCATTACTGCTCACAACGTTGACGTCGGCGCCTTTGTTTGTCAGAAGTGACACAACCGACGCGTTCCCTGTAAGGGAGCACAGTGCCCGAAGTAAAGGGGTAAATCCCTCTTTGTCCGTGTAATTCACGTCATCTCCCAAGTCTATGAGTTCCCTGATCTCTCTCAGTCGTCCGTTATGAGCTGCCACACACAAATCTTCCCCGAGTGCGGAAGGCGAGGCACGGGCTAAGTCCCTCTTCATCTTAACAGTCTGCACCAACACTTTTATCTTCCGCTTCTCCAATAACTCTTCAGTTGTGGGTATGTTTTGAACAGGGTTTGCGACTTCTGCATCTTCTGTCATCGTCGTCGGCGGCGACGTCAACATGCGTGTCGACAGGGGGTGGGACGGCGAGGCGGATACGGCAGCGGAGGCAAGTCCCATCTTCACCGACGAGGGCTTTTCCGGGATCGCAAACGTCGGGTCGTGCTAAAAACATTCGTTTAGCGCACTACGAGAGGGCATCTCAAGACACTTCAAGCGCCTTTCTAGCATCTGCAATTCACTCTGCTGAGCGAAGGATCTTTCTCTGCCCGAGAAGTAAAGCAGTTGCTCGACCGCGGTGGAAACTTTTTCTTCCAGTCTCTCCAGCCGATTCTCTAAAACATCACTGCGGTCGCCAATCGCCTCCAACTTCCGTTCGATACCCATAACGACCTGCTGGAACCGGGCGCGATCTACTTCCTCGTGGTTGACCAAGGGCTTGCGGGCCCTTTGCTCGGCCCTTTCCACTAGCCGCTGGCGTAGGGCCTCCGCGATGACTTCTGCCGCCTGCAGCAAAGCCGCCTCCAAAGCATCTCCCTCGCCAGCGCTAGCCTCGCCACCTCCTCTACGCAGGGGCATGGCTCAAGAAAAGTACTGAAAAAACGCTGTATAGTTTCCACGCAATATCTGTATAGTTTCCACGCAATATCTGTATAGTTTCCACGCAATATCTGTATAGTTTCCACGCAATATCTGTATAGTTTCCACGCAATATCTGTATAGTTTCCACGCAATATCTGTATAGTTTCCACGCAATATCTGTATAGTTTCCACGCAATATCTGTATAGTTTCCACGCAATATCTGTATAGTTTCCACGCAATATCTGTATAGTTTCCACGCAATATCTGTATAGTTTCCACGCAATATCTGTATAGTTTCCACGCAATATCTGTATAGTTTCCACGCAATATCTGTATAGTTTCCATCCAATATCTATATAGCTTTCTCAATTTTAAATCACCACCGCCAGCGGTTGTGTTCTAGAAGAAACTCTCGGCATATTGCTTGGGTAAATTCGAAGAAAACACTCTTTAAATATAATACGCAGAAAATCACACGAAGACGTAAACAAAAACTCACTGAAATGACAGATTGTTCCATTTACATAAAACTGGCCTTATTAATTGATGGTCTTTTGCATTACAATTGTATTTGCATTTTACACCTGTAACCTGTTTCTGCATGGGATATACTGAATATATTGAAGTAAAATAATTTTAAAAGATTATTTCAGATCCTTTGAATTAAATAAAAACATCGGCAATATTAAAAAAAATATGTTTCTCTTTGAATGTTGACGTATATATGCCGCAAGTCAAAACGCATATATGCCGAAAGAGCCAAATTCAATTCAAAAGCAGGATATTGACTTATTAAAATACACTAGGATATGCAATTTCGGTAATCTGTCTAGATTGATTGGCATTGCAATGCATCGATTGTTATTAGAAAGGAAATGGCCAGTTGTTAAGGGAAGAACGGGGCGTGATTAACATACGAACCGACTGGTCGAATTAACACTATAGCGCCGTCGGCAATTTACCAATGGTATAAGGGGACATTCCCGGGAGCTCATTTATCACTCTCTTTATTTCACGCGATCAGCCGCTTAACGAATGTCCTTGTAACACCATTGTACCTACTCAGGCGCACCGAAAGGTGACTGGAGGGGCAAGATACACGGCGATAGCAGCTAATTGAACACGCGTGAGAGCGAAATTGCTTGAACATGGCAACGCATAAGTGCACGTCCCCCGAGCTCCCCGTCTAAAAGCCAAAATGCATGCGAAACATAACTTAATTAGGTTGTCAATACTGTGAAAAGACTTTAAATGTCTGTTATATGGAAGAAAACGTACCAACTTATGCTAGATATTTCACTATAGACATTGACGTAAAGGAGTACATATAAAAATTTATTTAAAGTAGCATAGACTGCTGAGGTTATTAGCGACTAAAATATGATACTGTAAAAATAACATTACAGTCACATTACAAAACGGATACAGATTGTAACAAAAATATATTATTTTACAAGAGAATGGCTTTGGTTTGCTATTTCTTACAGTGAAATACATTGTTGAAAAAACAATGTTTGACCAACAGTTAATATGATCATTGTTCAAATTATTTACATTATTGCCGTAACAATTTAACTTACGACGCTGAAGTTTCATACAAATGTGATCTTGTTCGAAAGGCTGATCAAAATGTCAATTCAATTAGACGATTCAACAATTAACTTTTGAGATAATGAAAATGCTGGTTAATCATCCCATTTTTTTTACCAGATGTGTCCATAAAATTTACTGCAAACGTTGAGTATTATGACGTTATTTTAGAAGCAGAGGAAATCTCCTTTTACTCTGAGAAGCACAGAGTAAGAAAAAAAACAGAAATAAACGAAGTCGAAAAATATCCCCGTTTTCTATGACATGAACTAAACGAATTAAAAGATGGGTACAACAAGCAATGGGCATAAAAGGTATCAGTTCTAATAAAAGTGTGACGAAGTGTTACGAAGTGTGACGAGAACTGCTATCTTCTATTTCATATACTGAAAACAGAAGTCTTATGAAAGAGCTTTGCGATCTCTCTCCGAAAGACTGTCAGCCCTAGTCCACCATTTCCAAGAAAGACAAGCTGGTCGGTTACAGCTCTCCAACTGCAGCGTGTTTCCTCGTAGCGAGACGCGACAGAGACAAATGTTTTGCGGCGCGCCCAAGGCGCGCAAATTGGAGGAACGAGCCGTGTATTCGCGCCGATTATTCACTCCGGGAGGCCGGTAAAACCGCCGCACAAGAAGACGGGCGAGTTGGCTGCAGCAGCGGAGAGAGCCGCATCTGTGTTGAGCCAAAAACGCGCTGCGACGCAGCGAGGCTTCGGTGCCTCCCACCCACTCAGCTGATGTGGTGGCGTCGCAAAACGTCTACGGCCTGCCTTCGACTGATAGACCGTGCAACTCGCAAAGGAATGGTGTAGAATTGGGGCTGCAAGACAAGGTAGAGGGCGGCAAAGCAAGGCAGGAAAGGCGGGCGGCAAAGCAAGGCAAGGAAGGCGGGCGGCAAAGCAAGGCAAGGAAAGGCGGGCGGCAAAGCAAGGCGAGGAAAGACGGGCGGCAAAGCAAGGCGAGGAAAGACGGGCGGCAAAGCAAGGCGAGGAAAGACGGCGGCAAAGCAAGGCGAGCAAAGGCGGGCGGCAAAGTAAGGCGAGAAAGGCGGGCGGCAAAGCAAGGCGAGGAAAGACGGGCGGCAAAGCAAGGTGAGGAAAGGCGTGTGCAAAGCAAGGCGAGGAAAGGCGGGCGGCAAAGCAAGGCGAGGAAAGGCGGGCGGCAAAGCAAGGCGAGGAAAGGCGGGCGGCAAAGCAAGGCAAGGAAAGGCGGGCGGCAAAGCAAGGCGAGGAAAGACGGGCGGCAAAGCAAGGCGAGGAAAGGCGGGCGGCAAAGCAAGGCGAGGAAAGGCGGGCGGCAAAGCAAGGCGAGGAAAGGCGGGCGGCAAAGCAAGGCGAGGAAAGGCGGGTGGCAAAGCAAGGCGAGGAAAGGCGGGCGCAAAGCAAGGCGAGGAAAGGCGGGCGGCAAAGCAAGGCGAGGAAAGGCGGGTGGCAAAGCAAGGCGAGGAAAGGCGGGCGGCAAAGCAAGCGAGGAAAGGCGGGCGGCAAAGCAAAGTGAGGAAAGACCGGCGGCAAAGCAAGCGAGCAAAGGCGGGCGGCAAAGAAGGCGAGGAAAGGCGGGCGGCAAAGCAAGCGAGGAAAGACGGGCGGCAAGCAAGGTGAGGAAAGGCGGTGGCAAAGCAAGGCGAGGAAAGGCGGGCGGCAAAGCAAGCGAGGAAAGGCGGGCGGCGCAAGGAGGAAAGGCGGTGGCAAAGCAAGGCAAGGAAAGGCGGGCGGCAAAAGGCAGGTAGACGGGCGGCAAAGCAAAGTGAGGAAAGACGGGCAGCAAAGCAAGGGAGGAAAGGCGGGCGGCAAAGCAAGGCGAGGAAAGGCGGGTGGCAAAGCAAGGCGAGGAAAGGCGGGCGGCAAAGCAAGGCGAGGAAAGGCGGGCGGCAAAGCAAGGCGAGGAAAGGCGGGCGGCAAAGCAAGGCGAGGAAAGGCGGGCGGCAAAGCAAGGCGAGGAAAGGCGGGGGCAAAGCAAGGCGAGGAAAGGCGGGAGCAAAGCAAGGCAAGGAAAGGCGGGCGGCAAAGCAAGGCAAGGTAGACGGGCGGCAAAGCAAGGTGAGGAAAGACGGGCGGCAAAGCAGGGCAAGGAAAGGCGGGCGGCAAAGCAAGGCAGGTAGACGGGCGGCAAAGCAAGGTAAGATAAACGGGCGGCAAAGCAAGGCAAGGTAGACGGGCGGAAAAGCAAGGTAAGGTAGACTGGCGGAAAAGCAAGGAAACGAATGTCATGGAATTGCAGACGCCAAGACTAGCGATAAAAATAGTGCTAGATTGAAAAGAAAACTTTTCATTAAAATGTGCGAGATGATTGTGTTGGTACACTTATAATATTTCATTCTTTTTTTTTTCCTTCATAACGTTCATGGTAAATTTTTTTAATTGACATTATACGAGACTATCTCTAAAAATGACACTTAATCGTATACTTTCTGGGACACTGTAGTATGTCCTTTTCAAAAAGAATTCACTACATCCAATATAATTGTGAGCAGAGATATGAAGTAAACATGGCATTTTATGGACGGGATTATTAGTTTTCTGAATCTCATATCAGACTCACGTGTCCGACCAGGAAAAGCATTTCTGGGAGCATTGAAAAATAATTTCAGGGGACGGGGTCTTATTTAGGACTTGTTCCAGAGCACGTAACGGCGTCCGCTACACTAAAATAGGGTCGGGGCGGTAGAAGAGATGGTCTGAAGCGAAATTCGGGGACGGAATGTGAAAGCGGTTTTGCTTCGCCAGCAAGAAGAGGCGCCTCAGTGAGAGAGGTGCGGGGTGGGGGGCGGAGGGGCGGGTGACAGCGCGACACCGCCGCCCGCGCCCTCTGTGCAGCGGCTCAGAACCGCAGAGACAAGAAGTGCAGGAAGCGCTGCTGTGGTCCGGCACCAGAGGTCCCCAGAAATCTGCTTACAAGAATGAGTTAAGCACAGCGCGATCACATCCGTTGTCATTGGTTGGTTGGTTAGTGATTCCGAGCACGCCAACAGCTTAGGTTATTAGTCCCGTATGTGTAGTGCATGTTTTTTCTTCGGGAGAGGGCGGCGATCTTCCCCCGCATGATGGCGAAATCCGGCGCCGACCTACCGTCGGCTAGTGGGGTTTCCCCTAACCAGGACTCTCGCCGCCAGGACGCGAACCTAGGACCTCCCGGTCAGAAGCGGTGCAGTGACATCAGTTGACTGAGCTACCGCTACCGGTATGACGGCTTGGCAATTTGATTATCCACGGGAAACTTGAATATTCCGATGTGGGATGCTGCTCCTCCGGTTCGGACTCGCAGCTGGAACTAACTTCAGTAGCCGGCTTTAAGACGGAAGGATAATGATCGATTCCTGAATAAGTATTTCAATTGCTGTATAAGCTTACATCTTTTAGTTTCGAGCTCATCTTGTATTTAGAGCCAAAGAGAAACTCATTTTTTGTCGAATTAATGGATTTAAATGTGCATTTATTAGGTGACTTTTTGAGGTGTTTTCCGGATTCTTTACTCTTTAGACCCCTTTTTTTCTTTCATTGTAAAGAAGCCTGTATTATCATGTATACATATTAAACTTCTCGTCTAATACAACAATTGAAAAGGTTTTCTCGTTTAAATACTTTTAAATTAAATAGGTCGATACATTCACACTAAACGGCCTTTATCTTCGTAATAAGCGCAGGTCGCTCAACCCTAATTTCGATACATCCTATGAATTTATTACTAACAAAATAACTTCTCTCTGCTTCATTGAGTATAACTTTTTTGTTATCTTTTTTATTATTAATTAAGGTCGCATTAACATCTAGATAATTAGCGACCACTACTGGAGTTAATTGTGTGGTAACTATGAAGTTGAAACGAAATAGTAATGATAAGAGATGAAAGGACGAACAAATGTACAACCATGCCCGGGGCGGGACTCGAACCCGCGACCTTCCGTGCCGAGACCATACGTCACTACTGTCTGAGCGATCTCGGTCACCGGGCCGACTTTAACGGTTTTGTTAGAGAATAAAATTGACATTTATAAAGTTTCCTGGCGCTGTAAAACAAATTTTATGTATAATTCTGGTACTGTGATATAACAGAACAGTAAATCCTACCAGGCTATGAAAAGTCTCATTTAATTATTTTTTAACTCAAATTCTCGAAAAATATAATCGAAATTTTTTTAAAAAATGACTCTTTTGGTTAAAAAACAATATTTACATGCTATCAATTCAATCAAGATCTTCATCACTTAATTCATTTCACTGTCGCAAGGTAGCTTTGTGTTTCTTTTATTCAGTCCATAAATACTGCATTACTGTGTCCACAGACTTATTCAGCGGTGAAAACAGTCTTGTCTTACCGTTAATTTTTCACAAATGTGGCTAATATGGCAAGGAAATTAGTTGTTCTGTAACTCAATGATCCTAGCTGCAGCATTTGACTGCAACATTGACCGAGAGACACTCAAATGTGAGGAAATTTAAGTAATGTTTCAGTGGGCGGAAAGAAACAGCTTTCGATGAAGATTTAAGGCAGGCCAAGTCCCAATTAGAAATCCTGTATTCAAAATAAAATTGGGAATTTTCTAACATTTTCATTTTATAAAAATATGAAATGTTAATGAATGAACATTTTCAGCATGAACAAGTCTGGCAAATGGAACATTACAATATAGTTATAATGGCCGTAATATTGTTTAAATCACTAACAAATGTGTTCAGCTTTAATTACTGGAGCGTTTACAGAAAAATCATAGGCGGATTTTTTAAAAAATTTCTTTAACCTAACTTTTTTATTACAAATTTTAAAATCTCGCTCATTAGTTCAGCAGCTTCTGCTATTACACTCAATTAATTATATTATAATACGAAGAAATTAATTTGCTTGTGGTGAGTATAAAACTTCATGCGCTCAGTAGTACGGGTTCACAATATTCAATTGATTAGGATCGTTTGCGATGTATATGAATCTCGTAGTATCTTACCTTTTAATCATGGAGGACACCACGAAGGAGTCACTATTTTCTGCTCAAATAGTATAGTATTTGTATAGTAAGCTTTGATGAACTTTCAAGTCACAATGAAAAAGATGTCCTGTACATTTATATTGTTGAATTGTTTTATCAAATATTGGCAGTATCACTTTTGGTGGAATTTCACTCTATTATGAGTTTTTTTCACGTTAATTCTATATGCTCTATGAAGTTTCAAGATTTATTTACTAACATGACGCGCTTTCAGATTGCCAACATGGATTTAGAAAATCAAAATCAACGGAAACAGCTATATTTTCTTTTCTTAAAGATGTCGCCTCATCATTGGATCAAAACGAGGCACCTATTGGATTATTTTTAGATCTCTCAAAAGCTTTTGACGGCATTGATCATGACATTTTACTTTCCAAATTAGCTTCATATGGAATTTGTGGTATTGCTCTAGATTGGTTATGTTCGTACCTTAAACAACGATCTCAGAGAGTTGAAATACCTTACTGGAATGATGGAACATTACGTACGCACCTTTCCGACTCTTTGCCCGTTGCATGTGGAGTTTCTCAAGGATCGATTTTAGGCCCTATTCTGTTCCTACTTTACGTAAACGATATGCCCTCGACGATTCGAAACGGAAGAACGGTTCTCTTTGCGGATGATACGAACATCCTATGCAATAAAGAAACAGTAAATAGTACAATATCAGATGTTTCAAATTGGTTCCGAAATAACAAATTAATAGTGAACGAAAAGAAAACGGTTTTAATGCAGTTTTCCATTTCAAATAAACAATTCTGTGCCCCATTGACAATGAACAGTGTACCATTGACTGATGTTAAGGCAAAAACATTTTTAGGTCTCTCAATTCAGTCAAACCTTAAATGGAACGTCCATTTAAATGAATTGAACACAAAATTAAGTTC
Source organism: Teleogryllus oceanicus (assembly GCA_964035755.1). Taxonomy (NCBI): domain Eukaryota; kingdom Metazoa; phylum Arthropoda; class Insecta; order Orthoptera; family Gryllidae; genus Teleogryllus; species Teleogryllus oceanicus. The sequence continues at coordinate 56,336,982 of CAXIVR010000012.1, forward strand.
ATTGTGCTAAGCGTTCAGAATTCTTGCAAATTCAGTCAGCCTTCATACTGCTCGTTGTGTATACTTCGCGAATGTTCATTCCGCCTGAGATATGGCATAATATTCTGGGGAAATACATCTTATAGCTCCCAGACTTTTAGATTACAAAAACGAATTGTACGAATAATAACCAAATCCCACCCATGTGATTCATGTAAGCCTCTCTTCATTAATCTAGGAATTCTACCATTACCGTGTCTTTTATTTACGAATCAGTGGTTTTGTAAAAATGACTTGCTCAAGGGCGGGAATATATTTTCAGAAAATGCCGAAGTCTATTACTATAACACTCGACGTAGAAATCATATTCATCAGGTGACAGTATCAACAGCTCATTACAAAAAATTCACATACAATACATGCACATTATTTTACAAAACTTTGCCAGATGACATTAAACGATTAAATTCAATAGAAAAGTTGAAATCCCAAGTGAAATCGTTTCTGCTGCATAACTGTTTCTATACAATTAGAGACTATACTGAGCATCACAAGAAAAGTAACATTAATTTTAACAATGATACATAATGCTTTATTTACCATTTGAACTGTGTAAATGAGTGTAAACAACCTGTAACAACTATTGTACTACAGCTTCCGAGTCAATGACCCCATCTCGATCAGGTTTTTCGTCCAGTTTCCTGATCCATTGAGCAAATGCTGAGATGGCCCTTGTTTTGCTTCTGGACATAAATGTAACTTCATTTCCTGTGCACGTCTTCTAGAATTCAGTGGGAAATACAATTATTCAAATTATTGTTTCCATGTTGTCGCGGCAGGAAGTAATAAGAGCCAAAATTTATTGCTTATTTATCTTTGAAAATAGATTTTATTACATGGGAGTTTTTTTGTTTTTTTTTCTCCCTTTCAAAATTCAAAATTTATTGCTTATTTATTTTTGAAAATAGATTTTACTACATGGGAGTTTTTTTTCTCCCTTTCAAAATTCAAAATTTAAGTAGTATATGACTTAGTGTAGGATCACAGAATTTTGAAAATGTGCACACAATTCACTTTTTCCCATAGCACGTCATACGCAGTTTTTAACTGTTTTTTTGACGTAAAATAAAATAAATAAAATAAATAAATAAATAAATAAATCAACTTACCCTTAACATTGCGATTAATTTTTTTGTATTCTTTACCATTCATTATTCATTTCTAATTTAGTACCACTTAGAAGATTGTGCTATTCACAGGCTCGTGAAAAGGTACGCGGAAGATTCTTGATTCTAATGTACGATAATATCAATTAGGAACTTTCAAGGATTTAAAACAATGATTTCTTCAATATTCAAACAACATTTCGTTAATAATCTACTGACATTTTGTGACATATGCTTGTTGAAATATTTTGAAGAATCGTTTTTACCAGAATATTATTAGAAGGGTGAAAAAGCAATATTCAGGGCATATTACGCAAAGATTGAACACCGTTTATACAGTTCTTAAGTGTTCCTCAAACGCTTCCCCGTTCGTAGCGTTTTCTGTAGCAACCTGCTTATTGTATTGCTTAATCAGTACCATCAGATCACAGAAAACCAGAATGGACCACTTTTGTCATTCGTATTTTTGATCATTTCAAAGCTCACTCAAGCAGAAATAATAACACGGGTGAATGAACATTCGCTTTGAATATAAGAACTTAGATTACTATTTAAACAACTTTCCCTCCTAAGGAGTGTTTTATTGTGCGATTATATCATCGAACAGACACTAAGAGAGACGAAAGAAGGTGAAAATTGTTTTCTTATATTAAATTCATAAGTTACTTTCACCACGTTCGTTTACATATTAGCTTTCCACGAATTTTTCTTGCTTGGTTATTGTGAAATATTATTAATTTTTATTAAAATTGCTACAAAACCTAGCTTGAAAACTACAATCTCTGATCTTGAAATTATACATTAAGTAATAATATTCATAAATGGTATTTTTATTAAACGTTTATTTACAATTTATTCATACACGAGGACAAGAAGAAAGTTTGTTGACTAGATAATTAGCATTGATTGAAGAAGATGCGCATTAGTATTACTCCGTTAATACAGTTAATTACATATGTAACTACACTTCAAAATCTGCGAGGCAAATCTAAAGGTTTGAATTTTTCAAGACGTCTCGATTCCAAACTGTTACCTAACAAATTTATGGCTAAGTCATAAATGGCTTTAGTCTTAAAAGGAAAAATTAAAAAGGTAGAATTAAAACAAATATTTTATAGTGCTTATGTGTAGATAATATACTTAAAGAGGATGGATTTTGTCTCGCCTTCTGTACGCATTGTATAATCCTTTTCAATGTTCGTTATGTGTAATTTGATCGACGTAGATGGTTTAAAGAACAACACGTTAACAGCACACGATTGCACAAATCCGTGCTCGAGACTAGTTCGTGATATTTTGCTTGAACCCTAAGAGGCGATTGGAAACCCGGCAGGAAGGCACGACCGGGAGGACAATTAGAGATTACTATATGAGACCGCTTTGACATTACTGTTTGGCTACTACTGGCAACAAAACTGCATGTTATGTCTATGCTCTCAATTTGTCAATGATGTCATTTACAGTTAGTTCATTTGTAAGTTGCTTCTCACAATTTCTTGCAATGCCATCGTCCTACATTGTGTTCATTTGTTTCCAGACGGTCAACTCATGGAGTTATGAATATAGGGAGATGACATTACGTCACAAACTTTAAGCCACCTCTGCCATATTAGTGAGTCCAGAAAGCTTGTAGCGTTCACAAACTGTGCGAGTGCTCTGTGGCTTGTAGCTGTGCTTGTGTTCAGTTGTGTTGGTCGGCTTTATTTTTAATATTTCTAAAAAACCTTGATCAGAATAGCTAGCTTCTTTGTAACATTTCGTTATGATCAGGGAACGGATTTCCATGTAATTACATGTTTTTACAAGAACTGACTTGCATTCAATAATTTTTTAAGTATTTTTATTTTACATATTTTTACATATTTTGATATAATTACACATTTTTACATATTACTACATATTTCTTTATATTTTAATATATTGATACGTCGAAACGGAACATTTCAGATGCGCGTTTGGTATATTAATCATCTTGTTTAAAAATCAAATGTAATGCTGCTTCTATGACCACCATATCTTCGCCATTATTGTCACCACCCTTCCGCTTACTGCTTACTTGAAGTCAAGAATGAGCGGATTTCTGTGAACAGAAGTAATTTCATTTACGATTTTCACACATGTTTCAACCAGCACATTCGTTACTCGATCGAAAACTAACAAATATTTTTCACAGAAAATTGTCTTACGCATTGTTCGATTGAGGGAACATTGGCTTCTCGTAAACATTGTTATATATACTATGCATGTATTTTGTATTTCGAATAAAATTCTTATGTGTGGTGAAATCTAGTGTAGAATTACTTCTGTAGAGGTACTACCTATTTTCAGCCACTCCTAATGCTTGTTAAGAACTGATTGGCGACGTTCTATGCTCTGAAAATGCTTGTAGAGAACAATTTTAAACACAATAATGATTATTAATTTTACATAATATCTATTTTTTCTTACATGTTTTGTTAAAACTAAGTACATATATATGTACATATTTTGCATTTTTTATTACAATAAATTCCGTTCCCTAGTTATGATTATTTGAGTGGCTACCGTACAAACCATATACAAACTTTCCCGTACAAACCGTACGGGAAACCAGGAAATTGTTTTCCACAAGTAAGAAGCTACTACGTGTAATTTCGAATATTTAGCTACTTTGTAAGTTATTCGTAAAGTTCCGTGATTTTTTTCTTAAAAAATTCCTGCAGGTCCAAAGCGGAGAGCATTGTGCATTAGAGCTGTACGAAGAGACAATTGCCAGCCTAGCAATAACAGCAGGTTCGGCTCATGTTCACGAACACGATTTTGATACCACCACACCACCACAAAAGTAATGACGTATTGTTATGTCTATGGTAACAGAAGGCATTGATTTGGCGTGTTTTGGACCCACCAATACGGCGGACTGGCTTTACTTGATGAACACTGAAGAGGTTGGTCATGGCACCTCCATGTATTCATAGCTCCATGGCCAAGCTCGTCCTTTTTGGACTGATTGATTAGTGATTCCGGGCGCGTCAACTACTGATGTCATTAGTTCCATAAGTGTAGAGCATGATTTTCATCGGGAGGTGGCTGTAATCTTCCCCTACTAGATGGCGAGATCCGGCGCCGACCTATCGTCGGCTAACGGGGTTTTCCCCCAACAAGGACTTTCCCATCAGCGGGGCACCGCCCCAGCCGGAACAAGCTCTAAGCCCCCGACCGGTCTCTCAGAAAATGTGGTAGTGTAGTGCATGTTAGTGTAAGTGTGTGTGTAAGAGGAGAGGATAGGACAAGGAAGAGGAAGGATAGATCGCGCGCGGTCTGTGACCCGTTTGTTAGGGCACTGCTCCGGCATTCGCCTGATGTTGATCGAACAAACCACCAAAAACTACCGATCAGAGCAACCGGCCGCTAGAATTCAGGCCGGCCCAGACAACGACTGAATTCGACCTAGCTGAACAGCTAGTGTCGACAATCCTGCCGCCGTGGGGAGTGGGAACCTAGGACCTCCCGGTCAAAGGCGCTGCAGTGACAGTTGATGCACTGAGCTACCGCTCCCGGTGCGAAGGTTTCGGTCTCTTGGCGCGACGGTGACGCGCGCTCAGGCGGAGCAGCTCGTCGCCAGTGTCCAGCCGCCCGCCCCCGCCCCCGCCCCCGCCGCCACCCCACCCCCGCCCCACCCCCGCTTCCCGGAAAGCGCGAACCGCGGACGGCGACGCGGAACAATCAGAACACCAAGAACAGCTGCGCATTGTAAATTGATACTTTGCCTTCGCTAACTCAACGTTTCCACACTGCTTACTGCTGCGGATGGTTATTACTTGACGAAACGACAGCATTCTGCTTGGATTCCTTCGGACGCAGGATGCAATCGAGGAAGAGAGCGCCCGCGGGCAGTTTCTAGCTGTTTCTCTTTCCACTCTGTGCGCCCCGATGACCGGCAGCTGTTCAGTGATGTCTTCGGAGAAGAGTTTGCAATATTGTACCACTTGACGAGCATGTCATGTCCGGGATAATAAGAGGTGCACGCTTGTTCGGCATGTAGAATACGTAGGAGAGATATGGTTCCGTAAACTAGAATGTTACTCGTGCTTCAGAGAGCAAGCGATACTAATGAGTTATCCAAAGCATTTTCTTGATCATGTTTGAGAACGGGAAATTCAGGGAATATACAAAATTCAAGTTCAGTAATTTATGATCGCCATATTTTATTCGAATGGTTGTTAATGCAAGTTTTATTGACATTTTCTTTAGGAGTTCGGAGGTATGTTTATTATCAAATTATATAAATACGATTTATTTTATTATCAAATTATAAGTACGCCTCTTATAATTTCTTAATGCTAATAACAAAGACTGTTTTTCCACAAATTGATATTTTAGTTTGTTTATTCTTTTCGTCGCTGATCATTGTCTCTCATATTAAAAAAGTCAGAATTTTAATTTCCCTTTTCATACAATTATATTGAATTAATTTCACTTAGAAGAGAAAGGTATCGAGAGTAATGCCCCTTTGTATATAAAATTGTGACATACATAAAAATACTCTAACCCATATCGTACAGCAAAATAGACTTAAGACGACTACATATTCAACGGATGTTTTAGAAATTAAATTCCTTTCCTCCAAGTAACATTACGCAGAATCCTATACATGTCTGTGATACTTTTCAGTTGAAACACTCCAGAAATTTCCGCATTCCATACACGCCTTTCTTCCTCTGTAACGAATATTCTGATGACGTTCCTCGTGCAGTTTGGGTCACGGAGAGATTCTTCGGTGTAAAGGGTGATTGAATTCAATACGAGTTCCTCTGCAAGTTTGTGTGATTTAAAAGTTATTTTCCCTGGTTTTTTTTTAAGATTTCGGCTTTCATATTTAAAATAAACAAGTGGTGCTGGAGAATGGCACAGACTTTCTCTTACTGCTTATTTTCCTATTCTTCTGAATCTGAACATTCGCACACCTGGAACATCGCATAGGCCTATCTCGCTACTGTAGTTTTACATATTTGCCTACGTTATTCCTTGCCATCATCTCAGTGTTCGGGGAGGGGTGGGATCTAGTTCCACAATTAAACACGCAGATTTCTCTCACATGCCTGCCAGGCCAAGAGATGAAGGATACAAATGTAATATGTTATTCGAAATGCCCAAACGCCTCAGACATAACTGAAAACATTGTTACTTTCCTGGATGTTGAACTTACAGCCTTAGTATCCACATACTTGATTCAACTGCTCCGATCTCTTTTTCATGAATCATTTCTCATTTGATAGTACTAATTACAAACGTGTTGCGACTAAATAAAATATTAGCATTTGATAAAAATAACAATATATCTGAAATTGACCTTTAAGTAAATGCGGCTATTAGTGTGCTTTATGACACTGCATCTAAGTATATTCACGATTTTGACAACACTCATTTTCATAGCAACGATGAAAAAACATTTCTTCGGCATTAAAATCAACTAATAGTTAGTAATTAACAATTTTCACACAATTAACCAATTGTAAACAACGCAATGTAGAATATAATATTTACAACACGTTTCAGTTAACACAATGTTTCAGTTAACAAAATTTCAGTTAACAGTTCATTTACTTTCATGTAATGTTTATACTATTGAGAAATTTCTGTTCTGTCAAAAAATATTTTTTTCAGATTTTCTCAATTTTTCGAAAACAAACCAATACATCCCAAAACTTTTAATTCCTTTGAAATTTGCTTGTCAGAGTCGGGGTATATCAATAAAAAAAGACGGAAAATATCGTATGAATGTTTTAGGCAGGAACGTTGTTCACTAACGAACAGACGAACGTTTTGGAAAAAGGACTTTTCGTCATCGTGGGACTCCAAAAAATTTAATTCCGTTAAAATCTCGACACATTTTCGGCAGTATTACTTAATTCTATATACGTACACGTAAGTTTACGTACACGTTTCTGTACACGTAAGTTTACGAAAAAGTAATAAAATGCTCGATAATCACACAATATTGATCATAAAGCATGGCAAACGAATATTTCAGAGCTGAATGAAGAACGGTACAGACCATACCATTGAAGACCGATAACGGGAAGAATGTTGCCGAAGTATCTGAATCGACTTCCATTATAGCTGCCCAGCAAATGAAGAACCGAAAGAATGTCAGTTTCAATGTGATCAAAACCATCATATTATTGTTAAAATTGATCAAATATTACGTTTTCCAAGGATTAAAATATACGAGTAATTCTCCCGTAAAAATGTTTGTCAACCCCTTCTTTGATAAAAAAAAAAAGAGTTTCATGTAGATGCCCTTTTGAGATCTATGTCACACGAGCGTTGCGTTGACGTGCGTTAAGTAGCGGGCGTCGTAGCGTCGTTTATGCCGAACGTCCAAGAGCGCTCCTAGGTTAATCTACGACGCGCGTTACTTCACGCGCGTCAACGCAACGCTCGTGTGACAGACCTTCGTACACTTCAAAATCCGGCCAAAACGCTTTGAAATGGTCACGCACAGATCCAGCAAAAAAGGCAAACAGTGTGGAGCAGAGTGGGTGTTCTGTGAGGGAGGAGATCGACCGCTGCGCTTGGCTTAGTGCTCATCAGAGGGAGCACAGCACAGCGACGTCGCAATGACATAGGAAGCGGCACGCGCCGTGGCGACTGACCGCGCTCAGCGATTCGCTCCCTCCTACACCAGACCCACGGAACACTGCACTCTGTGTCCAAGCTGCACTACACTGCGCCTTTGCCGAAGAACTCTGACATCTTTAATGAAATATTGCGGAACATTATTCTTATAATGTTATGAAATTAAAACTAATGTGCAACTCGAAACCTTTAATGAACAAATTGGGAAACAATCCGCAATGTTATATACAGTCGCACCGGGAGCGGTAGCTCAGTGCATCAACTGATGTCACTGCAGCGCCTCTGACCGGGAAGTCCTAGGTTCGACTCCTGACGGCGGCAGGATTTTCGACACTAGCCTTTCAGCTGCTGGAGGAGAATTCTAGCTCTGCCTCTTCCTTGTGATATCCTCTCCCCTTACATACACACATACACTAACATGCACTACACTTCCACGGGAGACCGGTCGGGAGCTTAAAGCTTGTCCCGGCTGGGGCGTTGCCCCACTGGTGGGAGATTCCTGGTTGGGTCCCTAAAGCACTGAAAGGTTGATAATTCTGAAGAATGTATAGTAATAAATGATTGCAAACAATTCTCTTTTGTAATTAATGTGTGCCTAGGTGGACACATAAGGACATTTCTTATTTTGTAATTTCATTAATTTTAAACACTAGCGATGTTCGCTTAGAGAGATGTTTGAGCTTTCTACGCAATCAAGATCTGTTATCATTTGCTCTTGTGACAGTATAAATACTAAGTAATAATCTTTTGAAATTAATAGAATAAACGCTAACCTGTCGTCATTTGTTCATTACGTCACTTCATGACTACATTTTTCTTGGTTTTTCTGTTGTGCAAGATGCACTCGATCTATCGAAAGTCATCGCAGATTCATCATCTATCGTGAGGAAGGATGCGAGTGTGAGGTTAATAGCGAAGAATATATTGATTTTTTACTATTCGAAAATGGTGTGTATTTAAATGCAGAAATTAGTGAATATTTTAACGCAATGTCTTGCAAATATCTGACTTACGAGTTCCATTACAAACCGTTTCAGTGATTATAATTTTGTCTTACAGTCCACTGAAACATTCGAGTTCAAGTCCAAATCTTGAAGTATAAAACATTTGAACTATACTTCAGAAATTATATTTAACACCGTATTCACTTGAAATAATCATTGTACTGTTTCAGAATTTATTTACATACTTTATTTCATCAGGCCCTGAGAATAAGTACTGAAAGACTTGAAACACTATATTTGGGCTTTTCGATCTTCCTTTTCGTACCTACAAATTTTGTACTTTTCTATTGTAGATTTTGTGGAGGATACTAGGCAAAGGTTAGCTGAACCCTTTTGTAATCACTAGGGTTCAGCTAGACATTGTTTAAAAATGGAAAATAGCTTGAAACTCTACACTAACTTCAACAGCCAGCGTCTTAACTGTGCTTTTCAGCATAATAGGCCCGGTATTGTCCGCGAGAAAACATTGTAATATTGCTAGCGTTGATTAAATTACCCAGGTAATATTACACATGAAATGTAATAATTCTATCACTCTCGTACAATTAAGGACATTTTATCAGCGCAATTTCATCGCAATCTTTATCGCCGCATCGTTCCCAGCCGGCTAATTTGCCGTATCCACACGTCCACAATTATTTGAATTTAAATTCTTTTAAATTTTGCTGAAATTAAAATTTATTTTTAGGTGTAATAATACTATAATCTCATATCATAATCTTACTAAATGCCATTTGTACTTAGGAAATTTTCACATAAAACCATTCGATTCTAGTTGACTAATGAATTTATTGATCATTTCCCATGTGAACATGGTATTGAAAATGTGAACATGGCTGTGTGGCTGTGTGCCAATGTGAACATGGCTGTGAAAAACAACTGATCAATTTCATTTCATCGTAGATTTCCGTCTATTCTCCATCAGTTAAGTTTACGTAGATTACGAGTTCCTGGACACCCGAGGAGAGGCTAAATCTAGAGAAAGCTAAATCTAAAGGAGACGGAACGTTTCGCAACATTGCCCTATAATACGAACGGCAAAATACAAGCACTTGCGTACTTTTTAATCCAAGAGTAGTTCAAAACAATAGTTTAGGAATCCCATTTATGAATTTTCAAGCTTAGTCATCGCTAAAAATGAATAGAACTATACAGGGTATTCCCAAGGGACAGTTTGAAGAGTCCCTCTACCGTCATTCTTTCCTATCACGTTTCATTGACAACTACTTCTACACTTAACAGGAATTGATGTGCCATCTTATGACCACAGTACCGTTGTCTTCTTTACGCCACCAGAATAATATTAAAGGATTAATGAAGGAACGATCATTTCTGCTGAGTAAACAAAATGACGTGTACTCCTGGTCATCCCCAGCGTACCCCTATCTCTCGTACACATCGGAATAACATTACGAGATAAATAGAGCCGCTCGAATTCTGCTGAGTAAACCCGACGGACGTGTTGCCGGCGCGCGCTGACATTCTGCGCACCGGCCGTGTCAACGAACGGGAAATAACGCGTCTAATCAGCAGCGGCAGCGCAGGGGGCGGGACTACCGGACGCTCCGCGCCGCCGGACACATGCGGCGGAGGCGGTGGCGGAGGCGGCGGCTGAGGCAGACGCGATATCAGGGGCCAACCGGCGAAGGAAGAGGGCGGTGCGTTCTGATCAGGGATGCGAAGCCGGGGGTAATGCTGGCTTTACACTAGCAATAGGTTGATTGATTGATTTTTTTCGTGTTTCCGGGCACGTCAACTGCTTTGGTCATTAGTCCTGTTAATGTAGTGCATGTTTTTTCGGGAGATGGCGGTGATCTTCCCCCGCTGGATGGTGAGATCCGGCGCCGACCTACCGTCGGCTAGTGGGGTTTCCCCCTAACCAGGACTCTCCCACCAGCGGGGCACCGCCCCAGCCGGGACAAGCTCTAAGCTCCCGACTGGTCTCCCAGAATATGTGGTAGTGTAGTGCATGTTAGTGTGAGTATGTATCTAAGGGGAGAGGATAGGACAAGGAAGAGGAAGGATAGATCGCGCGCGGTCCGTGGCCCGTTTGGTAGGGTACTGCTCCGACATTCGCCTAGTGTTGATCGCAGAAACCACGGAAAACTATCGATCAGAGCAGCCGGCCGCTAGAATTCTCCTCCAGACAGCGACTGAATTCGACCTAACTGAAATCCTGCCTCCGTCAGGACTCGAACCTAGGACCTCCCTGTCAGAGGCGCTGCAGTGACATCAGTTGATGCACTGAGCTACCGCTCCCGGTCTAGCAATAGGTTTCCGCAACATCTTTCAGCAATTTGTTGCTGTTTCTTGCGGTCATCTTTACACTAGCAAGAGGAAGACGGGGCAATATGTTGCCAGAAAGTTGGGAAGAAGATCTTTCCGACAAGGTATTGCCGATTGTTTTACATTACAACTTTTTCTTGCCGTGCTTGCTAATGCCACTAGGAAAATGGCGCGTCAACTTAAGTGAGGTTATATCTCACTCCGTCATTGCTAGTAGAAGGGAGAAAATCCGAGTCGTGGTCGCAGTTATAGTGCTCAATGAAGAGACAAAGAAACGACAACGTTTTGTGAAGACATGTTACTGTATTTTAAGACGAAAGGAAACGGGGCTTGTGCAAATTCGGTTCAGGAGCCTCAATATTTTTTCGTGGACTACGATTCATGTGGGTTCTCAATAATTTTCTATTTATAAAAAGCGCAATTATTAAGTCGGTAAAATGTTTTAAAATGTCCTTTACCTACTGTTGATGTATTATAGATTAATCTTAAAATTTCTAAAGATGTTTCGTATTTTATTTATCATAGTGTATAGGAACAATAACAATGTGATTTTCGAAGTTTTGAATCCGTTATATCCCGTAAAAAGCGTTAAGACACCCAGTTTTAAATGACCGCTCTCACATTTGCCTACAATATGGCGGGGAGCGCAATGTTCAATTTGTTACGCTAGTGCTCGCCTCTCACCATAGGAGTCGTGAGCCTCGGTCGTGACACGCAAATTTCGAAACCATTCTAGATAAAGAATTTCTCCAAATGTATTGAATTATTTCTTGCTTTTACTAAAATGATTTAAATTGCTTTTCTCCCTATTAAAAATCTTTAGTTGTTTTCTCTTCGCTCAACATTTAAGACCAAATTATGCACGCACATAAGTCGGATATAATTTGATAAATTAGTTTACTACATTCCCAACGCTCCAGTTTTTCCGTTTTTCTTTGGAGTTCGAGAACTTGGTTGATTGATTAATTGATTGATGGATTTATTTCGTGTTTCTGAGCATGCCCACTGCTATGGTCGTTATTCCCGTATAGACAATGTTTATATCACTAGAGGTGGTGGTGAGGTCCTTGCTCGCTGGGTGGTGAGATCCAGCGCTGACCAGTTGTAGGCTTGCGCGGTTTTCCCCTACCCAGGTATCTCCCACTAGAGGGGTCAGTTCCAGCGAGGAGCAGCTCCAAACTCGCGAATAGACTCCCGGCATGTTTGGTAGTGTAGGCTATGTGTAAGAAAGGGATGAGGGTAGGACAAGAAAGTTGAAGGGGAGATCGCGCGCGGTCTGTAGTCAGTTTGTTAGAGTACTGTTCGGCATTCGCCATGGTTTTGATATGAAAAACCATGGAAAACTACCGATTCGAGTAGCCAGCTATTGTAATTTTCCTCGAGACAGCGGTTGATCGACGTAGCCCTCTAGATGGCGTCAAAAATGTATCTCCTTCGGGACTCTCACTATGCCCTCCCAGGCAGGAGAACTAGACAAAATCTAAATCGCAGCATTTCCACAGGGATAAAGCGATTGAAATATTCGTTGAAAATAGCTTGTCTCCTGAAACGAACGTGCACGTGTCGACTACTACCCCCGTCTAGTAGTTTCGAAATATAATGACGTAACAGTTTATCAGCGTTAATCATTCACTTCATGAAGCATTAATGAAAATGTCGATTGCAAACTACTATGAACAATATTCTGCAATGCAAACTACAATGCAAATATACTATGAACAATTGAGATGTGATTGAATTCAGTGTTTTAAAGTAGCATATACGAGGAATTTCGAGGAATGAATATTGGAAATTATTTGACATCTTGGCATTACTTTATCTTGGATCATGTTTTTTTCATACTCAGGTTGTCATTCATTACGCCACGCTAAAAATATGCCATTAAAAGAAGTTATTCCAGGTTACTGTTTTAGTCATGAACGGTTTATCAATCGTCCTTTATTTCACGCTACGCTGTAAGAATGAGAATTTCCGGACAGATTGTTAGTTTTCAAAAATACACAGGAGTAACTCATTTTCATACGTTGGTTTGTAAATTCGCTTCGAAACCTAACGCGTTATGACGATCGGCAGCATGCAAATATGAATTAAGTAAATGGCTACATTAACAACTCTAAATGTAAGCTCTTCCTCCTTTGGTTCATACGTTTATTTAAACATTCTCTATTCTGCAGATGCATTTCGTTATCTTTCACTCCATAGCAATTGCTAACATAAAAAAATTGTTCTGTTAAATATTCACTTTTACGAAACTCTTCTCTTCCTTGCACTACACCATAGCAGACTTTACTTCCCCGTTATCCACTAGGTGCGCCGCATACCGCTCGTACCGTTATGCAGGGAATTGTGGCAGATTTAAAGTGAACGTGGACATGTTAATTTGTTTTGCACTTGACAAATTCTTAATAAACATCAGACCTGAGTAGAATTTGCAGTTACCTTTCGCGAGAATTGTGTTCAAATTACGCATGAGGTAAGTTTATTTTCGATTTGGTAAGCATGACAAAGAAAAAAAAAAGGAAAATTTCTACATATTCTCTACGAATGTCTCGTGGATACAGTTGCAAGAACAACAAAACCTTCAGTACACTGCTTTTGGTACATTGATTTTTAAACATCAGTGTACACTTTGTACGCTGAAAAATAAGTGTACATTTTGTACACTGATTTTTAAACAAAACGTGTTCTTCCTAAAAAAAATTACGAAAGGGAGCGTGCAGAACCTATGTATCGGTAGTATTGTGAAAGAATTGTGAACCCTAGAAAAATTGTAAGCCAGATCCACTGAGAACAAGACGGGATTATTTTGTTACTAGAATTGTTGTTGTATCGAGCACTAGGTAACTTATGATGTCATGAAATTAATCACCCATGACATTGGGAATGTAATTATCGTATCTCACGTTCCGCAAGGGAAGGAACGTCACCTTCCGGGTTAAAACTTGCACTACATTTACAGGATCTTAGTAATTGCCACGCCCGAATTCAATAAATATTCATTCAGTTGCTCTTAACTTTTCCATGCATTTAGCAAAATTTCTCACAAAACTATCATTTGAGCCCGACACTAAAGATTTTCCGCATTTGGAAAATCTTCCCTCCTATCGAGGTTTGAACCCGCCAACTCTGGTTTTGCCAGCCAATGTGTAAACTCGCATACCTCTAGGACCGTGAATAGATTATCCTCCGGCAGTGAAGTTGAGTGGGCAGGGACCACTACTTGCTGTTGCCGGAAAATAACACAGTGAAACACCATGTATACGGACGTTGAACGGATGAGCTCTGATTCAAGCAACCGCGAACGTGTCAGTTCACTATATTTGGCCATACGAAGGAAGTTCTGTTCTCGGTTGTCAAAGGTCCGTCCGTCTGCAATGTGCGTTTGTGTGGCACGTTTACTTGTTTTGTTTCTCACAACTTACGTACTTCCTTTCGTACGATTCCAGGACAACAAAATATTTATTTGTGTAGTGTTTGGAGGCAACCTCTTGGCGCAGTGGTCGACTATGTTTTTCAGTGGTGGGTATCGGGAATGAATTCTAGTGGATCCTTAAAGAATTGGTAAAAGACGGAGAGAGTTCGAAGCTCGTTCTCTCGGGGTTCTCCCGCTTTCGCTACTTTTCATTCCACAGTTGCCTCATCTAGTATCGGAGTCAAAACAATGCGCTACTCACATGCGCCGGGACCAGGATCGGTAGATCAGTGCATCAACTGATGTCACTGCAGCGACTCTGACCGGGAGGTCCTAGGTTCCCACTCCCCACGGCAGCAGGATTTTCGAGACTAGCTTTTCAGCTAGGTCGAATTTAGTCACTGTCTGGAGGAGAATTCTAGCGGCCGGCTGCTCTGATCGGTAGTTTTGATTTTTTCGTGTTTCCGGGCGCGTCAACTGCTTCGGACATTAGTCCCGTTAGAGTAGTGCATGTTCTTTTCCCCCGGGAGATGGCGGTGATCTTCCCCCACTGAATGGCGAGATCCGGCACCGACCTACCGTCGGTTAGTGGGGTTTCCCCCTAACCAGGACTCTCCCACCAGCCGAGCACCGCCCCAGCCGGGACTCTAAACTCCCGACCGGTGTCCCGCAATATGTGATAGTGTGGTGCATGTTAGTGTAAGTGTGTGTGTAAGGGGAGAGGATAGGAGGCAAGGAAGAGGAAGGACAGATCGCACGCGGTCCGTGGCCCGTTTGGTAGGGTACTGCTCTGATTTAAATCTAGGTGAAAAGGGAGAGTCGAAGACCTGGGCCCCCTTTGGGAGAAACCACGGAAAACTACCGATCAGAGCAGACGATCACTAGAATTCTCCTCCCGATAGCGACTGAATTCGACCTAGCTGAAAAGCTAGTGTCGAAAATCCTGCTGCCGTCAGGACTCGAATCTAGGACCTCCCGGTCAGAGGCGCTGCAGTGACATCAGTTGATGCACTGAGCTACCGCTATCGGTTTGAAGGCAAAAGCTCGCAGCGAGCACTGATGACAACATTCCAAGCATTAAAACTTCGTTGGCGCGAAATAGAAGCAAGTCAGGGCTAGTTGCTTTCATAGACGAGAACTTCTGTTCAGCTTTATTACCATGATCTAAAGAAATGTCTGAGGCAGGTCCAGGACCTTCAAGGGAGACACCTAAAATCCTATCTACTGTTGCCTACCCAGAGCGATGACCCTATCGCACACGTAGCAGGTTTACCATTCATTTTCCAGAGGTTACCATTACTGTAAATACTCTAGTGGCCGACTGTAACTAATACCCTCACTCCGCCTCTATTTCTTCAATCTATCGTTCAAGAAAAGTTGCGCGGGTAGTACTTATCTTGTGAATATCGGTATATGCGATAGACGTCTAAATATTGTACGAGAATGGCAAAGCGGGGAAGTGTCAAAAAAGTCTAAAACGGTTTTGCACCAATTCCTAAAATAAACCTATCCAGATTTCAAGGTATTCGTAATATTTTTTATCCAAGTTTGAGTTTTCTGATGCACAATGATATACCAAAATTAAGTTATTTTAAACAATGTTTTCATATTTACTGGTCGGTTTGTAACAAAGAAACAAATTAACTGTCGTGCTGAAAATTATAGATATTTGCATTTCATGTAACTACATACGAAGAAACATTTTCATTGCTTAGACGTAAGCATAGCTAATTATAGCTGGGGAAAACCAAGATAGGATGAACGCTGGATTATCTGTATTATTTTTCGTGGTCATTTTCCCGTCGTATGTAGAACGCAATTCCGAAGGTGTTCTTTCCTTGTTTTACAGTACTTACAAATTGACAAGTAGAGTTCTGTGCGTGCTCCATAATAGTATCCATCCAGATATTTTCCACCAGTGGGGTACCTCTCCCAGCAAAGGCTGTAAGTTTCGATTGGTCTCCCGGCATGTGTGGTAGTGGAGCGCATATACGCGTGACTGTACGAGTTGAGGAGAGAGCAAAGAAGAAAAGAACGCACGCGGTCCATGGCCCATTTGTTAAGCCACTATTCGGACATTTGCTTGATGTTGATCGGAGGAATAAAAAAAACTACCTATAATAGCAGCCAGGCGCTACAAATTTCCAGATAGCGGATCAATTCGACACAGTACCTATGTAGGTAGAGTGAAAAATCCTGCCACCGCCAGGACGTGCACTCTAGAGCCATCCGATCAGATGCACTGCAGTGGCATCAGTTAATGACCTGAGACAGACAGACAGAGGAGAGAGAGAGACAGAGAGAGAGACAGAGGAGAGAGACAGAGACAGAGAGAGACAGAGAGAGACAGAGAGAGACAGAGAGAGACAGAGAGAGACAGAGAGAGAAAGAGGAGAGAGAGAAAGAGGAGAGAGAGAAAGAGGAGAGAGAGAAAGAGGAGAGAGAGAAAGAGGAGAGAGAGAAAGAGGAGGGAGAAAGGGGGAGAGAGAGAGGAGGAAGAAAGAGGAGAGAAAGAGAAAGACGATGAGGAAGGGAAAGAGAAAGACGATGAGGAAGAGCAAGAGAAAGAGGACGGTGCGGAGGCGGAGGAGCAGCAGCAGTAGGAGAGAGCCGTGGCGATTCGGCAGCGGCGGCGAGGCCTGGCGGGGCGGAGGCGGGGCTGGAGCCGGTGCTGGCCGCTCGCCAGGGCCTCTTTCGGGCGGCGCCGCGGGCGGGGCACGTGCCTCGCGGCGCAACGGGGCTCCTTCCGGTCACCCCACCCCGCCGCCGCCGCGTGACCCCGCGCGCCCTGCCTTAGGCGGACTGCGCCATAGGCGCGCTCACTGCGCTCGCCTCCCGGCCACCTCGCGGCGCTTGGGGGCGGCCCTTTACGAGGCGAACGCAGCCGTGAGGTTGCGGCGGACTTCGGGTTTTCTAAGGTGGCCGATGACACGACGTCATTCTGACACCTCCTGCCTCATAGGATGAGTGTTTTAATTAATTCGCGAACGGCCTTCTCAACGGGGGGCCTTGGCCTCAGATATGTGCTTACCACTGTTAAAAAGACTCAAGGCAGGAGGTGTAAAAATAGCCTCAAGTCATCCCCCACGTTAGAAAAAAAACAAGTATAGATCGGAAGAATTCGGTGAACTTGTCTCTTCAGTTAAGAGAAATACTTTTTATGCAGTAGTAGAAGAATTTAATATTGATTCAGCTCTAGATATTGACTCTCGAAAAAGTTCATATTGTTGAGAAAGATTTTGAGATTTCGTTCTACAGCTTCCGACGTGATTCTGTTTATATTCTAAATGATTAAGGAACAAATCCAAAAATACTGCTTTTGAGATATTAATCACTTTGGTCTTAGCCCTTGGTAAATTATAATACTTTTTCGCTTCATTATTTTTTTGTTGTACTTTCGGCAGATCTTACTTTCTACATAATTTCAGACACGAAGTAAAAGGTAGTATAGAAAAAGTTACTATTGTAATATAATAAAATTAAGTAATCTTCTTTATAAAAATTGACCCTTCTAAAATACTTATATAAAATACTTATCATATTTTTCACGTTTCTACTAAAAATATCAGAGCTGAAGTGCATCCTGGTTTGAGATAATCTTATTTCAGCTATGAGTCAAATAAACTTCTTATTCTACTTTTCATTCATATCATGGTAAATTTTCTATGGAGCTTCCAAGAAGCAATAGGTTTGCTCACTAATGAGTGGTTGATCGACTCCTATGGTCGTGGTCAAGATATTTAATGACATGGTTACACCTCCCACTGAAGGACGATCTTGGAAAATATTTTCCATGAAATAAAGTTAAAAAGAAAGAAAATCTAGTTAGAATATGGCTAATCAAAAAACATTTACGTGCACATTGAGAAATGTTTGCGTAAAAATTCCTTCCTTGTCCTTTCCTCCCCCTCACTTACACACACACACACACACACATGGAATACACAACCGCTCATGCCAGGAGACTGGTCGGGAGCATAGAGCTTGTCCCCGCTGGAGCGGTGCCCCACTGGTGGAGGGAGAAGCCCCGCTAGCCGACGGTAAGTCGGCGCCGGATCTCTCCATCCAGCGGGATAAGATCACCGCCACTTCTCGCGCTAAAAACGGACTACATTTACGGGACTAATGACCTTAATATGCACCCGAAATCACTAATCAATAAATAAATCATCCTACATCTAAACAATCATCTAACATCATAAACAATTATTCTGTAACCGTGTATTCATTAAAATGTTCATTTGCAGCAATTTTCAGATATTGAATTATGAAACTCACTAGTGAGCGGAGAAAGATTTGTACGCAATACTACGAGAGCATCGATTTGTGAGTTTGTCTGGAGATCTCCCTCCTGTGTAGAGGGTCGACGTCGGTATTCCCCTCCAGGCAACCGAAGCTGTACCCACGCCCCCAGGCGACATCGCATCTGCGGATCGCTTCCCTCCGCTGCGACTGCGCCGCTGGGATGTCTTCTCCCCGGCAGAGAACGTGGGAGGCGCGCGAGTAACAGTACCCGCCGGGCGAGCGGGCGGGCGAGCGGGCGGGCGTGCGCGGGGGGCATTGACAGTTGGGCGACGCGCGGAGGCGGCCATTCCGCTCACGGGCGGGGGCGCGCTGCGTGAGCTGCGTGCGGCGCAACGCGGAAGTGACGCTGCGACGCGTCGCGTCGCGGGTGCCGCCCGCCCATCGCTCGCTCGCCGGCCACGCAGCCTCCCCCGCCTCTCCTCCCGCTTCCTGCCCCGTCGCCTGCCTCCGACGCTGCTGGGTTTCTTCTATAATGCGCGCGATTACGATCAGTGCTTGGATTCTGATAGGTGGTGTTTTTATTGGTGTATTCTAGAAGTACAGCTCACTAGTAAATGAATGTTTATCACATGTAGGTGACAAACGTGTGCTTGTTGGGTCATTTTTTGGTCATTTTTGCCATTTTTCAACTTGTGGGTCATTTTTTACCTCTGCTTCATTTTTGTCATTTTTACGCAATTTCTTTCCTGTTCGCCTCTCCTCCCGCTTCCTGCTCCGTCGCCTGCCTCAACGTTGCCGGGTTTGCTTTATAATGCGCGCGAAAACGATCAGTGCTCGTATTCTGATAGGTCGTCTTTTTATAGCTGCATTCTAGACGTACAGCGAACTTGTAAATGAATGTTTATGTATGTATCATGTAGGTATCAGATATGTAGGTATCAGATATAGTAATTGAGTCATTTTGTGCCCTTTTTCAATTTTTAGGTCATTGTTTTACATTTGCGTCACTTTTGTCATTTTTACGCATTTGGTTTTCGGTTCGTATTTTCGTTGGCGATTGTTGCATGAATTTTCAATGACACATCAAAACAAAGTTTATTTATTGTTGTATTTTTAGTTTTGAATTCGCCAGTGTACGCAACCTTTCTGGCTCAGTGTACACAACCTTTCAAAACTTTTGGAAGATCGAACTAATTACATTTCCTCCTAAATTAAAGTCTTTATATTAAATAAAATGTTATATAAATTTTAAATAAATTTTAAAATTTATTGAATAAAGAAACATTTACGTTCACATTTTTGAATATGTTTTAAAAAATTAGCCCATTTTCCCCTTATATTTAAGTCATTTCATAGATCAGTTTTGAAGAATTGTTGGGTATCAGAATGCGAGCGCTGGTATTGATCCATTTTCTTCAGTCCAAAAAATGTTTAAAAGTGAATTCATTATTTAAGATTGATTCTTGAACCAATTGTTTTCTAACCTATATTTGTCCATTTTTTACAGTTGTTGTAGTCAAAACAACATTTTAAAACATACCTTACATAAATCATGTTCTTCTAAAACTTGTTTTGTCTACGACCGGTTTTATTGATTCTAGTAAAATTCGTAACCATCCTATAAAAAGTGTTTTTTCGTGAGATTCGACTAAAACATTATTTTTGTTTGGTATCGATTCGATTCCTTTCAACCCTATTCACTGTCGCTACGCGTTTCTACTGATTTCCAGGTGTCTTCTACTTTTTATCCTCCTCATCCTCGACTTACTTTCTGCTTCGACTATTTCCGATTTATTCTCCGCCATCTATACGCCAACTTTCAGTGTCGCCCATGTCAATTACCCTCGTGACGCAGTCCCAACATCGAGTTGCGAAGCGATCAAACCACACCTTTCGAGGTCGAAGTTACAATCCACACCTTCGTTGGCGTCCGCGGCCTCGCCGCAGCCTTCTCACCAGCAGCCAGGCGCGTCATATCAGCAGTTTTCGTTTTCAATATGATTTCTGTTTATTACAGATACGTACTCATGATTGATTGATTTTTTCGTGTTTGAGGGCGCGTCAACTGCTTTGATTATTAGTCCGGTTAGTGTAGTGCATGGTTTTTTCTCGGGAGGTGGCGGTGATCTTCCCTCGTTGGATGGCGAGATCCGGCACCGACCTACCGTCGGCTAGTGGGGTTTCCCACTAACCAAGACTCTCCCACCAGCGGAGCACCACCCCAGCTGGGACAAGCTCTAAGCTCCCAAGCGGTCTCCCGGAATATGTGGTAGTGTAGTACATGTTAGTGTAAGTGTGTGTGTGTGTGTGTGTGTTAGGAAAACGGGACAAGAAAGAAGGACAGATCGCGCGCGTTTTGTGGCCCGTTTGTTAGGGTACTGCTCCGGCATTCGCCTGGTGTTGATCGGAGAAACCACGGAAAACTACCGATCAGAGCAGCTGGCCACTACAATTCTCCTTCAGACAGCGACTGAATTCAACCTAGTTGAAGAGCTAGAGTCGAAAATCCTGCCGCCGTGAGAACTCGAACCTAGGACCTCCCGGTCAGAGGCGCTGCAGTGAAAGTTGATGCACTGAGCTACCGCTCCCAGTGATACGTACTCAGACACCGCCATGTTATACAAGCACGTTTTCTGGCCCGGGAATCCCTTTCCCCTCTCCTTTACGAACATTAGTTGAGTGATGAATAAAAGATAGCAACGAGTCTCTCTTTCATCTGATAAAATTTTCGCTTCCTTTTAAAATACACAATTTGCATTGAATAACGAGCTACAGATGTGATATACTAGTCGTCAAATTAATCAAAACCTCCACTCAACATCGACCTCAATCTCAACACACAACACCATCCGTAATTTAAAAAATCATCTTGGTTCAGAAATTGCATTTAATTTTTAAAAGATACCTTCATTTAAGCATTATCAGTGTTTCACAGTCTTCACGGATATAACTTGATTTATTAAATCGCTTAAGACATTCATAGAATTAATGAAGATTCGAGAAATAAATTCCAATACATAACTCAAAAATTACGATTTTGGAATAATTCCAATTGCTATTAATAATAATAATAATAATAATAATAATAATAATAATAATAATAATAATAATAATATCACAACTTCCAATAAGTGTCATACGACAGATGTTTCTAACACGCTCCGACTTACACATCGCCGAGTCTCCTCCGTTGCTTTCATAGCTTCCACCCGTGACAACTCCACTCACGCAGTGATCATTAGAGAGCGGATTTTTATGTAATTACATATTTTTTGTCTTTCTACTTACCGCTCTAAAAATTGTAATCTTTGCGATTCGTCGCTTTTCTAACGCAATATCAAATTTTTTGGCTACATATTTTTACATATTTTGCTGTTGTCACAAAATATTATTTTTATTCTATTAATTTTCTTTAATTTTATTCCGTAGTTTTTATAAAAAGAAGTATTTTCAAAACATCCAGCACTTTTTTCCTACATTATTACAGGATGCTATCAACTCGAGGTACGCTACATGAAGACGGTGGTCGGGTGTTCACACAGTCCGGTACGCCTTCAGCCCAGTGTGCGTTAGTGTCTGATATCAGTTTCAACTTTAGGTGTGAAAAGTATCACTGACGCACTTTTAACCTTAATTTCGAAATAACTTTTTAAACGTTTGTATTGTTTTTAGAATTTGTTTAGGAATATTTGTTTAAATGTAATTTCGTGGTATGTAAATGTTCGTTTTATAATTAGTGCATTTAATATTACATGTTATAACTGATTTTACATATTTATTACATATTCTTACTGTTTTCATTACATATTTATGTACATATTTTCACCTTTCATCCTACATATTTTTCCGTTCTCTAGTGATCATGTTGCCCCGATTAAAACGTCTCATCGACGCTGAAGGACTCTCGACTTCCAGCGCCGACCATTCTCCCACGGCGCCTCTCTCGACTTCGGCGAAGTGCGTCCAGGGGAGGCGGCGTGCGATAACGCAAGAAACGGTAGAGTTGGCGGCTGCAATGGGACACGGCAGGAATCGTCCGCACTGACCCGATAGACGCGAGCCATGACGACAGCTCTACGCCGCTCTTCCATTTCGCGCGAGTCACACGCTTTTCTTTTCTAGTTAGTATGCTACCCAGCGGTTGTGTGCTTTGACACATCTGTTTTCCACTACACTCGCGTTTCTACGAGGCATCCTCAACAGATGCGTGTGGAAAACATTACTCAAATTATCCATTTCAATTGGGAAGGACGCCAAAATATTATCTGTGTGGTATCTGAATCACTAAAAGCAATAGAAGACATTTCACATTTCTCCTCCTTTCGACTTAATATGGACGGACAGGTTCCATCAGTATTTCTACTACGCGGAGTGATTTAATGGTCTGTACCACAGAATATGAATGCGGAGAAACGTTGGAGGACTTGTCCCTTATCGTGTGAAACAGCCAGCACAGCGAGTATACGACTGATTCTTATTTAAAGCAATCTAATTTTAATTGTGACATCATAGCCATTTAATTTTTTATGGAAATGTGCACAGTTCGGCACCGCGAGCCGTAGCTCAGTGCATCAACTGATGTCACTGCAGCGCCTCTGACCGGGAGGTCCTAGGTTCGAGTGCTGACGACGGCAGGATTTTCGACACTTGCTTTTCAGCTAGGTCGAATTCAGTCGCTGTCTGGAGGAGAATTCTAGAGTTCGGCTGCTCTGATCGGTAGTTTTTCGTGGTTTCTCCAACACCAGGCGAATGCCGGAGCAGTACCCTAACAAAAGGGTGACGCACCGCGCGCGATCTTTCCTTCCTCTTCCTTGTCCTATCCTCTCCCCTTACACACACACTTACACTAACATGCACTACACTACCACATATTCCGGGAGAAAGGTCGGGAGCTTAGAGCTTGTCCCGGCTGGGACGGTGCCCCGTTGGTGGGAGAGTCCTGGTTAGGGAGAAACCTCTCTAGCCGACGGTAGATCGGTGCCGGATCTCGCCATCTAGCGGGGAAAGATCATCGCCATTTCTCGAGAAAAAACATGCAGTACACTAACGGGACTAATGACAAAAGCAGTTGACGCGCCCGGAATCACGAAAAAATCAATCAATCAATCAATGCACAGTTCCGCAAGCACACTTACACACACAACCACTCCCTCTTCCTCATTGTTTCGTTCGCTCATTCTCCCTCCCTCTCATTCCCTCTTCCTCTAACGACGACCAGCGAAGAGAGAGGCACAGTTCCATTCACTTCTGTTTTTGCTCTGGCAAACGCTTGTGAACCCACGGAGCGTCCACTTTCCTGTGACCAAGTCCTTTCTTCACGACGGGGACAGCCATAAGACACGCCAACTCCATCACCGATGCATTCTACGGAAATGCACATTAAGTTGACGAAGGCGATCAGAGAGAGCAGCTTTCTCACAGGCGACCCGATTATCCATTTAACTTGTTCTGACTAGCACGAAATCGAGATGGGACACTGATCCTCGTCTGCAGATGACTGTTTGGAGAGAGTGATCTCGTTTCTAAAGCACAGCCTATTTCTCAGAAGGCATTTCTCTCCGAAACAGACAGACAAATGTTTAATAAAGTTTAGCAATAAAGAAAATTCTGCGAAACATTTTACAAAAAAAAACAACAACTTTATTTCATGCATATATGACCCTCTATGTATTTTTAGACCGCCAAAATGTAAGAAACTGAGAAAAGTGCATTAATTATTTTCTTTCTTACACTTTTGGTATGGACAACGGCTGTAACTTCTTTCTTGACCGTAGTTTACGGGACCAATGTTGTTATACTTAAAGTTCTTATGCCATGATTGTAATATTATTAAATATACATATATGTAGTTTGCTATGGACATCTTCAACTTTCTTGACCACTGTAATTTTCTCAATTTCTTGCGAAATTGTGGCTGCCTAAAAATACATAGAGGACCATATATTCATATTTAACAATAAGAGAGTCGTAGCATAAGAAATCCAACATTTTTTAATCGTTCATCTGCGCGATAAAATTTAAATGATGCCAGTACGATGTGGAGGGAAGTTGCTGATTCAGGAAGCAAGAGAAGAACAGGAAGCTTGCATTCTTCATCGCACGATAACTACACGTATTATCTACCTGTAAATAATGTTCTCTGGTATAAATCACTGCTCCCCAGCGAGTTTATCCTAGCGTTCTTAGCGTTTCAACTAATAAACATTTTTGTTTGGTAAGTTAAGAAAACCGATTCTTTTCAGCGTTTTGTGAAATAGGTTGTGTAATGTTACTTATAAATTAATATCACGATCAATCAATACTGACGGAAAGAGCAGGCATTCAGGAGTTCAAGGTTAATGTTTATTTATTGGTGAATTGGTGTATGTATGTACTTATTTGTGTATTTATTTATTGGTGTATGTATTTACCTACGTATTTATTTATGTATGTACTTATGTATTTATTTATGAAAGTAGTGTACGTATCCAGTAAAGCACAGATACGAAAATGTATAAAAGCAACCACAGGAGTACGCAAGTGAAGTTGCGATATTTCGTAGATTTTCTGTTTCCGGAATCGACTTTCTTTATTAAACGAAATCTTGCTAAGCGCTTTTCGTGAGATAAAATCCCTTTAAATAACGTGACAACAGCAAAGACTACTTTTTCAACCGCCGCTCCTTACGTGCGCGTGACAAGATCCGCACGGCGCGACCGGGGATCCCTGCAACTTCCGCCTGCTGCAAATGGGCGGACAGTCCGATGCCCCGCCGGGAGCGGTAGCTCAGTGCATCAACTGATGTCACTGCACCGCCTCTGACCGGGAGGTCCTAGGTTCCCACTCCCCACGGCGGCAGGATTTTCGACATAGCTTTTCAGCTAGGTCGAATTCAGTCGCTCTCTGGAGGAGATTTCTAGCGGCCGGCTGCTCTGATCGGTAGTTTTCCGTGGTTTCTCCGAACAACACCAGGCGAATGCCGGAGCAGTACCCTACCAAACGGGCCACGGACCGCGCGCGATCTATCCTTCCTCTTCCTTATCCTATCCTCTCCCTTTACACAAACACTTACACTAACATGCACTACACTAGCATATATTCCGGGAGACCGGTCGGCAGTTTAGAGCTTGTCCCGGATGGGGCGGTGCCCCGTTGGTGGGAGAGTCCTGGTTAGGGGGAAACCCCACTAGCCGACGGTAGGTCGGCGCAGGATCTCGCCATCCAGCGGGGGAAGATCACCGCCATCTCACGAGGGAAAACATGCACTACACTAACGGGACTAATGACCAAAGCAGTTGACGCGCCCGGAAACACGAAATAATCAATCAATCAATCAATCAATTAAAACCCAACCAGGGATTGGGACATGTCGCATTGTGAGACATCCCTCTGTCATGCCGATTTACTATTCGGCGCATAGTGGCTTCTCACCGGGGCATTACAGTATCTCGCACCGGAGGGGCACCGCCCCAGCCGGGACAAGCTCTAAGCTCTCGACCGATCTCCCGGCATGTGTGGTAGCGTAGTGTATGTTAATGTAAGTGTGTGTGTAAGGGGAGAGGATAGGACAAGAAAGAAGAAGGACAGATCGCGCGTGGTCCGTGGCCCGTTTGTTTTGGGACTGCTCCGGCATTCGCCTGGTGTTGATCGATTTGATTTGATTTGATTTTTTCGTGTTTCCGGGCGAGTCAACTGCGTTGGTCATTAGTACAGTTAGTGTAGTGCCTATTCTCTCGGGATATGATGGTGATCTTCCGCCTCTGGATGGCGAGATCCGGCGCCGACCTACCGTCGGCTACTGGGGTTTCCCCCTAACCAGGACTCTCCCGCCAACGAGGCACCGCCCCAGCCGGGACAAGCTCTATGCTCCCGACCGGTCTCCCGGAATATGTGGTAGTGTAGAGCATGTTAGTGTAAGTGTGTGTGTAAGGGGAGGGGATAGGACAAGGAAGAGGAAGGATAGATCGCGCGCGGCCCGTGTCCCGTTTAGTAGGATACTGCTGTGGCATTCGCCTGGTGTTGATCTGAGAAACCACGGAAAACTACCGATCAGAGCAGCCCACCGCTAGAACTCTCCTCCAGACAGCGACTGAATTTGAACTAGCTGACAAGCCAATGGGTATTGCGAGAATGAAGACGCGTGGAGAAAGGAGGAATATCTCGTGATCCCATTCAATTAACATCATGGAACTGCGTCACTATTCTACTCTCCGCGATGTAATGCCTATAGGTGGTTCCGCGGGGAGGGTGGAGATTTTATTTTAGTGAATAACATTCTCACACGCTGGGTAGTACTGGCTCCCAGTGACTTTTGAAGATTTCTACCTACCCTCGTAAAAAATACAGAAGTTTTGCCGTCATTTAATTTTTCGGTATCAAAAACCTACAGAACATTCCTTTCCATGTGTCGAAACTACGATGGATAGTAACTTATGGAACATAATAAACAAATTACAGTTTCTAAACGTCTATTCTACTTATTTTACGATTTTATTTAAAATTTAGTCTTTATGCTATCAAATCGGTGAAAATAGCAAGCTATATTACGTCTGGGACCCACAGTATTTCATTTCATAGAAAAAATTAAGGAAATCTAGTTTCTCAGAAAGCTCGAATTTCTTTTTGTAAAAGAAAACCCTTCGTGTTTTAAATTTAATGATTAATATTAACATTATTTTCTATATAAATTAATATTTCTTTGACCCCGGTGAATAAGCTGATAAGTCAAAAAAGCTTAATTTTACAGGTGAGCAAAAACAACTTTAAAATGATACTATAGATATGTGATTAATGATATTCAACCAAAACCTACACAAAAATAGTTGTTTTTCTTTAAATCACCTTCGTTTCAATATCATTATCCCTGATTTAATTCCTTTAAACGTTGTTTTTGCTCTTGTAAAATTAGGTGTTTATGACTTATCATTTTGTTCATCGGTAACAAAGATTTCTTCAACGCATGTCAGAAGGAATCGCCGCCAGGACAAGAAGTTGTTTTATTGTTACAAACATCTTAAAGTTTCCCTTGAGGATAGTGCGGGCATTGTTATTTTGCGTCAACGGATTGTGTTTCGTTCAGTCGTCAATGCTGCAGTTCATTCGCCTCCCGCAGCCTGCTGACTTGGAAACTCGAGAAACTGTTTGCCCAGGGAGCGGCAGTGAGTGTTGCGTGACCTAGGTTCATATCTCGGACGAAAGCAACTTGATGCGTTTATTCCAGTGCCTCTGACGCGAAGAAAGGGGAGGCTGCGACATCGCCGTTCTGCCTGCCTCAAGGCACCGCGCTGCCTAAGAAAAGATAGAAAGGTTCTTTCAAATTTCCAAAATAGTAACTTTGCGACATCCAATGCGTTCTTTAAAAAAGTACGCACAGTATGCGAATAATATCAAACATCACCGCTTGTAAAATCATTATTCTCTGAGAAGATTGAGGTATTTGATTGATTGACTTACCTTTTAGTTGATTTACACCGTTCTTTATCTCCTAGGTGGTGGCGAAATTTCGACAGTAGTTAGATAGCTAGGTCGAATTAGAATTGTGTGGGAAGAGAATACCAGCGGCCGGTTGTTCTGATGATTAGTTTATCATAATTTCTCCTACAATTAACAGGCGAATACTGGAGCAGATCTTATCAACCGGGCCACATGCCTCACGCAATATCTCGTTCCTCGTCTTTGCCCACTGATGTACACACACATATACATACACTCACACATACATACACTCACATACATACACACACACATACATACACACACATATATACACATACATACACACACACGTATGCATACATACACTTACATGACACACATTACTACACATGTCGGGAGATCAATTGGGAGCTGAGAGCTTATCCCGCCTGAGGGGTGGTGCCCCGTTGGCGGAGATAACTGGAGGAGGGAAACCTCCTGCAAGCCCATGATTTATCGGCGCTGTACCTTTCACTCCAGCGTGGGGAAGAATACCGATCTACAGGGACATAACAGGCTTTTCATTTGCGGGACAAATGACATAACCAGTTGACATAACCGAAAACAAACAATAACATCTGAAAAAATCAGAACTGCATACAATGTTTTATTTGAAAAAATAAATGTGTGGACTTTCAAATCCTTTTCAAACATAATTTTAATGCTGAAATCATATCTCAAGAATATTTTGTAGACGGGTTCTTTGTTGTTACTAAGTAATCTTAACGACCTGCTTCAAAAATTCAAAAAGCTTTCTTTTTCAGCTTAATTCATCACTTGAGTGAAGATGACTTCTGACTAATTGACGAAATATCAGGTTCCACAAAAATCCTCCCTCTTTCAATTTGACATGGGAAAGTCTTGGAAATTTGGAACACATTCCTGAAAAGTTCACTATTTGGGGCGATTCTACGAATTATTTCATCAGCTCCATCTCACTGTGAGGACGCAGTAGAAGAACATTATCGGGGTCACCAAGCTTACATATTTTTTTCTCCTGGATCTCGAAGGTCAAGTTCTTTTTCAGTAATCATCTCATGTCGTGCAAGCGAAGAAACTAAGATAAGTGAACTGATTGTTGGCCTAAAAATATGTTTTTATTTGAAAATATACGTAGTTCATTTCTCATGTGTTCAAGATATAGCAAACATCATTGCATAAAATTAAGTAGCTTTCTTTGAATAAATGCCCAACGAATTCTTTCTCAGAGTATCTGTACCAATAGAATGATGGATTCGGTAATTTGTTAGCTTGGATACCAACAACTCCGCCGTTTTCTTAAAGACCTACATCTCTCTCGCTAGGTCTCGCATTAAGTTTGTTTGGTAAAAGGAGTTCACCCTCTTCCTCGAAATATCAAAATCTAAGTCAAGATTCTCGTCAAGAATATTCTGTTATTAACCATTATAAGACTAATGCAAAAACCCGTTAATTACTCCGTGATTTTGGTATTAGGATATCAATGGTTTGCGAAAATGTCCCAATAGCATTCTCGAGGTTGGGATAAGCAGTTTCTCTTGTTTACTTCTTTACATTCCTGTCATTGACTGAAAAAAAGTAACAGTGATCACTGTGATATTGGAGGCAAGATAAGTAAGCAGATTTAAGAGAAAATTCAAAGCAATAATTAATTGATTTAGTCAAACTAATAATAGCATTACTGACAATTTTTTGTTTGAAAATCAGTGTGTTGTAGTTTACACAAGAAAATTAGGTGATTTAGAAAACTAGTCCTATTCACTTCAGCCCACCAAAAAACATCAGAATTAGCTAAAACTTCTTGAATAGTTGGAAATTTTTGTTAAATTTCAGACAATTGTAATCAATCCAATACTTACAAACAGTTATGGATTTTAATGAGTAAAGTTATGGATGTATTAGCTTAGAAACTTTTCTCCCGCGCTTTCAACAAAAGAAAATACACTAGTTTACCTTTGAAACTAGAAGAAATCAAAACACCATTAGAAGTATGATTGACTACTTTACATGCACGGATTCCTTTAGATAAGCAATGAGAGATATTAGGGTTTATAGAAGCGCAGAACTAAAAACTGAATATAAATTAGTGGTGATAAAAACTTGTACTAAAAACCCACCACGTCAAATGAGTCCTGCCACAACAAATGTGTTATGTCAAAGGGCTATCCCAATGCTGAAAAGCACAAAGGGAAAGAAGAAGCAGCTTTCAACGTTACAATTATAATTTGAATATATACACGACGCATTTTCGTTCGACCACACGTTTTATTCTGCACAAGGACCTTTCAGCCACATTCGTCTGCGCTAGGTAAGTCAGTACTAGATTGAACAAATGGGCGAAGTTGCACATATTGGTATGAATGAAAAGCGATCAACAGACGAAAAACATGAAACTAATTGTCGTCGCTACCGTCACTTACTGCAGTGACGATGCTGCAGGAGCTCTAAATACTTATTTTCGCCCACCCCGCCATAGGCACACATATTGTCCATTTTCGAATTTGACATCACATGAACGCCGATACTTGATAATGGCAGCCATGCATCGACACCAAGAACACTCTCAGTGATTTTATCCATTACTTGGGTCATTACCTGGCAGAGCGAATGCAGAATCTGATTAGAACGGAATTGTCGGAATATTACTTTTTTTCCTATGTTAAGAAGGGTTTCTTTAACCTATTACCGCACTTGGAAAATCCACTGCTTGCAGGCGGATTTAATCTCGCGGACTTGGGTTTTAAAACCCGAAAACCACTGGAGATGGCGGAGCAGCGAATTAACGATCTAGACGTACTCGCGGCTGGTGCTGGCGGCGACGCTTGGACGCGTTTCGGGCGGGAGGGGGCGGGGAAGGGCGGAGCCGGCGGGCGGGGGGGGGGGCGGGGCCGGCGGAAGCGGGACAGACCGGACAAGGCGGGGGGGCGGACGCGACAAGGCGGGCGGGACGGAACATGGAGGGGCGGGACGGGCGGGACAAGGCGGTCGGGACGGATGGGACAAGGCGGGCGGGACGGGACAAGGCGGAGCGAGGCGGGACGGAACGGGACAAGGCGGGGCGGGGCCGGGCGGGCCGGGGGCGGGGAGAGGAAGGGGCGGGGCGCGCTCTGATGGACGCGTGAGGCAAGGGCTGGCTGGGTCACCGATGTGGGTCGCGCGGCTGAGGCTCGATCGCGCGCGCCGCCGGGGGCGACGCAGCTCGCCGCATTTGCATAATGGGAGCGCTGCCTGTGTTTTACGTGTTTGCCGTCGTTCCGTGTTACACGAGTGTTTCCCGGCGCGCTAGCTGCCAGCGAAGGGCAATTGGCGGCTAATAGCCAAAACGGTACTTAAGCAGGCGCGTGTTGTTATTTTGAAATCTTTCGACTTAAGACACGTCTGACGATCGTAAATGCCTGAACCTGCAAGTCAATGCCATTTGTTCTCGTAATTGATTACATTAGTTATTGATGAATTCATTATCAAGGATTCTTACTTCAAAGTGAATTAACGGAAATTAAAAGATATTGTTTTAATTTCCCGTTTCCTTCATTCCCCACGTATAAAAATACTTTAAATTAAAGTACTAAATCAACAATTCGGAATTGTAGTGATGATAATATATTCATAATTTCAATAATTCCTTTTCAGGATCAAGAAAGAGACGTTCTGGAGGACTATTTTCAAAGCGAATGGAAAATGGAGGAAAGTTTCTCTCCCATTTCTGTGAGGGGGAGTTAAGAGCGAGTCGGTTGTTCTGAAAGCGAGTTATTTTCTGAAAGTTACTTAAATTCCTTTTTAAATTTGAAAAGAATTGACTGAGAAAAAGTACGTGGATTGTTCAGTACGGCCTATGCTTTTTTCGGGAGCAACCACTAGCTATAAAAAGTGGAATTGCATACTATGAACTCGTCCCAAATTTATTATTTGCGGGTGTCCAAATAAGGATCCTGTAAATGCATCTACAAGTAGCGCGATCATTGTTCACACAGATTTCAGGATTCAGGAAAATTCCAGTTCCATTTGAAAATTGCGGAAGACCTGACTGATCCATGGAAGTTTTCAAAAATTGCACACTTTCCTTTCTGCTCCTATTTCAAGCTGTCATTTTTTCCATTATCTTTCCATTATCTTAACTCAACCCTTTACATCATCATCATAACAACAACAACAACAACAACAATAATAATAATAATAATAATAATAATAATAATAATAATAATAATAATAATAATGTATATTATTACTCTTCCTCTTTCCCTCCTAGCTCCATTTCCAGAGCCATTTGAGCAGAACGAACATTCAGTCAAATCTTACGACATGAGAAAAAAGTGTTTAGCACTACTGCTGAAACAAATACCTGAATGCACTAAAACGAACGTGGATTAACAGATTATTAACATTGTTAGTATTGATTTGTAGATAATTATATTGAAATTATTGAAAGATATTTTAAATAACTTTTTTTCCTAGGGCTTTTATCCGGCCAACAGCCGGTTACCCTTTACGTCCCGATGGGACGCATATTCGACCATACACTAGACCAACACACTTGCAGGCTCCTCTGATCTGGGGTCAACAGAACGCGAGGCCCTCCGCGACAACACATACAAAGTCAAGGGACAAACAACCATGCCTAAGGCGGGACTCGAACCCGCGACCCTTCGGACCGAAGCGCTGAGTCGGTACTCGCTCTTCGCCACCTCGGCCATCCAGGTCGGTTTAAATAACATAATTTTTCAAAAAATTGTTTTTGTTTTTACTGTCAACACTTAGACCTTTTGCTCTTGAGCTGACTTGGGTATGTCTCAAGCGCAACCACTGGCAAAGGAAAGGAAGGGTCGAGACATTGCAGTCGTGTGGGGACCAATGACAACAAGGGATTCCAACCACAACGCGGAAGTTGAAATGTCGAGCTGCGAGATAACCAAGGACCATTATAATGGACGCAATAGTGTCGTTTTCCATTACGTTAATAACGCTTGTTTTCAAAAGTTGATAAAGTGAAATTACAACCCACAAATAAACTAACATTTCTGTACGACACAAAGTATGAAAATTACGGTTGATAATATAATTTTGTGGTATGGTTCAGTCATAAATATAATATGCCAAATTAGAAAAAATGAAATTTTGATACGTTTTCATGGAGTATGAGTGGTAATAATTGTAAATTTAGTTAAGTTCTTTAGAAATTGTCAACTTCTAAAGAAAAAATATTTCATGAAGTTATTGTTTATAGGTTACAATCTGTACAAAGAAAAATGGTTAAGTATACATAGCAGTTCAGATTATAGCACAAACAATTAATGAGATTTACAGAAAGGCTGAATACGAAGAGATAATAGGAAGTGGAATTATTTCATAGCATGGATCTTTGTTATATTCCACATCTAGGAATTCAATCTACGCGCACTGTCGTCCGTACTGTCAGATAACTCCCCTCCCTGCGAAGCTGCAAATCTCCCATCTCTTGCATTCGACTGTTCGCGTTGTCATTCCACTTGCACTTGAGTGCAAACTGCATAGCCCCCAGCTTGCCTTTCATAGCGGCCTACCCTAGAATCATGACTCTTCATAATGACCTTCAACGTCATTTCCTTTTAGCGCCAGTTGTTCGGTTATCGAGAAGAATATGAGCGACGGTGTTCAAGGATAATTGAGAAATAATTAGGTACTAGCTACACTTTTCATGATCTTAAATACTATTATTATAGTTATTATTATTGTTATTATTATTATTAATATTATTGCTGAGATAATTCTTTCCTAATATTATGGACAGCTGCATCGTGATATACGAATGCGCGATCGCCCTTAAATATCGTACTTCATTCCTCATAAAGCAGCCAAGAGAGCGAGAGAGAGCGAGAGAGAGAGAGAGAGGGGGGGAGGCGGAGGTAGAAAAACAAAAAGGGGTTCCGCGGCGCGACGGTGGCTGACCGCGAGGCAAACACGAGACGACGCGTTTGTTTGCGTGTCGCCATGACAACGGGGCCGCTGTTGCGGCAGCGCGAGCGGCGGCGGCGGCGGCGCGCGTTGGGCAACTCTCCGACGGCGGCCGTAGCGAGGAAATTACGGTGAAGGCGCGGGCGGGGGCGGGGGTGAGGTGGGGGTGGAGGTGGGGGGGGCGTGAGCGGCTCTTTGGAGCAACTATCGACCTGTCGCGCACGCTCCGCGTGACACCTCGCTGGCGCCGGACGCCCTACGGGGCGTCGCGACGCTGTGAACCCAGCGACGCCCCACCACCCCGAAGTGCTTCGACTGATGTCACTGCAGCGCCTCTGACCGGGAGGTCCTAGGTTCGAGTCCTGACGGCGGCAGTATTTTCGACTCTAGCTTTTCAGCTAGGTCGAATTCAGTCACTGTCTGAAGGAGAATTCTAGAGGCCGGCTGCTCTGATCGGTAGTTTTCCGTGGTTTCTCCGATCAGCCGCAGGCGAATGCCGGAGCAGTACCCTAACAAACGGGCCACGGACCGCGCGCGATCTCTCCTTCCTCTTCCCTGTCCTATCTTCTTCCTTTACACACACACACTTACACTAACATGCACTACACTACCACATATTCCGGGAGACCTGTCTGGAGCTTATAGCTGTCCCGGCTGGGACGGTGCCCCGCTGGTGGGAGAGTCCTGGTTGGTGGAAAACCTCGCAAGCCGACGGTAGGTCGGCGCCGGATCTCGTCATCCAGCGAGGGAAGTTCACCGCTGTCTCCCGAGAATAAACATGCACTACACTCACGGGACTAATGACCAATGTAGTTGACGTGCCCGGAAACACAAAAGAATCAAACCCACCGTCCCGACGCGCCGCGCCGCGACGCCGCTCGCGGTAGGATGCGACCTCTGGCGGCAATCGATTCGTCGACGTGTGCGGCAACGATCAACATCCCAGGTGTCGTAAGGAGTCCTGGGAAGATGACACGTCTAAAACGAAGGGATTATAATGACGACCTCATTCCGTAACAATGAATCAAGGGCGTTTGAGAGGGAATTATGGGAGAATGTTTCTAATTTGAATCCAACAACATCCTGTTATCTCAAGGCGAAGCTCCGTTGCAGTTACAATGCCATATGAGCGATTGATATTAAGTTAATTCAAGGATGACATTTATCGTGGTAATTGGTTGATGTAATGTATGTGGTTGGGTGCGCGCGCTTTTGTAGTAAATTTGGGAAACGATCGTTTGAAAATAAGACAAAGCACTAAGACGTTCAATCGAGTGGAATCGTCTAGGAAACGCTGTACGCGAAGCAGTTCTTTCTGCAGTGATATATATCACTCACTGCATAATCGCATTTGACTTAGTCACTGGGGGTCGACATTTTGTTATTTATATCATCTAGGCCAGCCTATTATCTCTTATCTAGGACAGCCTAGATAATACAAATTCCGGCTGTGGAAGCCTACGCAATCATATCGACTTTTATTGTTCGTGGAAAATTCTAAAGTCGTGGCAAAAGTCATGTCAAAAAAAAGTCTAAAATCGTGGCAAAGAAACACATTTTTATTTTACGGATTCCCGCTATTCTCTGCATTGTATATACCGAACATTTTACAATTTTTCAAATTAAAATATTGTTCTTTCAAGTTTTAAAATATTATAATTAATGTATCAGCGCTTCTGGAATTTGGCCTAGAAAGAAAAGGCCTAGAAAGAAAAGGCCTAGGAAGAAAAGGCCTAGGAAGAAAAGGCCTATGAAGAAAAGGCCTAGGAAGAAAAGGCCTAGGAAGAAAAGGCCTAGGAAGAAAAGGCCTAGGAAGAAAAGGCCTAGGAAGAAAGAGGCCTAGAAAGAAGATGAAATAATATGACCTAGAAAGAAAGAAAAATGTTTAAAATAAAATTCATCTTCTCAGTTATCAGTTATTTAAGCGTACGTATTTTTCCAAATAAGAGTGAACAACTGCGAAAATCTTCCCACGGGGAATGAAGTTTTTAAACGCCGATACCCAACTTAAATCACAGTTTTCATATATTCTGAAATAACTTTATTATTTCATGTCGTCGTAGAGAATGCAGTGCAAGATTTTCCCTTTGTAGACTATTAATGTATCATCTTTAACAAGAATTGGGCCATCGAGTCTTATCTCTGAAGACAAAATGACCTTGAAATGTTCGTCAGATCATGGTTAGTATGTGAAGAATGATTATTTTCTTCTTCTCCTCTTGCGACCACTTATGTTCTTTCCCCACTCGAATCACTTGGAACCAATTTTCTTTTTCTTTTTGCCTTGGAAAACTTCCATTTTTAGCACATGGTTTCTTAACATCTCCTTCCAT
Source organism: Teleogryllus oceanicus (assembly GCA_964035755.1). NCBI lineage: Eukaryota > Metazoa > Arthropoda > Insecta > Orthoptera > Gryllidae > Teleogryllus > Teleogryllus oceanicus. The sequence continues at coordinate 56,373,388 of CAXIVR010000012.1, forward strand.
AATTTCTTATCCATTTATACAGTTTCCTTCCAACTTTTATTTGATCTTATATTTGTTGTCGACTTCTACTTTCGAACGTATTTGAAAATCTCTTTCTCAGTATCCAGTCCATTCTTATAGAGGTTCAAATTCTCTTTTACTTATACTTATATTCATATTTTTGTATCGTCCAAACTTCATTATTTCATAATTTTCATATATTTCTAAGGGTTTACAATATATTAAAGAACAAGAATTGTTGACTGTCCAATATTAAATCTCAAAAGTGTAAAAGGTCATAAAATCAATCACTTTTGAATATGAATGTAGCCCTCCCATGTTTTTATTTTCATACCTTCTCAGAAAATAAAATAATACAAAAGAAATCAATACTTCATCCTAACATTGTAAGGTTACATTCGAAGTTCAGTGATTAAAATAAGTTTATAGAACAAACAATCGCCAACATATGATCTAACTTACAGAGTTAAATTTGTTGTACGTTGTAATTTGTGTCTTGCTAGATTTCACAGTGACAACGTACTGAAAATTTGAAATGTAACAATTTTTTTGAAAACTCCACCAAACGTGCACTGGTTAATTTCCTAAACGAATTCGAATCTGGGGGTGAATAATTTATAGTTATTGTTAAGAACCTTCTCACTCACGAACATACCGATAAACGTACTGTGGGAAGTTCTTTTTAAATAAATTGCAGCTAAGATTATTCGCCAATCACAGCGACATTTCTTCCCACGCCTTCTACCAGCCAGGGGTTGGGGTCACCCAGTGCGAGCCAATCGGAAGCAGTGGCCAATCTTGAACATTATTTTTTGTATATTGCACTCTACGGAAGCTACCTCTACCGCTGTCTTATTTCGAGCTTTTCTGAAATACCAATACTATGAAATTCCGTTCTTAATAATTGTTATTAATTGTTATTAATTAATAACTTCTGGATCATTAACACCCTCCGTTTTCACAAGAACTTGAGAGACGTAACGAACGGCCAGAGAAGGACTGCTCACCGCAATATTTTGCGGTGCCTACCGACCGCCCAGACACGCAACCTCCCATCTCCCCGCCCTTGAAACATGAGGAGCCCTAGGTTATCGCGGTTGGCATGCGGTTCCTTCGCCTGCCTTAGCAGTTATCTGGACAGCATTAAGAACTGTTTGAAACTTCTCACTCTACCGCACTTGATAGCCCATACGGATGCCGCAGACTGCCTGTCACTCGGTAGCAAAAAACTTATTTTTTCGGATCGGTTTCAGTTTTCAAAATCGCAGTAACATTTTAGAGGATTACCAAACGTAACGAAATATTTATTATACACTTCGAATTACTAGGTGTACCGGCGATACACGCGGTGAATCGGGGAATTCGCCCCTGGGCGGCAGCGCTCACAAGAAGCAAGTTTCGCGCAGTTAAAAGCGAATTAAGGGCGCGCACGAGTCGCTGGAGCAGGCAGCGCGGAGCGGAGCGGCGCCTCTTTTTGCCAGCGCCTTCTCACGACCTTTGACCCCGCGCCACGCGAGTGCGCCGTTAGCGGCGCGATACCCAAGGAGGCGTCTCGCTCATTGAGATTATTCTGATCCGCGAGAACCGTTTTGGTACGAGCAACATCACTATCTACTCGGAAAATGAGGACGGAGGCTAGGACACTCGTTTTGGTGATTCAATTAGTACATGGTACAATAGTAGTAATTCATACTAAATATAAACTACATTCTCAATAGTAGTCCTCATTGTTCAATTATTTCCCGCAAAATTCCACCAAGTCCTGCATACCTCTGCAATACGATGTGTTCGGTACACGGTCTAAAGCTCATCTCCCCAATATTACGAAGTTCAACCCTCCATAACTTTCATATATTCTTGTCTTTTGTTTTACAAAACAATCTCGAGTTTCCTTCTACGTCATACCCCATTACCACTTTACCACCAATCCTACATGCCCTTATATTACAATCTTCTGTCCGTTACTTGCCGCGGTATGTTTATTTACTTCTCGGAAAGGTTCGGACCACTAGAGAAACTGAAATTAAGGAGTGGGAAAACAGCATTGGTTAGTACGAGCAGAGCCTAGACTGGAGAGATATAAATAATAAAAAATAAATTAAAATTAAATTAATTAAAATAAGTTAAATAAATTAAATTAAAATTAAATTAAATTAAATAAAACAAGGTAAATAAATTAAAATTAAATTAATTAAAATAAGTTATATAAATTAAAATTAAATTAATTAAAATAAGTTAAATAAATTAAAATTAAATTAAATTAAAATAAAACAAAAGGAAACGGTTAAAATAAAACACATTAGGGGGCGAAGGGAAGTGGGAATCGGAAATGTTAGGGCAGAGGCGTTGGTGCGGACGATTTTCTGTGGTGCTGTTTGTTTTCAGGTGCGGTGGAGGCCAAACACTGGAAGGAGAATGCCTGACGCCCACGCCAAATAAATAAATAGTTTAAAAACGGATAGAGTAGCATGTACTCGGCTTCTGACGGCAGGTTTTTCCCCCTTCAGGGGTTTTTTCCTCAGCCGTACCTTATGGTCTCGTTTCCGCGGCTTTGATGCGATGGAGAGACCATTTGGGGTGAATACCAGAAGGCGAAAGGTTAGAACGCGGTAGAATGTAGGTATTGTAATGGCTTAAAGGCCTTCGGCCTAGCCACATCGCATCAAGTTTTCTAATTTGGCTGTAATAATTACCTATTAAATAAAAATAATGTTTATTTACTTCCGCCCAGTGATAGCGTGCACTAAATTACTTACGTGCGCAAAAGAAACTAGTATGAACCCTGTTCAGAATTGTAAAACAATTGTCGGACATTTTTTGCATAAAGATTGCCGAAATATTATATTAAATATTGTTGCTATTATTAACTACTCATCTAAAGAATATGAAAGAGAGAAAAATATGTTAAGTGTTATTTAGGATACTTTATCATTATTTCCGTATACAGCCAAAATTTCTTATTTTCACCTCGTGCAACAGGGGCTCTAAAAGTATTCCACTTCCGTGAATGCAATAGAGACATCAGTGCCTCACGACCACCGTCACACGCACAACTCTACCGGTTGGTCCCTTTTTTCTGCCGCACGCTTTTAATGCGCCGAAGACAGCCATCACGATCCACGATTTCGGTAGCATTATCGCAGTCGTTTTTCTCGAGGTTAATGAAAAAGTTCATCGGATTCAAATCCGGAGACCGAGGTGACCATGCTATTGGGCTTCCTCGTCCAGTCCACATGCCTCGAAATTTCATATCGAGGTATTCCCGAACTCCGAGATAATTATGTGGGGCTGCGCCATCAAGCTGGTACATCTTTGCCCGCACATTCAACGGGATGTCCTCCAAATGCATAGGAAACACCCGAGTTATAAAATTCAGATACTAAACGTCCCTCCAACACTCGGGTAAGAAGTGAAGACCGATGATAAATTCATCCACACTATTACAGCTCACACTATTACAGAAAATCAGTCTTGGTGAGTTAATGTGCAACATGTGCATTTTCCTCGGCTCACACATGCAAGTTATGCCCATTAATTGTTCCAGTTCTTTTAAAACACGCTTCATTCGTTCATCCAACGAATGGTTTCAAAAATTCTTGTTTTTCCTCGTAATGAGTCTGTACTGTGCAAATGGTGCAGCCGCTGGAAATAAAAAGGTCGTAATCTCTCCCCATGAATTGTTCGCCAGGTGACCGAAAGTAATGCGTTGACCTCGCGCGCTTCCGGGGGCTTAGCGGATTAATTACTGACTGATTGATTGATTTTTTCGTGTTTCTGGGCGATCAACTGCTTTGGTAATTAGTCAAGTAAGTGCATGTTTGTTCTTGGGAGATGGCGTTGATCTTCCCCTGCTGGATGACGAAATCCGGTGCCGACCTACCGTCCGCGAGTGGGGTTTCCCCCTAATCAGGACGCTCCCACCAACGGGGCTCCGCCCCAGCCGGCACAAACTCTAAACTCCTGACCGCTCTCCCGGAATATGTGGTAGTGTAGTGCACGTAAGTGTAAGTGAGCGTGTAAGGGGAGAGGATAGGACAAGGAAGAGGAAGGAAAGATCGCGCGCCGTCCGTGGCCCGTTTGGTAGGGTCGTACACCGGCATTCGCCTGGTGATGATTGAAGAAATCACGGGAAAATACCAATCAAAGCAACCGGCCGCTAGAATTCTCCTCCAGACAGCAAATGAATTCGACCTAGCTGAAGAGCTAGTGTGGTGTAGTGCATGTTAGTGTAGTGTGTGTGTAAGGGGAGAGGATAGGACAAGGAAGAGGAAGGGAAAGATCGCGCGCCGTCCGTGGCCCGTTTGGTAGGGTACTGCTCCGGAATTCGCCTGGTGTTGATTGGAGAAACCACGGAAAACTACCGATCAGAGCAGCCGGCCGCTAGAAGTCTCTTCCAGACAGCGACTGAATTCAACCTACCTGACAAGCTAGTGTCCAAAATCCTGCCTCCGTCAGGACTCGATCCTAGGACCTCCGGGGCAGAGGCGCTGCAGTGACTTCAGTTGATGCACTGAGCTACCGCTCCCGGTGGTAATAACCGAGTTTTAGAGAGAAGTTTCGAGCCCTAACACGAGGAGAAGTCGCCGCTCAGTCCCTTGCCATAGCCAGTGTTACATGAACACAAGCGCATAGTCCAAAAGTTTAACGTTAATTATTTACCATACTAAACGACGAACAGTATCCACTTTTGGCTAATTCAATCTGTATATTGCATATGGAATATAGGTCTGGCATATTAGCCACGAGGACTAAAACTATATGCAACAATGTGCGGTGTATGGATGTGTATTTCCTAGCATGTTAAGTCTGAAATAAAAATAATTTCTGTTTTCAGTACAATGGCGTAGCTTGAGTTGGTGTCACCCCATCAATGAAATATAAAAATATATCTGAATAGTTCATACATTACTTAATAAAAATTGAAGTTCAAGCACTATATTATGGATAATTTGTATACTATTTTAAGAAGATTAACGATAAGATAAGAGAAGGTAATCGCCGAAATCGAGACTCTTGGACCACTGATGAATTGGGCTTCGCTGTTTATAGTTTCGCGTTTTACTTTACATTATGCTTCTTTACTTTCTTAGTATATACGATTTAATTGTATACCTTTTATTAATATATATATATATATATATATATATATATATATAATAAATCATTAAAATTATACAATTCGAAATATTAAATTTTACAACTGGTGTCGTCCCTAAACTTGTGTCATCCGGGGCACACCGACCCCCCTAGCTACGGCACTACACCGACACCCCTAGCTACGGCACTACACTGATACCAGATTGACAGTCACTGATATATCTACTGAATCACTAGAAGAGTATCACTACAGTCAACTATAAGTTTAGTACAAGAAACTACAGATATCAACATGTTGCTTTTAAATACTTTGATTAGACCTGAATGTGCCTACCAATTCTTCCAAGCTTGTTATTTAATACACTTGGGCAGATAAGAGTTGTTAATTATGATGCATCATCATTACAAATGTTCTTACTTCAGCTTCTTTTTAAAGCATTTTCATAGGAAAGAATTAGTTCTTCCCAATTATATAAGAGATTTAAATTATAAAGGCGTGATCGAAAGCTGAAATAACACAACTCGAACCTTCCAACCGAGGCGCCCACTCGGCACTCGCTCTAGCCACGACCCCGGTCATCTGTCCACCTAATAATGCCATAATTGTTTGTTTATTTGAAGAATGTAAGCAATGATTTTTTGTTTAGGTAAAATTTGTTTACAAATTACAAGTTAAACATGACTCCATGATTCATAGTATACTACTTACATTAAATTTAGTGCACTGAATTTATACAGACACCATAATAATAATAATAATAATAAATAATGTGTCAATGTTTTTCAAAGATTGATAGCCCTCTTCAAGATCTGTGGGTATTCCTTTCATGAGATCCGCTTTTGCTAACGAGGTCAAGTTCTCGCCCTTCCAGGAAGAGCACAGATTGCGTTCATGAAAACTGCGAAGGCTTCTGATCCGTTCGTATACCTATCACGAGGCACGCAGATAATGCAACGTAGGAGGCGGGTGGGAATAGGGGGAGGGGCGCGGCGGGAGATGAGGGAGCGCGTGGGGCGGGCAGGGTCCGAGGGGATGGGCGGGGGATGTAAGGAGCGATGGTGATGGGAGCGGGGCGGGGAACGGGGGCTGGAGAGGGTGTAACGTTTCAACTTTGCTGGCAGATTTGCCACAAAGTTAACATGATATTATAAACAAATATTGGTAACTGATGTTTGGTTGTTTTATGTTACGATAGTAACAGGGAGTGTTGAGATGAGAATGAAAAGTTGTTGACAGAGATTGAGAGACGAAAAAAAGATGTTGATACAAAATTGGAATTAGGAATTGTACGAATCGTATGTATCCTTTGAAAGGTTAAATAAATTGTTCTTTTAAAAAAAAAGAATCTATCTCATGTGTTACATGAAAGTGAAGAACGTCATACAACATAATAAACAACATAATAAAGTGATGTTGTGTGGATATATAAATTTGTAACGGCCAGTTATTAAGACAAGGTAACGTGGACGTTACAAGGGACAAGGGGGTGGCGCGGCGGGCGGGGCATTGGGTGTCCGTGTGGGTGACGAGGGTTGGTGGGACAGGGCGCGGGTGATGGGGGGGGGAGGGGGTTGGAGGGGGGTTGGGGGACGGTAGGGAGGTACTGGGGACGAGGTACTGGGGACGAGGTACGGGGACGAGTACTGGGGCGAGGTACGGGGGGGGTCGGGGACGAGGGGGTGTGGAACCGGGAGCTGGGGCAGGGCGGGGGACCGGGAGGGGGATGGACCTTGCGGGGGGGCGGGGGCGGGGCTGAACAATTAAGCGCGCGGGGAGATCCGGAACCTTTTTGCCAGCCATTACCTCCGGCCGCCTCGCGCCGTACGCGCGTGCCGCTTGGCTGCACGGGCGGAAAGCCGCGGGGGAGGGGAGGGGGGACGGGGAGAGAAGACAGGCTCTTTAACGGAGGGTACGCCGGGCAAAGGGCTCGACCCCACCCCACTCGGCTAAATGAGACTGCGCGCGTCACCAAGGTCAGGAGCAGACGGAAGAGCATTGTTACACATCAGTCATACAATACACAAACAGGAGAAAACGTAATTATTAGGGAACGGACTTTATTGTAATAAAAAAAAGCAAAATATGTACATATATGTACTTATTTTTTCAAAAATATGTAAGAAAAATTTCGAAATATGTGAAATAAATATTCGTTATAATGTTTACAATTCCATATTTCAAGCGTCTACCGAGCAGAGTACGATGCCGATCAGAACTTTACTAGATTCAGAGAGGCTGAATGAATGTTTTACATCTACAGAAGCAATTATTCGCCAGTTTCTTCCGAAACATAATACTTTCGTATTATATACAATGTTGTTTACGGGGAGTCGGAACTCAAGTGAATAGTACCGTGTAGCCTGTGATAGAAGGTGGGGGGTAAAGGGAGCAAACTCCCACCCCAACTCGTGACCCAAATATATTAAAATGTAACGAAATATGTAGCTATAGATAAAATATGTAAAAATATGTAATTATAGCAAAATATGTAAAAATATGTAATTATACCAAAATATGTAAAAAAATAAAAGTACAAAATTGTTAACTAATATGTAAAATAATAATGGTTCCAATTTGTTAACTGTAGTAAATGCTATGATTTTATTTTGTTGTATTCATTTTTATATTCATATCTAGTTTGGTTTTGTTAATTATAATTTGATCTATTGCTGTTTGTGATTTAAGAGTATTCCGTGTAGGTACGTGCACTGTAATATCTAAATTAAAAGAATGAATTAAGTTGAGAAACTGCTCTTTTTCGTGGGATTCGCTCAGAAAATCAATATTGAAATCTCCACATACAACAATGGATTTAAAAGAGAGATTACTAATTTTGTTCAGAGTTATCTCTAGGTTTTCTACGAAATTGAAATAATCTACAGCTTGCTTTGTTGGAGGTCTGTAGATGCAAAGTAAGATAATTTTGAGCGTAGTAAGATGTACAACTGTTATTTCAAAAACTTTTTCAACTGCATATAAATTGATTTTAAATTGAATTGATTCAGAATGTCATGTTAATGTCATGTTAAGTGTAAAAAATATTAGTGAATGCAGGTATCATGTCCCTGTAAAAATATGTATTTACATGAAAATCCGTTCCCTAGTAATTATTAAATAGCCCCAACCGTAGGGATCGCGAGAGAGTAGTTCTTTTGATGTCTGACTCGAGCGCCAAATGCTAAAGACGGCTCCACACATTCGGAATTCGCCGAGCAGCGAGCTAGCGCTCGACCAATCCCGAGCAGCTGATGTGTTCGGCGAATGTTCCGCTCCCTTTGATGTGTTCAAAAGACCGACGCGCGGTGGGTAGGGCGAACCCTGAATGTTCCTCATTCGGCAAATAGCAAGTAACTCATCCACACTACTCTGATTCGGCGAGCGGTTGCACGGTGTTCGTCGAATAACGAATGTGTGGAGCCGCCATAAGTGTGTCACTAAAATACAACAACGATAACATTGGGTGGTTTGAATAGAAATGAGCATATGCTATTTACTCGTATTTCTGAGCATACACTCGGTAGCGTATGAATAAAAGATACTCTTGAGTAAATGCTCCTTTATTATTCACACCACCCATTAACACGAAAATTATGATACGAAACCATGCGTAAATAAAGAATACACTGTATTATACATCACCGGGCAGGGGAAAATCCGAAACGTACCAGTATTTTAGTAAAAGGGCCAATTTTCTTCGGATTCTCATCCCTCAATGCGTATTTCTGAAATAATCATCGATTTTTTTTAAATTGCAGCTTGAAATAAGAAAGTACATAGAGGGAACACTCCTTTTAATGGGATGCAATTATTATGCGATAGATGCTTTTAATTGGATAAAATTTCAACAAAAAAATCTATTGTTAGAAGGCCTCCCCCATCTCAATTCGCCATTTATCGAGAGAAATGCCAATTGGATTCTGTTCAATGTACATCAGGAGAGGCCAAAAGTGTCATTTCACAACGAACATAATATTTTGTTACTGTAACAACAGAGGGAAATAAATTTCATTTATTATTTGTGACATGGTTTCAGAATGCATTATCTTTAACTGTTTGGAAGAAAATATAAAATCCCCTTTTCAAAAAAGTAATTTATTTCAGGAATGAATATTTTGATTATTCAGAATGATATATTTTGACATTGAGAATACAGGTATGATTTTTTTAAAATAACAAGTATTAGTTTTTTGTTTTTGTTTTTTCTAAAGAAAACCGACTTGTGTCGATAATGAACGACTAAATTTCAGATTGTGATCAACGCCTAACTATTTTAACATCAATTATCTTATTAATTCATTAGAAGTAGGTTTATTGAAGTGTGCCATACTCTGTTATGCGCATAATTCAGGACTGGGGATTACTCCTAACCCCCATGTCCTTTCCTGGATTCGCTCTAGCGCCTAGAAAAGGTTCCTGAGCGTTTAAATGTGCGGGTGATTTTCAAATTAAAGGCCATTTTGTCTAGATATACAATGTTACATTTTATTTAACTAGAATTATTCAGTTATATTGTAATATATTTTGCGTTAGTATCAATTTTCCACTTAATATTGATGTTTTTCGGACAAATTATGGAGTGTACCAACAAGACTATTACCATCTGTATATTAGATGACTTCCAAGTATCTGTGTGAATGGGACTAATTAGAAAGCTAAACTTATTTTCTTCAATTTTTCATCCTATTTCTTGAAATCTGTGTTGGAAAGTTTATTGAAGTTTCAAACATCTACCTGGCTTCCTTTCTGTCACCTTCTGACCACTCTGAAAATTATTTTTATTTCTGGTTTTGTTTGCTCGCACCTAGAAATAAACGAATCAAAACCAAATATCAATTCATTTATAGATAGGTGAGCTAAGGGTATCTTGAAAATAAACTATTTATTAAAATGTAATACAAAAACTGTAAAATAGACTTTCTAATGCATTTTTTTATGTTTAAGTGCGTTTTTATATTTCCAAGTTCTTTAAATTTTTTTAAAATTACAATTATACTTTGAGCTTTTTAGTGGATTTTCTGGGAATAGAAATCTCTTTTACTCTCCTTGCAATATTTTTTATACCTACAAGAAAAAAGGTTTAGATACTAGTTCCCCAGTTGTTTTCTTTACTTCATTATATCTTTGATCCCATCATAAGAATATCTTTAAATTTCCTTCGTACTGTACTCTTTTAAGGCAAAGGAAATCTCATTTAAATCGGCGAACATTTGCCCCCCGAAAACCAACGAATCACATAACTTCATCCTTTCGAAGGGGATTAAAATGGCGTGGCTACTTCTAAATTAAACTATCGACAACTCGACGAAAGTTCACTCTCTCTGAATGTTTATGGTCAGAATGCGGATGAAGACCGAATCCTTTTCCTGAATTATTTCCAAATAGCTACTTCCGTAGCATATAAAGCATCTCGTAGTTTTAAAGTAGAAAGAAGTCTCGAAAGCCTTCCGTGAAATATTACACTAAGTACTACCATGTAGATAAAATTACAATAAAATCTGGTCGGCGACATTTTCCACGAAAAACAACTGAGGAAGAATGGTAGCTGGGATCATCGTGTACAAGTATATGTTGATCGTTAAGAATAGCTACTACTTACAAGTGATATGCGGCAGCTAAAATGCTTCTAAACAAAACCACACATTATTTCCCAAATAGTACAATCAAGAAGAAATAAAATATTTCTTGCCTATCCGGTGGCCGAGATCGCTAAGGCAGTAGTGTCGTAGCGATCTCGCACCGAAGAATCGTGTGTTCGAGTCCCTCCTTGGGCATGGCTGTATTTGTGTTCGTCCTTTCGCTCCTATCACCATATCATTTCATCTTCACAGTTACCACAACGTTAAATCCAATAGTCGCTAAAGACCTAGATGTTGATGCAACCGCAAATAACAATATATATATATATATATATATATATATATATCATATAACACGCCCACCTACCACCTCCCAGCCGGTGGCGATGAAGCGTGAAACTATGAATGCTCGTGAAGCGAGCTTTGAATTCTCAGGAAGCAGGATCTTTCGGGTATGAGAAAGGTCTGAACCCTTGACACAATGAATTATATAAAATTCTGGTAAAATGAGCATATATTCAGTAAAACAAATTACACAGTGGCACAAATATACAATAAGTATGTACTTTACGTTGATGGTCACTGCAAAGAAAACAGAAACAAAAGAACAGAAATAACACAACCATAAGAGAATGTATAGGCGTCACCTTGACTGCCTGATTACTTCAATACGCACTATTTACAATACTTTTGCTTTGACCTCCTTCTCAATTAATTTATGTACCTCATTTAACTTTTGTTAATCTAAAGTTTTCTCCGTGCACGGCCCTTTAAGTGATTCTCTACAATTATTCTTTTATAGACTTCACAGAGGTCAGCCTTGAGCTGCGCATTTATTACAATGCTGTTAACTCTAACACAATAATAAACGTGACACACACGTTACTAAATCGTACCCTTTACAAAATTATAGCAACTGATTATTCCTGACATCATACAATGGAAACAATACTTTCAATAAGATTACTTTTACATTACATGAACAATTATAATTTACTTTAGAAAAGTGTACAAGGCATGGCATTCAAACGAATTTACTGGTGCGTACCGCGAATGAAATCAAAACTGCCGCTCATACATTCGAAATATTTCCCAGTAGTTATATGGAACTTTCACCTATTTAGGACGCTACGCCTGGTGTTTAAAGCTACACAGTTTCCCAACAAATTGCCGCATAGAAGTTGCCAGTTCTTTACCTCGACATTTCCTTCCCGCTCGCCGTCAGTTAACCTTGGGGGTTCGGCCGCTCGCAGTCCTCGCCACGTCACTTGACTGATTCGATGTCCCGCGGTTACAAGCTCTTCTTTCGCTCGATCTCAGGATACCGCCACACGTCCAAATTCCAAACCTTTCTCTCGTCCTCAGGCTCGTACCGTCCACGGATTGGTCCAAGTCTTTCTCGCCTACGCTTGAGTGTTGGAGTCGTCCTTCTGCCGCCTGCCGCGTACCCGTTGCTCGCGCTTCCAGTTTTAAATAACTAACGTGCTTGAATTGACTACTTCTAGCACTCGGCCGACATACCACACTTTGAGCGTGCGTGGTCGTGGCGTACAAAATTAAATACTGGATTTCGTTCAGTCCTTCTGCGCGAATTTACTTCGATGATGAAACTATTTCAAGTTCGAGCAGTCACAACGCTTGCTTACTCGCGTAATGTTAGTGCAAATGCTGTACCTGCACTTTGCTTCTGAATTCTATCACTTATTACCGCGTTTCTTAAATCAGCTTTACTTAAGCAAGTAAAATTATACTCCTGCACTAACCAATTACTACCGCTGAAAAATTTAGTTGAGTCGCCGTCGCTGTCGAAGTCGTAAGAGAGCTCTACCAAAGTGCGTCACGGTATTTATGCGACTCCGCCTGGGGAAAAATTTCTGGAGGGGTGAATTTTCTCCTCCTTCACGCCCTCTCGAGAAAATATTATCCGCTAACTTTGGACATCGGAGTGCGAAAACCTGCGGGTAGATGTCGCCTTCTCGGACCATCGCTCCGTCTCGTACCCTATTTCTCAGTTCTTTGGTCTTTTCTAGTGGCTTATGGTGGCGTTACGGGTTCGTATAACCCCGTGACGTCACATTGCCCCCTTCCTCCCCATTCAAGATTTTTCTTGGGAAAATCTTAGGCTGGTCGTAAGTTGTAAAATTTATAGTTGCCTGCATGCTCACCGTCTTTCTTTTTAACTATCAAGATAGGATTCGTGTATGCCGTGGCCGCCTTCCTTATAATCCCGTCGTCTAACATTTGCTGAATTAGTGTTCGCAGCTGGTCTCTATACGCAATCGGAATTGGGTAATTTTTTGCTTTAAATGGCGTATCATCTGTTACCTCGATTCGAAATTGATATTCTTTCACGGGCTCCTTTCTCTTTTCGAACTCTTGTTAACATTTGAAGCAACGCGTGTTTCTGATCAACAGTAATATTATTCTTTTCGTCTACCTTTTCTCTCAATTTCCTCAATATCTCATTTTCTTCTCCCATCCTACACATTTCAATTTCTTCGAACTGCCTTTCCTCCTCTTCGTCCTCTATTCCTTCCTCCCTCACCTCGACCTCTTTCCCACACATTCTCACCGTTGACTTCAACTCGCCGCTTTTCCATGTTCACAACTACCCCATGCTCTTCCAAAAAATCTACGCCTAGTATGAAAGGATATATCAATTTCTTCACTACCAAACAGATCACATCATAGCTTCTAACGCCAATCTCCATTTCAATCATCACCTGCTTTGTGGTAGGATGCGATTTATTCCCCCATGCGTCTACTACTCTTGTATTACTCATGGGCAGCACTAACACCTCAACATTTTTCCTCACTAATTCCTCATATGTTTCCCCCGCTATCACAGATTTCACCGATCCAGTATCAATCAGCGCTCGACTCATTATCTGCCCACACTTGACCTTGATTATTGGACATTTTAATGTTCTGGCCACGACCTCTTTTCTAGTTCCATTTTCTTCCGTTTCTTCTACCATACTCGTAATCACAGGGATCGCCTTTTCATTGTATTCCGGGTTCGACCTGGGATCCCGTCTCAAATCGAACTCCCGGTGTTTCCCGAACTAGTTGCGCCAGGTGTGCCGCTATTTCTGCCCATTTCTGGCGATCGCGCTCGCTGCGCCGGGCCGCACATGCCGAGGTCAGTTACGGGTAACCTTGAGCCGATGCGTCGTCGTTCGTCCTGCTTCAACGGGGCCTCGCGACCGCTTTTCTCACCCTTCGCGTTGCCTACTTGCTGTCTTCCCTTCGTACTGCCTTCTTCGACTACGTGAATCGCATTAATATTTGAACTGCCTGGCTTCGCATTCTTGCTAGCATTCTCGAACGTGAGGTCGTAATTTCCTAAGAGCATCTGGAAACGTTCCACCGTTCTAACTTCCACGCTTCTTAACAAATTCTGTATGCTAAGCGGGAAATGTCGCGTCAGAATGCATATGATTTCTTCGTCTGATACTGGCGGAGAACAACTTTAACGCCGCGATTTTCCGGGCTGCATAATCGCGCATTGTTCCACATGAATTGCGATAATATGAGCTCATTAAAGAAATCTTGAAATTCATCTGCTGTTCTTTTCCCCAATACCGGTCAAGAAATCGAGTTACAAATTCGTCGAACGTGGCTGGGTACTGGCTCAACGTTTCAAGCCATGCTTTCGCGTTGCCTTCCATAACTTGATGCAAAAGCATTGTTTTATGGCTTTCTCGGACATTCGATAAGATGAAGAAATTTTGCAACGCCTTCACAAACGCGTTCGGGTTTTCGTTTGGATGTCCCGAGAATTTTAAAGAATGAGGAATAGTAATATTTCCTCCCCTGCATGGGCCTCCTCCTTCCACCTTCGCTTCGGCTCCCTCCCTTAACTTCCTGATCTCGTCTTCCACCTCCTTCAATTTTCGGGTAGTTTCCGCTTCCAGCTTCCGTTTCGTTCCTTCACGAACTTCTTGAACTTGGTTACGAATTTCGCCTAACTGTTCACGTTCACCGTGATATATATATATATATATATATATATATATATATATATATATATATATCTATAACACTGCAATAAATTCAATACTTTTTATTAAAGTCTTCAAAAATTCTGCAATAACGTAACATACAACAACAGTACTTCAATAACGCAAAATAAACAGAACAATATGGCGGACTAGATAGCCGAAGTCTGAAGAGCTCGAAGCTGCTTTGTGCCTGAAGCGTTGCGGGTTCGAATCCTGCCCGAGGCATGGATGTTTGCGAGTGTCCGTATACCGTTACCGTAACCCCGAATGTTATAGTGGTCGCTCGGTAGGCGAAAAGTCACCCTAAATAAGAAAACAAAATTAACAAAAAACAACACATATCAAGAATATAAAAAAATGATATTTCGTAAAGCAACACTTCAATAGCTGCCATCATCCTTGCTGCTTCATGGCGTCAGCTAGGTAATAAGCAATGAAGCACCGAGTATCAGAGAGCGCATTGTGAGATTAAACTGAACATAAGTTCCTGGGCAACTAATGAAACGAAGCGTGACCTCTCAAATGATAGGATTATGCATTGTTTTCTTTCAAATTTTGCATGCATTCGAAATAAGTAAAACAGATTTGCGTCCATTCTTCCATCTTCATCATCATCATTATCATCATCAGCAGCAGCAGCAGCAATAGCAACAGCACTTTTGGTAATAGGAACATAAATTGTATCTCATGATCCACGTTTATATTCCTTCCTTCCCAAGTACATCAGCAAAAGGCCACTAGTGCCTGTGCGAGTATTATTGCTCGTGCTCGTCCGATCTCTCTCCTCCTCTGACGTAGAACTGACAATTCACACAACAACACGTTCCCCAACTTATGCACACCCACACCTTCATCTGTCCGACTTGAGATGAATCCAAAACCCCTCGAACCCGCCCCTGAGGTACACCCGCCATATCTGCCTCCACTATCCGATGTATTATTGATCACTACCATCACCACTAACATCGCTTGATTGATATTCCGGGCGCGTCAACCACAGAGGTCATTAGCCCCGCAAGTGAAGTGCATGTTTTTTCAGAGGGAGATGGCGGTGATTTTCCCCCACTGGATGGCGAGATCCGGCACCGACCTACCGTCGACTAGCAGGGTTTTCCCCAACCAGATATCGCCCACCAGCGGGGCACCGCCCTAGTCGGGATTAATTCTAAGTCTCCGACCGGTCTCCCCGCATGCATAGTAGTGTAGTGCATGTTAGTGTGTGTGTGTGTGTGTAAGGGATGAGGATAGGACAAGGAAGAGGAAGAACAGATCGAGCGCAGTCCGTAGCCCGTTTGGTAGGGTACTGCTCCGGCATTCACCTGGTCTTGATTGGGGAAACTACGGAAAACTACCGATCAGAGCAGCCGGCCGCTAGAATTCTCCTCCAGACAACGACTGAATTCGACCTAACTGAAAATCTAGTGTCGAAAATCCTAGGACCTCCCGGT
This sequence comes from Teleogryllus oceanicus, assembly GCA_964035755.1. Lineage (NCBI taxonomy): Eukaryota > Metazoa > Arthropoda > Insecta > Orthoptera > Gryllidae > Teleogryllus > Teleogryllus oceanicus. The sequence continues at coordinate 56,389,514 of CAXIVR010000012.1, forward strand.
CAGAGGCACTGCAGTGACATCAGTTGATGCACTGAGCCACCACTCCTGGTACGAAATGACCACCATCGCCAACAGCATCACCATGCCACCACTACTGCGATTGTCGGTGGATCCCCTTCCATGATAGGAAGCAGGCTCTTTCCCCTTAGCAGTTACGGGCGCAAGGCTGCAAGGCGGTCCGATGGTAGGGGCAGCGGCAAGAAGCTATCAAGGAGCGGATCGCGCGGTTTAGCATAAGGCAATCAGCGGCCGTTTCGTGTAACACGATAGCGACCTCGCGGCGCAGTGCCAAGTTCATTTCCTGCCGCTTGTCCCAGCCGTGATTTATTTTACGGAGCCTCCCCCACTGCGCGTCCCTGCTGCTCTGCTCTGCCGAATGCGCAGCTGTGTTGGCCGCGATCCCTGAGAGAGGCGGTCGACCCGGGGCTGACCCCCCCTCCTCCTCTGCGGTAATGCTTCCTGGAGGTTCACGACCTCTGCGGATGGAAAGCTGAGAAATCATCCTTTGTAATACTAAATGCCCCGAAGAATAATTTGTTGGATATGCTCTCTATAGAGTTGGAAGAGACCAGGCAATTACCGTTCTCTAATTATTCAGGTGGAAATCCTAGGCCTGGAAAGATTGATTGATTTTTCGTGTTTCCAGGCGCGTCACCTGCTTTGGTCATTAGTCACGTTAGCGTAGTGCATGTTTTTTCTCGGGAGATGACGGTGATCTTCCCCCGCTGGATGGCGAGATCCGGCGCCGACCTACCGTCGGGAAGTGGGGTTTCCCCCTAACCAGGACTCACACCAGCGGGGCACCGCCTCAGCCGGGACAAGCTCTAAGCTTCCAAACGGTCTCCCGGAATATGTGGCAGTGTAGTGCATATTAAGGTAACTGTGTGCGTGTAAGGGAAGAGGATGGGACAAGGACGAGGAAGGACAGATCGCGCGCAGTCCGTGGTCCGTTTGGTAGGGTACTGCTCCGGCATTCGCCTGGTGTTTATCGGAGAAACCACGGAAAACTACCGATCAGAGCAGCCGGCCGCTAGAATTCTTCTCCAGACAGCGACTGAATTCGACCTAGCTGGAAACCTTATGTCGAAAATCCTGCCGCTATCAGGACTAGAACCTAGGACCTCCCAGTCAGAGGCGCTGCAGTGTCATCAGTTGATGCACTGAGCTACCGCTCCCGGTGGTCTAGAAAGGAAATTGGAAAGAAAGAAAATTGTATAATTTTCTGATTGTAGTCCTTACAATTGTAACTGTAGATATCGGAAGATTTTCTTCAAATTAATGTTGTATAGACGTAAACATGTGTATTACTAAGGAATGAGGGGCCTCGACGATATTACTATAACCAAAAAAGGGGGCAAGAAACTGCAAGGTAGAGTTTCTAATTCAATCTCAGATTCAATCATTTAATCAAATTAATATAAATAATTTAATCATGAAATGGACATTGTTGAATTTGGGTAAGTGGAATCTCCGTAAAGCACTCATGAACGTAGCCATGTTTAATGGCCTCATTATTGCAAATTCCATTTGAAATAATTATCTTGACGTACGAGAGCACTTCATAATTCTAGCGCCCGAACAATATGATTTGGAAATAATGTCAATTCCAGTGGAACCGAAATATTTAATCTTGTTTCGGTTCGCAAAATACATGAACGAGTTAACAAATACACAAACGCCCAAGAAATGCGAAGACCTATCTTCCAATGCAGTCTGCTTTGGAATTGCCTTCTCTTTGTCAGCAGTTTCCATAGCAGCTGCGTGTGCGCCAGCTCCACGCCATGTCTGGCACCGGTGCGACAGGACAGCGACGCTTAATTGCGCTTTCGCGAGCTTCTGCGCGGAAGTAGGCTCTGAGTCCAGAGTCGGGAGGTGCAGGCGGTAGCAGACAAAACGTCGCTCGCTGTATTACGGGACTTCTACGAGTAATTTAAACGCACGTACTCCAACATTGCGAAAAATAAAAAATACTTTTCGTTGTCAATTTTTGGACATTATGATTTGTGAATTCCAACATATTTAGGAAGAACAAGCGTTTTTAAGATTATAGTTATTCTTTAAAAAGAAGATTTACTTTATTGTCATATGTATTTGTCTGATTGCAAGGTGCTACCTCTGAATTATATTTCTTATCGGGTTGTGTTGACAACGCGAAAATCCATGTAATAATTATCATGACAAGATTTGTAGAGATAAAAAATTAACTTCATTCATTGCTAATTAATACTTGAGTAATTTCCCTAACACTTAATACAATATTGTCAGTGAGTCGGTTTGAACTGCAGAACAAGATAATTCTTCCAGTTTCAGGTGTTACAATTCTACTTATATTGAAGATTAGCTGAAGTAGGTCTGCAATGCCGGGGTATTTATTAATCATACATACTATCTATAAGACAGGAATCGGAATAGATTCTATGTACGGTGTATTCCCTCCCTTCCCCTTCATTACCCTGCCATGACCCACCGTTGCCTACACAGCTTAATTCCTTTCTCGTCGCGGCATTCCCATCACGCTCTGCATCGAACGCCCTGCTCTACCCTCTCCGTCATTCCAGTTGCTCTCACCCCCCCGCTTCACTTGTCTCACTTGCCAAGTTTGTTACAAGTATTCCATTCGTGAAATTAAAACCAATAGCGTTTAACTATACGTATAAATTGTCCCAATTACGGCGGTGTATACCAAAAAATTAATCACTTTTTCTATCTGATTTTTTTATCGCTCCCCCTATTGGTCAATAATAACCTGCGACTCGTCTATCTTAGGAAACCATATGAATCAATCGCTGTGTTGACGTACAAATAAACCGTGTATGTATAACCTAACCTTTTTAATTTTTAACATGCTTTCTGTTATCAATATTTGCGGCATTTTGGAACTCTGTAGGACGTAATTTCATTCGTGAAATAGTCCTATTAAATACCACTTGTGCTTCGGAAATTATCAGATAAATTCCCTCGAAGTCAAGGATTTATCGACCATTTCCAAAGCACTCGTATGACCTATGATAATCGTTGCTACCACCATTGTTGCTGTGGGCAGATTCATTGTTACAAACTCCCCGCAAGAGTACAGTAATTTGGACATTCAGTTACTCTGAACCTAATGGCGCTCTTGAAATGAATCAAAGTGCATTTAGTAAGAAATTTAATGGAATTTCAGAAACGCTAGATTCACTTCAGTCAAATTACTCACCGATTTCGAGATATTTTCGGAAAACAGAAGAGTGCCCACTTAACTTTTTCTTGAAAATGTGCGGAAGACAGTCGGAGGCAGTTTTACGAAACATCAAGAAGACAGTAACTTTACTTTTGTTTTGTAAGAGAAAATAATTTTAAATTGTCTATGCCTGACAAAACAGTACCCTCAGAGAAATCCGCATTAAAATCAATTCAGCGATGCCAGTGATTAACCTGAACAAACTAAGAGATATGCAAAAATCGTAAAAAAAAACAAACAGTTGATTTGGTGTTTATAGCATATAAAGGAATACATGGTACAATAATAAGGCGGTTATGAAGTCACAGACACACCAACTTTATTTATATAGAAGATTGATTTTTCTGACAAATTGTCATGATTTCGTTAAATATTTCACATCGTATATTTAGAATTGTGGAATGAGTCAATATAATAGAAATAATAATTAATGTATAATTATTATGTGTATTACGTATATGACTGGTTCCGGGGGCTCTCTTTGATAAAACAACATTCCGCATCAACACAGTCCAAATTATCAGAACCTTTTTCTTATTTATTTATTTAACGTCAAAAAACAGTTAAAACTGCGTATCACGTGCCATAGGGAAAAGTGAATTGTGTGCACATTTTCAAAATTCTGTGATCCCTACACTAAGTGATATACTACTTGAATTTTGAATTTAAAAAAAGAAGCTCTCATGTAATAAAATATATTTTCAAGGATAAATAAGCAATAAATTTTGGGCTCTTATCTATGATGTCCTTCGTCAAGGAATAATACTTCCTGCCGCGACAACATGGAAACGATAATTTGAATAACTGTATTTCCCACTGAATTCTAGAAGACGTGCACAGAAAATGAAGTTACATTTATGTCCAGAGGCAAAAGAAGGGGTCATCTCAGCATTTGCTCAATGGATCAGGGAAAGCTGATCGAGATGAGGAAATGTTTGCAAGACGATGTTCAGAGGATGTCTGAAACTATCAAAAGACCGATACTACTTGTGCGTGTAGATGAGACTAGCTGGTAAATCGACAACTTCAGATGTTCCACGTTTGATGTAATCAATGAACGGACATATCTGCAGATGAGACATTCATTACACGAAGCTCCCAGGGCGAGAGGCAGTCACTTCAAACCTTTTGAACTGTCGTGCAAGGAATATCGATTTGGGCAGTGACAATACATTGCAGGTGTGGGTTGTCGATCTCAGATGGTCTGCAGGGCATTGTTCCTTTATTTCAATTTTTATTAGTTTGTGACTACCAAGTGACAACAAGCGGTCCGCGTTTGTACCAGGCCATTTAATTATTCGCCGAGGTCAGGGCCCCACAGAGCAACAGAGAGAGAAAGAGGAGAATGAAAAAAGACATTCTCGATAGACTCTCTCAATCTGTATGTGTTGAATGAAGTGATTTTATTTTTCACGATTTTAAATCAACTTAACTTTCAAAATTTCACCTCTCCTTTAGTGCAAACAATTTGAAACAAAAATTATCGAACTACACAATGAAAATATTCCCCAGTTCGAGAATATCATCTCCCTCTTTGCCACAGTTTTCTTCACAACTGGTTTTGTCAGACGAAGAATTTCATAGAAATTTAACAAGACCAATCGGCAATGATTTTTTGGCTCCCAGATTTTCATTTATTCACGAGGGATTGCTCTTCGATGAATAATGAAGATATCTGCCAAAAATGGAAGTCCACTTGTTATCCAAGCCAATGGAAAGCCACAAGCAAGAGCGATGCCGACTAGCACTAGTGCATGATTTTTTCTCGGGAGATGGCGGTGATCTTCCCCCGCTGGATGGCGAGATCCGTCGCCGACCTACTGTCGGCTAGTGGGGTTTCCCCCTAACCAGGACTCTCCCACCAGCGGGGCACCGCCCCAGGCGGGACAAGCTCTAAGCTCCCGACCGGTCTCCCGGAATATGTGGTAGTGTAGTGCATGTTAGTGTGTGGGTGTAAAGGGAGATGATAAGACTAGGAAGAGGAAGGAAAGATCGCGCGCGGCCCGTGGCCCGTTTTGTAGGGTACTGCTCCGGCATTCGCCTGGTGTTGATCGGAGAAACCACGGAAAACTACCGATCAGAGCAGCCGGCCGCTAGAATTCTCCTCCAGACAGCGACTGAATTCGACCTAGCTAAAACGCTAGTGTCGAAAATCCGGCCGCCGTCATGACTCGAACCTAGGACCTCCCGGTTAGATGCGCTGCAGTGACATCAGTTGATGCTACCACTCCCGGTCCGCCGTCTGGAGGAGACTTCTAGCGGCCGGCTGCTCTGGTCGGTAGTTTTCTGTAGTTTCTCCAATTAACACCAGGCGAATGCCGGAGTTGTACCTTAAACGGACCACGCGAGATCTATCCTTTGTCTTCCTTATACTATACTCATATATACACACACACACATGCACTACACTACTTCATATTCCGAGATCAGACAGGGACCAGACCAGGGAGCTCCGAGCTTGTCCTGGCTGTGGCGTTTTCTCGCTGGTAGAAGATGCCATGTGGGAAAAATCCCCGTCAGCCGAAAGATATGGTCGGTATCGGATTTCGCCATCCAGCAAGGGAAGATCACCGTCCGCGATAATACCCATTTTACCCATACGGGACATTTGATTATAGCGGTAAACTCGCTCGCAATCACCAACCAATCAATCAATCAATCGAATGACAAGATTAAAAAGAGTGGTTTGATCGAAGTCCAAGACCAAGAATCAAGAAGGAGAGACCGAGAAATGTAGGGCGGGGATTGGGCAGTCGCGAGGATCGTGTAGAACGTGCAGGAAGGAGCGCGCGGTGCAGAGGTGCGGGGAGACGAGGTGGCACAGAAGACGCCCCGCGAAACGACGCCCCGCGGCGTCGCGCTGCTCGCCATTCCGCTCACCCGGGCCCCCGCGCGCGCACTCATCAAGAATGTATGGGCGATGTCGGTGGGGGGTCGGGGCGATGACGGCGGCGGGGCGATAGTGGGGTGGGGGCGATGGTGAGGTGGGGCGATGGTGGGATGGGGGCGATGGTGGGGTGGGGCCATGGTGGGTGGGGGCGATGGTGGAGTGGGGGCGATGGTGGTGTGGGGGCGATGGTGGGGCGGGGGCGATGGTGGGGCGGGGACGACGGTGGGGCGGGGGCGACGGCGTGGCGGGGGAGACGGCGAGGCGGGGGCGATGGCGGGGGCGATGGCGGGGCGGCGGCGATGGCGGTGGCGGTGGGGGGGGGGGGTCGGGGCGGGCATGGCGATGGTGGTGGTGGGGCGTCGTTGATGGCGGTGGCTGTGGCGGAGGCGCGGTTCTCGGAACGGCGGCGGCGTCGCCTAGCAACGGCGCGCACACACCGCAGAGATCGATAGGCGGCGCTGGGGGAGGCAGCGGGGGCGAGGCGGGCGAGGCGGGCACGGGTGGGGGAAGCACAGCATCCGCAGGGCGCGGCACGCCGCCGCCGCCGCCGCCCGAATATGGCGGAATGGCATCTCCTGCGACTCATTATGTGCAGAGGACATTCTGGAGGTGTGCTTTGAAGCCGGAAATAATGATATATTTTTAATTCCGGCGAATAAGTTGAAAAGTTTTGAACACTTAATTTTATAGGAGAGCAAAAACCGTCAACTTACGTAATATATATATATATATATATATATATATATATATATATATATATATATATATATATTTTTGACATACCCATATGTCACATTAAAATAAACTAACATTTATTTGTAGACAATATGGTGGAACATGCATTACGAAATATCACGAGAGCTAGAGCTTAGCAACGACCGTGAATAAACAATGTAGTTTTTGTTTTTTCTAAATGCATTAAGAGTTCTGGATGCCGAAAGTAGAAAATTTAGGATTGGGCGAAGAAGTTTAGACGATCAAAAGGTCAGCTACACCAAAATATAACGAACGTATGGATTGGCTGGTGAGAGAAGGACGGTCAAATGTTATGAAAAAAATGAAGGTAGTTTAATACGAAGTCTTCGAGGGATGAATCATGCAGGAAGATTTCATTCTGCTCGGCATCGCGCTTCTGAACTGATCGTAGGTTCGTGAGAGGGAACGAGTACAATCTAGATAGAATTGGGTTATCAGTGAAATTTTAAGGACAGTGAATGATATTGCAGATATTTTCATGTGGAAGCAATATTGATGTATAAATTGGAACTTTGTCGGGAGTGGTAATCGAGTTCGGGACTATGTCATAGGACGTAATGATAATTTTGATAGTTTGAGACCAGCTTGGATAGGGGCAGAAGAGGATTTCTTGGAACTTTGGACTACGGCAAGCTCGTAAGATATTTCGACTGAGAAGTCTACGAGGGACATCAACGAAGAATAGATAAGTTAACCGCGATATAAAATTGTAAATTGAAAGATATCTTGATCAAAGGCCTAACTTAAATTCTCTAAATTGTTTGCTAGAAAGGTAAAAATAAACTTTGTTGAATTTTGTTCTTTAGAAAAGAAAGTGATCTTTCATTTAGTCAATCCAAACAGAAATGAACTAGGAATAGAATCATTCTATTTCAGATTCCCAGCTGCGCTGTATAGTCGGCGGATCCTATAATCCATTATAACGGTAATAAGGATTATAATATATCGTGACCCATTGACCCAGCAAGCCGGACGCTAAGATCTTTGGCAGATATTAATGTAGAGAGAGGAAAATTTTTGTATATCTCAATATATATATATATATATATATATATATATATATATATATATATATATATATATATATATATTGTAATGGGACAGTCGCCCATGCATGGTAGCAACGAAATAAAAGAAGACGAAAAAAAGCGCCAGTGACGTCAATGGGATTTCCAACCTCCGCACAGAGCGTTGGCGAGTTCGGGAAATTCGTGACGTGGGGTAAATTCCGGTGACGACGCGAATTCAAAACTCTAGCCTGCAACGTCGGTGCCACCACGATTGGTCGCTCCGTGTCACGTGATGTGACAGATCAATGAGCGCGAACGTCGCGTGGACGCGGTCATGTGACCTCGCGGAGCGAGAGAGCTCCGGAGAGGAGAAGCGAGCGGTCTTCTATCTGCAGAAGCGACAGCGGGCAGACGCTTCTATCTCCAGCCGCGAGAGCGGGCAGACGCTTCTGGTTCCAGCAGCGATAGTAAGCTGACGTGTTCTGCTACGAGCAACGCGTAGGCGAGTACGCCGAGAGAATTGCCTCGGGCTACGTTTACGGGCCACGCATCGCATACCGCGGGTATCCTGCCGATTCGCCGCTCAGTCACGGACGGGCGACGATCGAAAGACGGGCAACGGCCGTGATCAGACCGGGCCGCCGCCCGAGCCGTCGCCGCCGGCTAGGACGCCCGGCGTTCAGCCAGGCGCCGGCACCCCGCGCCGCCGCTCCCATCGTCGCCGCCGCCTAGGCCGCCCAGCCATTCATCCAGGCGCCCGCAACCCCGCGCCGGTCGGTGACCAGGCCGAGCCGCCGCTATCTCCAGCGTCACCCTGCGCCGCCGCATCGGGTGGATGGCCCGAGGCGCCGCCTAAGCTGCCGGCATCGGCCTCGACTTCCCGCGCCGCACTGGACTGTAAGCGAGGCGAGAGAGGGGCGAATGACCGCCTGATGTACAATAGCTGTAAGTTAAGTTAAGTTTCTTTTTGTTTGTTTGTTCTTGTTATTTGTATCTGGCCTCACCAGAGGAAGCTCACTAGTATTAAATGTAAGTTCATGAAAGCGCTATCTTTCTTTATACAAGACGCATGCCAATGCCCACGCCACGCATGCTCCCGTTCAGCCTTTCAGGGTCTTCTGCGGGTGTAGCCAGGCAAGCTTCATCTTTCAACAGCGCCAGGAGAAGGTAGGTCGAGGTCACCCTGAGAACATCTCCGCGTAGGGGGTGTTACAATATATATATATATATATATATATATATATATATATATATATATATATATATATATATATATATGAATGCTCGTGAAGTGAGCTTAAAATGCTCAGGATGCAGGATCTTTTGGGTATGAGAAAGGTCTCAACCCTTGACACAATGAATCAGATAAAATACGAATAAAATGAGCATATATTAAATGAATAATTACAGTGTCACAATTATATAATAGGATTACGCACTTCAAAAAGTTGGTCACTGAAAAAAGAACAGAAAACAAGGCAAAACAAAAAAATTGGCGTCACCTCGACTGCCTGAACACACATTCACCAATTACAATTCACAATTTGCTCATTCCTCTTACTGAATTTTCATCTACCACATTATTTTACTCTTTCTACTCTCTAGTTCTTCCGTGCACGGCTTTCAAAATGAATTGTGGAAGATAGTAGGGGGGGTTATATATAGTATGCTTAGAGACGGGCGCGCCCTCATATTTTTAGGCTGTTTCTGCTCCTTGTCTGCCTTTTTTTTAGACTTACAAGTTGCGATGTATTGTTTCCGCAATGCAGGTAGAATTAAATCTTTTTAATAATATTTAAAGACTGACATGAAATTTTCTTAGTAAAATGACTTCAAATTGTGTGAATAAGATACAGTCACATCCCAATATATCAGTATTACAATACCGTCACTGACGGCTCAAAATGTGTATTTTTATTCAAAATAATCAACACTTGAGTTTTGTGTTCTAATCGTATCTACTACTTTTTTCGGTGGTTTTCAAAAAAGTGTCTGGTAATAGTTAAGAAAGTAAAATAATACAAAATTCAGTTTGTATTGACATAATACATAAGCGATAAGATCCAATATTTATAAATAAACCCACGAGAGTAACTTTTGGTTTCGCCAGAATACAGCACCTTCACTGTGAAATCGGGAGCGGTAGCTCAGTGCATCAACTGATGCCACTGCAGAGCCTCTGACCGGGAGGTCCTAGGTTCACGTCCTGACGGCGGCAGGACTTGAACTAGCTTGGGCTAGCTTTTCAGCAAGGTCGACCGAATGACCGAAGCAGTTGACGTGCCTTGAAACACGAAAAAAACAAACCAAACCAATTGAAAACAAACCAAATCACTGTGAAGCGAAGAGTCCATGAAGTTGCATGGTTTGCACTGTTTAAATAAATTTCTCTGGACAGAACGAAAGGAAATTATTAACAACGGGATAATGAACACGCACGCTGAGGTCTGTGTGAAATAATGCTAGATACCTTAATCTGGAAGGCCTTACTTCTGTAATTGTCTTAGAAGTTTCATTGTAACGAAGTAATTGTAATTGCAAATTGTAATTCCAACCCCGTAATTATCTTAGAAATTGTCGACTCTTACCGTGACATATTTCCTTTCGTCAATCATGAAAATTATGCAAGTAAGGGAGTACTTATCTTTCGTATGTTCGTATCTAAAATAACCAATCCATTGTTGCGAAAGTGTTCCTTGGAACACACTATTGTAAATAATGTGCTGTATCTTACGAGAATACCAAGCATACGAGTTCCACGTGCATAATTCACTGAAAAACATCTAATCTCACGAGATTTATCTCGTGCAGCGCCTCTGACCGGGAGGTCCTAGGTTCGAGTCCTGATGGCGGCAGGATTTTCGACACTGGCTTTTCAGCTAGGTCGAATTCAGTCGCTGTTTGGAGGAGAATTCTAGCGGCCGGCTGCTCTGATCGGTAGTTTTCCGTGGTTTCTCCGATCAACACCAGGCGAATGCCGGAGCAGTACTCTAACAAACGGGCCACGGACCGCTCGCGATCCGTCCTTCCTCTTCCTAGTCCTATCCTCTCCCCTTACACACACACTTACACTAACATACACTACACTACCACATATTCCGGGAGGCCGGTCGGGAGCTTAGAGCTTGTCCCGAGTAGGGCGGTGCCCGGCTGGTGGGAGAGTATATTTCTATCATATATATGTTGTAATAAACATTCATTTACAAGTTACCTACATCTAGAATGCACCGATGAAAAAAATGGCATGTCATCAGAATTCGAGCCCTGCTAATAATAAGGCTAATCGGATTTTTCATGAAAGAACTTCGGTTTTTCATGAAAGGGAATTACGAAAGGAGAGCGATGCTGTGTAGCATAAATGCTTGGAGAAGGGCAACTGGTCACGCTTCAGCCTACCAACCAAAGTTCTTATGCGCGGGGCCCATCTCTTAAGTGAAAGATTTTTAACTTTATTTAACTTAATTGAGAGAGGTTAATTTCATCTGCAATTGAAAAACTTATAAAGTAATTCGATTTTTCTGTTTGCAAATATCAAAACGTTATTGCAATTAGTATATTACAAAAAGATGAATTTCACGTTCACATCTCATTAGAATAAAATTTTCTTTATAATTGGAGTATTTTTTAATGCTGGGGAAAAGGTATATATTGTAATCTTCGCCTACCAGTTTCTTTCAGCCCTGAGACAATTTTTGATATTCAGTCACTGTGATCGAAGTTCTCATGTACTAGTGTCGTTTCTTTGCCATTTCAAAACTTAGCGAATTGATGTTTGAGTTTATACTTCCCAAATCATTCATCATCCCCACTAAATAATTTGAAGCGTAACCACCGGGAGCGGTAGCTCAGTGTATCAACTGATGTCACTGCAGCGCTTTTGTCCAGGAGGTCCTAGGTTCGAGTCCTGATGGCGGCAGGATTTTCGACACTAGCTTTTCAGCTAGGTCGAATTCAGTCGCTGTCTGGAGGAGAATTCTGGCGGCCGGCTGCTCTGATCGGTAGTTTTCCGTGGTTTCTCCGATCAACACCAGGCGAATGCCGGAGCAGAACCCGTTTGTTAAAACTGGCCACGGACCCCGCGCGATCTGTCCTTCCTCTTCCTTGTCCTATCCTCTCCCCTTACACACACACACACTTACACTAACAAGCACTACACTACCACATATTCCGGGAGACCGGTCGGGAGCTTACAGCTTGTACCGGCTGGGACGGTGCCCCGCTGGTGGGAGAGTCCTGGTTAGGGGGAAACCCCACTAGCCGACGGTAGATCGGCGCCGGATCTCGCCATCCAACGGGGAAAGATCACCGCGCATCTCCCGAGAGAAAACATGCTCTACACTAACGGGACTAATGACCAAAGCAGTTGACATGCCCGGAAACACCAAAGAATCAAATCAATTGAAGCGTAATCGATTTATTGTCTCCCTTATAATTGGCTTAATACATATGGTACCCGATTATTTTTTTTTTGCAATTTGGAAAATAATTATTTCACACTTTTAATTAAAGTCAAAATGAGAATATAAAATCTGTAAGTATAGTTGATCGAAGCAGCACCTTTTACTAAATGGTGACCGTATGGGGGCGAAGAAGCAATTCAATATCTGCTGCGGAAAACGAGATCTCCATCTCGTGAGACTGCCAAGGGTGTCTGGCAGACTGGGCGTGGGGAGGACCGTGCGTGTGTGGGACTCCTACACGCAAGCGTGCGTGCGCTTGATGTCGGTGCGTGCAGCCACGTGTAAAAGTCCCCATGCAGACGCACGCGTAGGCAAACCCAGTGAACGTTGAATTCGCGGCGGTGTTTTAAGAACACGTTTTATCTCCAGTATCTCTCGCGTATGAAAGGGAAAAAATAAAATAGGTTTTTTTGGATTAATTTGGTTTGTTTCCCGTCCCTGCCGACAATTTTCCCTTCGATGTTTTTTCATGCGTTTTATTGGTATCTGTCAGGTGGCGTGTCTTACAAAAATATTTGGTGAGGCAGGGCAGAAATGAATTCCAAGTTAACATACGTAAAGTTAATGAGCGTTTATATTTGTTCGTAGTCTTGAACGCAAGCAAACGCAGCTTCATACCGACAGTCCTGGAGAAGCTTATCTAGAAGATTGGGTTTGGTTTGGTTTTTTCGTGTCTCCGGGCACGTCAACTGCTTCGACCATTAGTCCCGTTAGTGTAGTGCATGTTTTTTTCTCGGGAGATGGCGGTGGTCTTCCCCCTTTGGATGGCGAGATCCGGCGCCGACCTACCGTCGGCTAGTGGGGTTTCCCCCTAACCAGGACTCTCCCACGAGCGGGGCACCGCCCCAGACGGGACAAGCTCTAAGCTCCCGTGCTGTCTCCCGGAATATGTGGTAGTGTAGTGCATGTTAGTAGAAGATTGGGTAATTAGTACTCGATCAATATGGTTTCGCTCCCTCGGTCATTCAGTTCATTGTTTATTCAATGAACGCTTTACAGGAAAAGTTGGTATGTTTAGAAATCTTTCAGATTTTCATTCTTTTTTCTTCTTAAAACGTACGGTTCTGAAATTTTTTTAAATTGTCTGCACTTGTCCATTGAAACAAACTTACCTTCATTGTTTCGTGATTGGTATTTTACAGTATAAATTGTCGTTCGCCAAAGATACTTTGTGGACCGGCAAAGGTGGCTCAGAGCATCAATTTATGACATTGCAGTGCTTCTTCCCGGGAGGTCCTAGGGGTCCAGTTCAGACGGTGGTAGGATTTTCGACACTAACTTGCGCTACGTGGAATTCAGCCGCTGCCTGGAGAAGCATTCGAGCTGTGATCGGTAGTTTTTCGTGGTTTCTCGGATCAATACCAAACGAATGCCGGAGCAGTACCACAACAAACGGGTCACAGACTAAACGCTATCTTTCCTCCCCCTTGCTTACCCTATCCTCTCAATTTACATGCACTATACTACCACACATCCCGCGAAACCGCTTTGGAGCTCGTCCCGGGTGGATCAACTGATGTCACTGCAGCGCCTCTGACCGGGAGGTCCTAGGTTCGAGTACTGACGGCGGCAGGCTTTTCGACACTGGCTTTTCAGCTAGGTCGAATTCAGTCGCTGTCTGGAGGAGAATTCTAGCGGCCAGCTGCTCTGATCGGTAGTTTTCCGTGGTTTCTCCGATCAACATAAGGCGAATGCCGGAGCAGTACCCTACAAAACGGGCCACGGACCGCGCGCGATCTTTCCTTCCTCTTCCTTGTCCTATCCTCTCCCTTTACACACTCACTTACACTAACATGCACTACACTACCACATATTCCGGGAGGCCGGTCGGGAGCTTAGAGCATGTCCCGACTGGGGCGGTGCCCCGTTGATGGGAGAGTCCTGGTTAGGGGGAAACTTCACTAGTCGACGGTAGGTCGGCGCCGGAACTCGCCATCCAGCGGAGGAAGATCACCCCATCTCCCGAGAAAAACATGCACTACACTAACGGGACTAATGACCGAAGCAGTTGACGCGCCCGGAAACACGAAAAAATCAATCAATCGTCCCGGCTGGGTCGGTAGCACGCTGGTGGGAGATACCTGGTTGGGAAAATCCCCACAAGCCAACCTAGAACGGCGCCGGTTGTGACCATCCAGCAGGTAAGATCACTGCCACTTCCCGCGATAAAAAAAAACAAGAATAAACTTACGGGAGTAATGACCTAGCTGTTGACGCCCCCTGAATAACCTGTCAATCAATCGATTTTCTGAACTAGTTACGTAAATAATTATTTTAATTAGATTTGTCAAAATGTCAAATTGAGCAATAGACTCTTTCAACAAACAATAAATAGTACGTGAAATACATAAGTATATGCATAGTGTTGATAGCAATCATTCCCGGTTATCACTCCGCGATCAAACATTGTTCCTTAAACTTGGCAAGTTTTGTGGACAATCTTCTCGGTGTGTGACGATATGCTGATTCTGTTGTGTACTACGTGCAGCGGAGTGCGCAAGCCTGCTTTCCTTACGCATAATGCATGAGATGTGGCGTCTCGTACCGCGCGTAATCATGGAGATGTCGCGGGCACTTGCGAGAGGAGCCCGACGTGGGAGCGTGGGCGGCCACGCGGAAAGTCCAGGTGGCACAGGGTCGTCCGGCTGCGATATTCGCAGCACCCTCTCCAAACGGCCACTTGCGTGCAACAGCCGGTTCTCGTTTGGCACATGCTCCTTAATATTTTATTGGGATCTGATGAAATCTTTATTTGAAGTCTAAGAACATTATTACTCACATCTGCTTTGTTTTATATTCTTGATCACTGAAATGTCGGTTAAAATATCCAGAGAAATGTACGCACGTTCAGAGCTTTCTGATGTATAAAAAGAATTGTTCTTTGTACAAGAAAGTCTACTACATATTCTAGTGTATGTGACAATGGCAAAAAAATAGGTCCTGATTACAATGACCACAAAATATATCTGCCTAACCTGACACAACCACTGAAAAAACTACGCAGATGAGATGTCGATGAGTGAGAGACTACCATTTATGTGACACACTATAACGAAAAAGAAAGTCGGGAAGCAAGAGTAAATATATCACGAGATTCAGATCCGAAGGGTTTGAAGACACGACTGGGAACACAATCACTTATGTACATTCGGATTTATCACCTTCATTTCAGCGCATTCAGATACCCATTCTACATTTTTTTAATATAAAATAATTGGATAAAAGATTCCGAATATTGACATGAAAAGATAAAAACGAGGAACTGAGCCGCTCCGAACGAGGCTGCATGGAACATGCAACGGTCAACTGATCCGATGCAATTTGCGTCGTAGGCACAAGAAGCAATGCTTCTCGACAATGTGCCGTCACAGACACCTACCAAACGAGAGATCGCGTAGAATGATTAATTTGATTGATTTATTGATGTTACCAGGCACGTGAACTGCTATAGTCTTAGTTCCGTTTGACAGGTGAATGTTTTATCCGTGGAGGAGGTGGTGATTACATCTCCCTAGAAAGTGAGATCCGGTGCCGCTTACACATCGACTTGCGGAGAATATCCCCATCGCGATATCTCCCCCATCGGACACCGCGTCTGACGGCGACAGGATTGTCGACACTAGCTTTTCAGCTAGGTCGAATTCAGTCGCTGTCTGGAGGGAATTCTAGCGGCCGGCTGCTCTGATCGGGAGTTTTCCGTGGTTTCTCCGATCAACACCAGGCGAATGCCGGAGCAGTACCCTACCAATCGGGCCACGGACCACGGGCGATCTGTCCTTCCTCTTCCTTGTCCTATCCTCTCCCCTTACGCACACACACTTACACTAACATGCACTACACTACCACATATTCCGGGAGACCGGTCGGGAGCTTAGTGCTTGTCCCGGCTGGGGTGGTGCCCCGCTGGTGGAAGAGTCCTGGTTAGGGGGAAACCCCACTAGCCGACGGTAGGTCGGTGCCGGATCTCACCATCCAGCTGAGGAAGACCACCGCCATCTCCCGAGAAACAAACATGCAGTACACTAACGGGAATACTGACCAAAGCAGTTGACGCGCCCGGAAACAAGAAAAAAAAAACCGAACCAAACCAATCGGACACCGCGTGGAAAAGCTCTTGGGTCCGTGTGATTGTGTAGTGCATGTAAGAAAATTTGAAGTAAGGGAAGAGGCTAGGACAAGGAAGAGAAAGGCAATATTGTTCGCGCTCCGTGTCCCCTTTTGTTAAAGTACTGCTCCGGCATTCGCCTGGTACTAACAACACAAACCACGAAAAACTGCTCAACACAGGAGTTTTGCTGCTACAATGCTTCAACGACAGCGGCTGAATTTGACGTAGCTTTACAGCTGGTGTGGAAAAGTCCGTCACTATCAGATTGATTGATTGATTCCAACAACAGATTGATTGCGTCAACAACAGATGCCATTTGACCCGTAATTGTAGTGCATTATTTTTCTTCTATGACTGTGATCTTCCCCCACTGGATGGCGAGATCCGGCGCCGACCTACCATCGACTAGCAGAGTTTTCTCACAACCAGGTATCTTTCACCAGCGGGGCACTGCCCCAGCCGGGACAAGTTGTAAGTCCCCGACCGGTCTCCCGAAAACTCCCGATCAGAGCAGCCGGCCGCTAGAATTCTCCTCCAGACAGCGACTGAATTCGACCTAACTGAAAAGCTAATATCGAAAATCCTGCCGTCTCCGGGTCTCAAACTTCGGACCTCCTTGTCAGAGGCACTGCAGTGACATCAGTTAATGCACTGAGCCATCGCTGCCAGTCCGTCACCATCACGATTCGAACCCCAGGACCTTCTGGTCAAAATCTTTGTAGATACACCGGCAATGTTGACTGAACCAGGCTTAACCGAACCAGTGAATTATGACGAATATGACAGCAGCAGCAGATTGTTAAATAGGGAGAAAAGCGGCCAACAAAATTGTCACGTATGGTCAGTGGAACAAATTTTTGGTACGTGTTCCAGCTGTCGCACCAAAATTAAGTGTCATTTGAATGATGGAGTAACACTAATCATGGAAAAGAGGGCAGAAGTTCTAATAAGATTCCATGGTTTAGGGTCATTTTTATTCATTTCTGGATTTTTTGATTGATTGATTTTTTCGTGTTTCCAGGCGCGTCAACTGCTTTGGTCATTATTCCCGTTAGTGTAGTGCACGTTTTTTTCTCGGGAGATTACGGTGGTCTTCCCCCGCTGGATGGCGAGATCCGGCGCCGACCTACCGTCGGCTAGTGGGGTTTCCCCCTAACCAGGACTCTCCCACCAGCGGGCCACCGCCCCAGCCGGGACAAGCTCTAAGCTCCCGACCGGTCTCCCGGAATATGTGGTAGGGTAGTGCGTGTCATTGTAAGTGTGTGTGTGTAAGGGGAGAGGAGAGGACAAGGAAGGGGAAGGAAAGATCGCGCGCAGTCCGTGGCCCGTTTGGTAGGGTACTGCTCCGGCATTCGCCTGGTGTTGATCGGAGAAACCACGGAAAACTACCGATCAGAGCAGCCGGCCGCTAGAATTCTCCTCCAGACAGCGACTGAATTCGACCTAGCTGAAAAGCTAGTGTCGAAAATCCTTCCACCGTCGGGACTCGAACCTAGGACCTTCCGGTGAGAGGCGCTGCAGTGACATCAGTTGATGCACTGAGCTACCGCCCCCGGTTCGTTTCTGGAAGTAAATGGCCGTTTCCATAGAGCGGGTGCGAAAGTTGCCGCCCCGGCTGGTCCACGCGCGTTTCGCTCCGCCGCCTCCAGGTCCGCCTCGTGGCACTCGCCTCGCGCGTCAGGGTTAGTCGCTGATTCCATCGGCTTCACACAACTCCACTTCTCCGGAGGCGGGTTTTAAAGTACATGTTGCAGAATACGAGGCCTCCAATTGCACTGGACTGAACCACCGGTCATTCCATGAGAAGGTTCTGGATTATAAAAAGGGTCTCAAGTGTCTTTTTCCCTGTATCTTATTTCCTCGAATAACACTCGTTCTGTAGATTTTTTTCAACAATCACATTACTTTCTTAATTTCAGAGAAAACCTTCCTAACAATCCTGTACTCCTGTTCTCTCACTACTATCCTCGTTTCAGCTAAATTGAAACATTTTTGTAATACTCTATTAATACGAAATTGAATAGATTTAAATGAGAAGCAAAAGCATTTTGATATTGAGGTAGATTTAAACCAAAAAATTGTTTTTGGTCTGAGGAAAATGGGACACTCGTTTTTGAAAAACAAAAATGTCCATGAATTATAGTTTACGATAAATATAATTACCATATGTCGACAGAAAGGTCAAGCACATCCAATTAATCCATCCAAACCCAGAAGACCTTGGGGGATATATTCTAGGAAGATTCAATGCCGATATCCTCCGTGACGTTGGTCCCAACGCCATCATCTGCACTCCCGCCCTTGTGCCACATCACCTCCGTGAAAGTCGCTGTCCTCGCCCTCGCCAACAATTGCAAAGACCCGGCGTGGCCCCCCCCCCCCGTCCCCGCCGTCCCCGCCGTCCCCGCCGTCCCCGCCGTCCCCGCCGCCCGTCCCTTCCTGAGTCCCCCAACCTGTCCCTCCCCGCCATTTCCCTCTCGCGGGCGGGCGGGCGGGGATCACTGCGTCCGCCTCCACCCACGCGCCGCCCCCGCCGCCGCCGCCGCCATATGCCAACGTGCGTACGCGCCCGATGCGCACGCGATATTGATGCAAATGCACTCGGCCGAACCCGTTTTCAAGAATGCGAGTTAATTAAATATGTTATATTCTCGTGATGCAGCATCATTTTCTTCACGGGCTACTGGTTGGGAACCAAGGGGGATGTAATTTAGCTTATGTCCATTTTAAGAGGACGAGAAGAAAGGACAGGAAGTGAGCTCAAGGCTGTTCTCAGCGGCTGCAGCGCTCCGCAGGCAGGCTGCGATCCTCTCCGCGTTCCCTTTCGCTCCTTTGCTCCTCCGCCCTCCGCTTTGGGTCGCACTGCGAGACATCACAATGCATGCACTCATCAGCTCACAAATCCCTTATACAATGCAGTTTTACTCGTTGAAACCAGACCTACGGACTAATTCCATGGTAGAGCTAAACTGCTTAAATTTACTCTTTATAAATTCTGAATATCTGTCGTTTGTTTTGTTTCAAAATGATCTTGTAGTTGCACGCAAGAAATGTAGTTACATAGCGAGACTCTCCACGAAAATTGAACCAGTTTTTATGCACTTAAGAGTACCTTATACTGTTATAGTGTGCTTAAAATAATTTAAAATTTCAAAAAGCAAAGCGTCACGAAATACACATAACTATTTTCTTCACATGTAATCAAAATGTGTATTTTCTTGATTTTGTTTACTTATCTAGTAAGGCTACAGATGACTTAAAATTATTACTTATTTTGGAATGTCCTCCGCTGTTATGGCACTCTTAGTAGTGCTCCAAAGTCACATGTTCGATCTTCGCTTGCAATGGACTCTTTTCGTCTTCAAAAAATATTTTCAAAGTAAATGTACGGATCACCTCTATCGTAAGGTCGTAGAATGTCGTTTAGTAAAGGTTGTGAAACGATTGTGTGACATCTGACCGAGGAGACTTACTTTAAATTTTGTATATATGAAAATAAACTACACTGAAGGTTGACCGTGCTTGGAAAAATGTATTATTGTGAATATTTTTAAGTACCTTAAATATAATTAGTAACATTCACGTGACAAAAATATAAGATATAAAATATTCTTCTTGTTTCAGTTTGGCGTGTTTACTTGCATATTAACTGGATTCTAGCAGGACGCAAATGAGTATGGCCCACTTAACGCATAAGAATTTCAAGTTGTGTATTCTCCCAAACCTGTCTTTCTTGTACAAGAAGTGAACAGCTTTCAGTATCCGCTAGCACTAAACGCTACCACCAGGTCCCCAACAGAATTTACACCCCGTGACGAAGTACATACTACTTTATTACAGTTCAAGATAACATATGATGACGTATTTGCCAAGTTTCATACTCACAAGCTGTAGAAACAAAGCATGAAGAAAGGCTTAACTAAATCTTATCCCTTTGCCCAAGTTGCATGTGCGCAATAATCTTGAATAACTCGAGAGATCCTACCGGGAGCGGTGGCTCAGTGCATCAACTGATGTCACTGCAGCGCCTCTGACCGGGAGGTCCTAGGTTCGAGTCCTGACGGTCCTGATTTTCGGCACTAGCTTTTCAGCTAGGTCGAAGTCAGTCGCTGTCTGGAGGAGGATTCTAGCGGCCGGCTGCTCTGATCGGTAGTTTTCCGTGGTTTCTCCGATCAACACCAGGCGAATGCCGGAGCAGTACCCTAACAAACGGGCCACAGACCGCGCGCGATCTGTCCTTCCTCTTCCTTGTCCTATCCTCTCCTCCTACACACACACTTACACTAACATGTACTACACTACCACATATTCCGGGAGACCGGTCGGGAGCTTAGAGCTTGTCCCGGCTGGGGCGGTGCCCCGCTGGTGGGAGAGTCCTGGTTAGGGGGAAACCCCACTAGCCGACGGTAGGTCGGCACCGGAACTCGCCAGCCAGCGGGGGAAAATCACCGCCATCTCCCGAGAAAAAACATGCACTTCACTAACGGGACTAATTACCGAAGCAGTTGACGCGTCCGGAAACACGAAAAAATCAATCAATCAATCAATCAACGACTGACCAAATCAGCTCATAGGAAGATATCGACAAGATGATCGAAACGTCGCCTTCGACGCGGCGTCACCCGGACAGCCAAGATCATTTTCATACTAATATAACATACGCACATACACCTGTTCCACAAGTTACCCGCGCCCCCTCTGTGACTTATGAGAGATTTAACGGTATCTCATATAGTGAACGTTTGCCGTACGCTCCAGGAAGGAAAAGAAGACCTACCACCAGAGCAACAATTCAAAGCATTGTCTATTCCAAGTCCTATCAACAGGAAATTATAAGATTTTGCCAGAACACTAATATATTTAATAAAATATAAGTAACTTCTTGTGCATATTATCGTAACAGTCATGATTGGGTGTCAAGTTTTTACAATTAAAATAACCTCCACTCTATTGTAAACATTGAACTGTATTGTGACATACCAATATGTGGGACCTTGTATTGCGTCACATTTATTGTAAACAGGGTGAATTGTAAGGATAGACATTTGTAAATATGTCGGCATAGCAACGGTAGACGAGTTATCGTCAAGGTCAACAAACTGCATTGCTTTGAACCACGGGGCGCGGCTAGTTGATAAAGTAAACTGTTTGGGGATTGGCCGAGAAAGCAATGACAGTCTGGGGCGCGGCTAGTTGAATTTGTAATTAATTTAGGGATTGGCTAGGCATGGAATGATAATGTATTTCGACGGAAGCAGGTCGAAATTTTTCTAACAAGAAACAGTAGAATGTATGGACCGAGTTTTGAAGGGCTGAAAGAGGGGAATATGGAGGCATTCCGACTTTGCCGTGGGATCAATTGATGTTGGGAACTTGGAAATATTTCGAGTGCAGTATCTAGAATTGTGAACTTGGGTGAATTTGTCGGCAACAGGACTGGGAGTATTTGATGCAGATAATAGTTTGCTGAACTTTAATATTTTAAGTATACGCGTAGAAAGAACTGGGAACGTTTGAAAGGAAAATTAAGTAAGTCTTAACAACTTTTGAGGCGGTCAGAATCACTGACTTGCGTACACTTGTGCCAGAACGGAAGAAAAGAAGATGGTATTTGGACCAGGAGCCATCGACACCGGGGAAGATTGAAAATGGTTCTACTCGGCGAAGAGCGCGCGAAGACGGGTACTGCAATATAAGGTTTGAGACTGGTCATGACCGAAAGTTTCGTATTGTTACCAATGAAAATTGAATAAACTTACAAGTTTCTGTGAATAGAAAAGATGATTTTCATTTAGCCAATTCCAGCAAATGAGTAGCTAGGAATGTATATTTGCTTTTCAGATTTCTCGGCCACTCTGTACAGATGGCAGATCGAATAATCGGCTATTAGAAGGCAAAAGCGATTATTTCTTATAAGACCCATCGATCCAGTTAGCCGGATATTAATTTAATGGGAATAGCAGTTGAAGAATAATTTTAATAATTGAATTAACGTATATTCGTGTATAAATCTGGAACGGTTTACGTTGAATTTATATTTAATAATGTTAAAAGGGCAGAGGAAATATTAAATTTAAAAATCAAATCAGACAGTTTGTTTCAGTATTTATATTATCTGAAATCAAATATCGAAAATTTAAAAAAAGACGGCTGATTAGAAACAGATTAGCGTTCATTGTAATAATTTTATGATTTTATTAAATTTTAATGTCTATAGTGTAAACCAGTGAAAACAGTAAGTTACAACACATCTGGAGCCCACTACCTTCTATTTAAAGCAAAACTCATGAACTTTGTAAAAGTTCAAACTCCTGTTTAAAAAAACCTGGTGTTTTAAATATGAAGATACAGATAAATGTACAAGTATAAATAGAATAATACAACTACAATATAATAAAAGCACTTACCATATCGTTTGCATCAGTGACTTAAAAAACTTGATTTAATTTTATTATACATAAGGTACAGATAGTCATTCAATTCGTTTTTGGATACACAATGATGTAAGGTGCAGTAAGTTTTTATTTGACCTTGTAAGTGTAAAACTACTGTTTGTTACTAATACACGTACCAGGTGATTGTTAATAAAAACTTATTGGACCTTACATCTTTGTTATATCCCAAAACATGATTTAAGTTTGTTATAATGTATTATTGTTGTTGTTATTATTATTATTATTATTATTATTATTATTATTATCATTATCCAAATGATATTAAAGACTTTTTCATTGCCTGTCAATTTTTGTATCCCTTGTTTCAAGCAGGAAATGCATTAAACCCGAAATTTTCCTCACTACTTCTTGTTTATTCTCGGCGTTACTCATTACAAGAGCTCTTAACACCAAAGCTTTCGCTAGGCTTACTTGCTCTCGCCGCAGGCCATTTCACGGTCGACCGAATGGAGGCGGGCGTTCCTCCTCGCTAGACAGAAAATAAGCCGCACTGAGGTTAAATAAGTCAGGCAGTTGGAAGCATCACAATGCTTTCCTAAGAGACGACATAACTGTTTAAAGTTAACCTTTTTGCACTTTAATTACGGTAAATATTTCTGGAATTTAACTCTATGGAATGTATCTGTTAAACTCCTTGCAAATAGTTGAATAGAGAAAAAAATGCACTTCCAGTTTTTCCGAGTAAGTGGTCTCAAAATTGCAGACCTATGGAAATAGAACACGTAAGCGTTCCCCCGAACAATAATTAAGAGCAGTATATCGGATTTTGGCTATCGTTGTTAAGTTGCGGTAGAAACGAGATATTACTAAGTTACACTAACATTTAAAATGATTTATTATATAATTTACTGAAATTATCACACGAGGTCCAGACAGTTATTTATTATTATTATTATTATTATTATTATTATTATTATTATTATTATTATATCATCATCATTATCATCATTATTATATCATCACCATTATTATATTATCATCACTATTATTATTATTATTATTATTATTATTATTATTATTATTATTATTGCTCGCGAATAGGCCATCTTGGTCTGGCTATGGCCATAGGCCATAGTATTTGAAATGTTAATCCCTCGCTTTTTTAAATTTGTTATTATTATTATTATTATTATTTTTTTTTTTTTTCATCTTTAAACTATTAATAGTTAAATTGTTGGGAAGGGATTCTGAAACTCAAGAAAGCGTGCGCAGATGATTTTCTCCCCCATACGTCACATACAGTTTTTGACTGTTTTTGACTAAATAAATAAATAAATAAATAAACAACAGCGTATCGGCCATTTCTGACCACACTACACGTTCACTTCCGAGGTTGAATGATATTCTATTCTGGACAGAGATTAGTGTAATTATGGGGATCAGCATTTCGGCTGTGTCCCTTGGTAAGACAAAGTTGTTAAGTCTTGAATTATGAGGAGATAGGATGATGCTGAGAGCTGATCGTGGCCTTTTTTAACCATCCCAGCATTCGCCTGTGTGACTGAGAGAAACCATGTTAACGCCGGTCAGGATGGCCGTCTCGGGGAATGAATCCGGGCCTCCAGATCAGCACGCTACGCACTGAACCACGTAACTGGGATTTTTTATTATTATTATTATTATTATTATTATTATAATAATAATAATAATAATAATGAATATATTAATGGATGGATTTTCAAATTCATTGCTCTTGTTTCTCGACTGCACATCATGATCCCACGAAATATAAGTTCAAAACTAGTATTTATTGCCCACTTACCGTCTGGTGGGAAATTATATTTTTATTTCTTTATTTATTATGAATCTTCAACAGCTACGATTACCGAGGATCATTATGCAATGATTAAGTAGATGATGGCGACAATGAAGTGAATGATGGGGCCTTGGAGGAGTAATAAGCAGGAGTAACGTGATCCCGTTACAACAGACCGAGAGTTCACCCTGTCCAACACAAATTTCGTATGGATCGGTCGGAGATCGAAGCCAAGCTCCGGCAGTACAGAGTGAGTGGGCAGTGCCACGAGCCTGTCCACTTTTCACGTTGATTCGAAAATCAGCGCTGGGCAGGGACATGACAACAGGTTGAATAATAGATGACAGTTCTACTACAGATAAGTAAAATTACTGCTAAAATACCAATTGTTAATAAAGTTTGGAGAAAGAAGAAGCAGACTAACTATTCCATTTGTTAGCTATGAAACGAAAAACGAGGAAGGAGCTGGCTTACGTGCCCTGCGTCAAATCACACAACTTTCAATTGTTTTTATATGGAATAGTCCAAGGCGGATATAGTCTATAGTGTGATTAAATCAAACAATTTCCCATCAGTCAACGAAAATGTCATGAATGAAGAAATTGAAAGTTGTCAATTCACAATTCCGCGATTCCTTAGTACATGAAAAGTAAACGTTGCGTTCTTTAACCTCCCGGTATTCACGATTGTTTTGTACTCCTCATTTACCCGAACAAAAGAAATGTCTTCCCTGAATAGGTTCCAAAGTAAACAATGGATTCCAACTTTTTCACATAACAAAGCCGCTCTCCATCGGCTCGATCCATCCACAGCCTTCTTGTTGCGTCTACCTGCACGGGTGCCTGCGCAAAAACCGGGCGGAGATGAGAATGCACATCAAGGTTCCAGGAAGACACGTTGCAGCTGAGGAACGGACAGGGCGATCGGCCCTTCCAGAGCCTCCTGCGACGCAACCCATTAACGTCCACCGGAGCGTGACACCTGGGGGGGGGGGGGGCAACCGCGTGCTCAGCGTCTCGAAGCGTAGGACTAACGAGGGAACTGTCATAGACTAAAGAGGTCTTTATTCTTTACTCTATGGAACTGCCCTACTGTCCAAACGAGGGAACTTCATTTTGCCCTCCAGTACCAGACGCTTTTCGTAGAATCATCAGAAGGGGATGAGTAGGGCTAGTTTTTGAGATGAGCATGAGTAGTTTTAGGTCAATACATTTTTTCCCTTTAATCTTGAATTTGAAAGTTGAAAGTTTAGTGGAAATTTAAGAAATGTCTTATGGTTTCCTTATGCCAAATTGCCTATCAGCTACAAATAAATATTTGAATTAAGCAGCATAAAAATAAATATTTCTATCGAAACAAGTATTATTACGTATTTCGCCCAATTTTATACGAATATTTTGAGTATTTTTAAGTTTAATACGTTAGTTTTTGGATGTATGTTGAAAAACGTGCCAGTCACACATCACGTGTTACTGTGAGGCTTTCCGAGATTGAGTGGAGCGAGTCTGGTGCACAACCTGTCAAATCGTCTGAGGAATATTTCTAACACTATTTCCCTTCTCTACACATATCTTTCACACTTCGTGACAGACATTTTTGAATAATTTGACTTTTTTGAGAGAGATTTTTCGATCCAGAATAGATCTGTTTACTTAAACATTTTAATAATTAAATAAATCAGATGTGTTCCTACTCGGTTTGTCTTGGTCTAAGCAGATAACTGACTTCTTTGCGGTCACAGTAATCTCCAGGACTAAAAGTAAACATGAACGAAATATTTTTTGTGTAAATTCGCATCTTACAAAAATATTATGAAATTTTGAAGACACGGAATTATAGATAAAAATATAATATGGATATAAATGGTACGTAAGGAAATTGGATACGAGTTTCAGTCATTTCAGATGGAACAATTCAGTACCTGCAGAGGTATTTCGTCCAGAAAAGACTGCGTGTAAGCTATAGTTTCCAATCATCAAATAAAAATTAATATAAACTAGGTATATGGCAGTTTTCTGTAAGTTTCTCCTGGTCAACTAGCTTGCTGAGCCGAACTTGCAAGCACACAATTTTTAGTGAAGAAACTAATAGGGAAAATTTAAACGCAATAAAGGGATTAATTAAAATTACTTGAACTTCTAGTAATGTTTGTTAATCTATGGAAAGGCAACTATAATTAAAAATTTCCTTAACCTGCAATGTTAAGGTTTTAAATATACAATCGACGAAACGTATTGAGGTACATTAGTTTTCTTATCTGTGAAAAATGATCCAATAAAACGCAGAATTTGAAAACCCGTGGTCCAGTTTCTAGTCTCGAGATTCATCGATTCACTTCTAACAGAGAGTTCTGAATTCCGTTCAAGTGGTAATTTTTCTCAGGTCCTTCTTCTGGGAAGAAGCCTTGTTTGAGAATGTGGACGAAGTAAAACTCATTCGCCTTCCAAGAAACTGAAGTGACATTCAGAAAATATGGCATAAAAACTTTCAATATAAAATCATAAAAGAGGCATCGGTTACATAACCAGAAACTATCAAAGGAATTGGCCCAGGGGGAGACGAATGCATTTCTATGAAACAATGATAAGTGGTTGATCTGACAACACTTAACTATGCATATGTTTCTGGCTCAAAGAATTACAAATCTTTAATGAAGATAATTGATATTTTTATTTGATATTCTTACGTGGCATCTGTAGGAGGTACCGTCCAAAATAATGATGTTGACATGGTAACAACATGAATATGTTTTCAATAGATTGTTTTACTAACAACAGGGAATGCATTTGCAACAGTTCTTTGTTCATAATATTAATAAATCAGCTAAATATTGTATATATTCAACTCTCTGAATGCCCAGACATTTTTTTGATTTATATTTTCGTGGTCTCAATTTTGTTGGTGGACTGAGATACCTTCCATTCATTTGTATTTTTTCCAAATCCAGATGTTTTTTTTGTTTTTAAACATTGAGTCATAAAAGCGAGTAAAAAATTCAAAAAGCTAAGACAATAATGGCTTTACTGCACATCTGAACACTAGAAGAACATTTCATTTACGTTTTTGTTTTGGGGAATTCAGTGTACTTGAGGAGGCACCCTGAGCAAGAGAAAGTCATTCGAGTTTCCGGCAACAAGGATCAACAAAAACGGATACATTACGTGATGGAGAATTTTTTCCCCTAAATTTAGCAACAGGATTATTCACATATTTATTACCAGGGTAATACTAGTTTTTCTGCCGAAAATCCGCCGTTTTTTTCGCGTAGCATTACGTAACTTTCTTTTTACTCCGTAGCGAGAACGTAAAAAGTCATTGACGGAGTACGATGAACGTAAACTTTTCCGGCTAAAAATACGAATTTGCAAGATTTTAGTTCGCTCCATAAGTTTAGCCTTGCCCAGGATCCCTTATGTATTAATCTAAACTAATCTTTACATAAACGCATCGCCAGGCAGTGCCACATTGCCGAACAGGCTGAATAGGCTGCAGCCTGGGGGGCGCCATTTTTGGGTTCCGACGAATTTCAGCGGATGCAAAATTTCATAAGGCGAACTTTTGAATGTTTATTATAGAAATATTTCTTTCCATATTTGTAACATAAGAAAATGTTAATTAATAAAATATATATGCATTGATATATATATATATATATATATATATATATATATATATATACACATACACACATACATATAAAATGAATACAAAACTATCGTATACTTATAAATAATTCTTACAACGATATTGATTTAATACGTATAATGAGGGCTTTATTTCAGGCGAAACGCGACGAAACGGCGTTCCGGTACCTCGGGAATAATTATTAAATTATAATATATATATTCAACTATTTCTATTAAATTATCATTAATTTAATGTTTCAAAAAAGCAAATTAAAAGGGCGATAAACCATTTGATAGCTTAGGGCGCACATAAGTCAAAGTCAGGCACCTAAACCAATAGGACGCACATAAGTCGAAGCAGACTTCACATAAGTCAAAGTCAGGTAAGGACACATAAGTCAAAGTCAGGTACATAAGGCACATAGATACACATAAGTCAAAGTCAGGGTCATAAGGAACATAGGGCGCTCATAAGTCGAAGTCATGCACTGTCGCCAGGGCTGGTGCTACACGCGCGCGCCCGTCATCAAGGCCGAACCGCATCAGTAAGGCTTCATTCAGAGTGCAAACTTAAACCTAACGTAATGCTGTAAACTTAGGCGTAAAATTTACAAGTAAAAATAAGCATTCACAATGACGAACGTAAGCTGGAACGTATGTTTCGCCTGAACCAATCAGAATTCAGCGTACTGAAACTAGATCGATTCGTTTCTAGCACGGTAGAAAGATCTTTCACCATAGTTTCTAGCTTTTCTCGACATTTCTATCGTCGATTGGTCTTTATATAAACGCGAGTAGCTGTTGTAGTAGTACTCGCATTTCCTTCATCGCATAAACAAGGATTCTTTTGGACCAAATGCACGAGTAATTCGTCGAACATAATTAGTTTATTAGCCATGTCAAGTTAAAATCACAATAAAAATTGCCCAAATTCTTACTTTAAATTTACTACACGTATCAAAAATATTTGCAAACTAGTTTTCTACATTACAATAACATAACTACTTAACGTAAAAGCTTGGAGCTTGCGAACTCAAAGTTTACGGACTTACGTCTGCGGTTACGTTAAGGCATTGTGAATGATCTCGCTTAGTAACTCATTAGTACGTTTTGCGGCTACGTCACGTTTACGTTTAAGTATGCATTGTGAATGAGACCTACTAATCGCGCCCTTTTTCTTAATCCTCCACAGCGGGGGGTGCGGGGAGAGGCGGGTTCTGTCTACGTCACGGCAGTGCAGTGCTGTCAACTTCATTGACAGAAAACTGAACGTAAAAGCGCGTCTTGGATTACACAACAATGAGAAACAACGCAAGACTTTTTTAAAATTCTGAAGGAGCATTGTACGGACAGGTAGTTGGAAAGACAGCGAAAATTGAAAACCCCGCATTGTCAAAGACGAAGGTGGCAGCACTGCAAACTGAGCCGTGACGTTCCGAGTGAAGCTACATTTTTTTTTATTAATATTATTATTTCCTCGCCAGTAACCCTGGTGAGGCGGAAATTCATTCTTTGACGGGTGTACATAATACTCCAGCATTGCTGCTTGTGGAGCTGCAGGGAGGGCTTTTAACTTAGATAGATTAAACTAAAACTACTTAAAACTATTTACAAATGCTCTTTGGGCGATTGCAGTTTTAAGACATTTATTATTGAATTATATCTGTTTAAAGTTCTTAGAAATGTTCTTGTTTCTTATTGTTACATTAACATCCACTCTCTCTTTCATACTTCATCTGTATATAAAAAAATCATTCTGTCACGCATTCATACCACTTGTATTCACTACACTGTACACTGGCTGCTCAGGTCGGGCGGAGCGCTTCTCCACGCCTCCCAACCGGGAGCGGTAGCTCAGTGCATCAACGGATGCCGCTGCAGCGCCTCTGACCGGGAGGTCCTAGGTTCCCACTCCCCACGGCGGCAGGATTTTCGACACTAGCTTTTCAGCTAGGTCGAATTCAGTCGCTGTCTGGAGGAGAATTCTACTGGCCGGCTGCTCTGATCGGTAGTTTTTCGTGGTTTCTCCAACACCAGGCGAATGCCGGAGCAGTACCCTATCAAACGGGCTACGGACCGCGCGCGATCTGTCCTTCCTCTTTCTTGTCCTATCCTCTCCCCTTACATACACACACTAACATGCACTACACTACCACATATTCCGGGAGACCGGTCGGGAGCTTAGAGCTTGTCCCGGCTGGGGCGGTGCCCCGCTGGTGGGAGAGTCCTGGTTAGGGAGAAACCCCACTAGCCGGCGGTAGGTCGGCGCCGGATCTCGCCATCCAGCGAGGGAAGATCACCGCCATCTCCCGCGAAAAAACATGCACTCCACAAACGGGACTAATGACCAAAGCAGTTGACGCGCCCGGTAACACGAAAAAAACAAACCAAACCTATCCGCGCCTCCCACGCGGATTCCGGCATGAGCGCGCGGGCCCGCGGTGCGTGGAGCAGCACTGAGCAGAGGCAGGCCGCGCCGCGCCGCGCCGCGTCGTGCTCCTCTCCTTCCCTCGGCGCTGGACCAACCGGGAGGGGCACGGGCGGTGCCAATTGCCGGCGGTGGGAGGGCCCCGCGCGCGCACGAGATGTGGTCCATTGGGGCGCGGGATGCTGCCTCTTCTCCCACGCCAGCGCGCCCGGCCAATGGCGCGCGACCTGCCGGCCTCGCCCCCCCGGCCCCGGCCACGCCCCCCCCCCCCTGGGACTACGACTCGGGACCGCATGCACGGCTCTCTGCACACTTGAGGAGAGTCGGCTTAAGTTTTTAAAGTAAAATAGTACAATGATGCCCTGAATATAATTTTAAGATAGTTATAGTAGTAGTTTATTTAACTCAAAGCCCTCCTTACAGCTCCAAAAGTAGAAATGCTGGAGCATTAATGTATCCATTTTCATGAATAAATTCCCGCCTCGAGAGGAACATTGAAAAAAGCTCTCTCCACGCACAGACCGGCGTTTCCTGCGTGAAAATCCAAAATATTGGTAGAACACAGTAAAACAAATGATAGAAATTAAGGGAAATTTCTTTGACCCTGGTGAATATGCTCTAAGTGAAAAACAAATAATTTTACAGGGGAACAAAAAACAGCTTTCAACTGATGCTGTAAATCGGGGAATAATGATATTCAAACCAAACTATATGTGTGTAGGTTTCATTTGAATATCATTAATCCCCGATTTACAGCATCAGTTGAAAGCTGTTTTTTATTCTCCTGTATTTTTTTTCTTTTTTTTTAATTATCAGCTTATTCACTGGGATCAAATATTTAATAATATTATTTATAAAGGATGGTAAAATCATATGAATTATAATTTACTTCGTCACATTATTTATGATTTTTCAAGGATGCTCAGGTATTGTTGAAGAAAGTAACATACGCGTTCTCTGTGGAGCAATTCTAAAACTAGTGGCGCTAACAGCACATGGCATTATTTCCAAATTTTGTGATTTTCGAAAATTCAGAGAGTTCAATGAGAATGAGATCTGTGCCATAATTAAGTGTTCTTTGCTCTATCCGAGGAAAACAATGAAGCCTCTTTGAGGAAAAAATATCATAAATTATCTAATTGTTGATTAAGAAACTCGAATTTAGTACACATGTTAATTTTAAGCAAGTAGTACATCATATTTTATTATCCTTTATTTATAGGTTTCAATTTGTTTATTATTATTCTTCATTTCCAGGGACTTTCTATCGGCATGAAGATAATTATTGTTTATACTGGCATTAATGATATATTGCCATATTTTTTATTTGTTTAAAATTGTTATTGATGCAAGGGCACTAATTTATGCACCAAGGGTTCTAACGATCGAATGGTGACAAAAAGCCAGAGGGTCATTGGTCCCAGAGCTTTTGTCGCCGCAATCATTAGAATCAGTTAACGCGCGAGATACATAAAATATTTTATTTGTTTAGTTAATTTTAATTATTCAGATTTGCTTATTAACTAGATATTAACTAGACTGTCATTTCATATTTCCCACCCATAATTCGCTTTCATAATTCCCTGCGTAAGAGAAGTGTAGCATCATTCAACTGATTTCTTATTTCTCTCGTAACCACGATCCTCTATATCCAGGTAAGTTGTGCTGTGTATATCGAGATCCATATCAAAGGGCAAAACAAAGCAATAACGTACGAGTAAAAGAAACTTTTTTTTGCCGTGGAACACCGGTCATCTCACGGAATAAGTTCCATCTCAACCGCTGAAAAATTATTGAAATTTTAACTGAACTGAAATAAATATAATATAAAAATATTTTTAGTTGTGTACTAAATGGTAACTTTTTACTTATGTCTTCAGAAAGTGCTTTTTTAAAATAAGTTATCAATTTAATTTTCATTTCAAGTAATTACCGAATTACCACTTTTTTGCGCGCCTGCCGCCGTCAGGACTCGAACCTAGGACCTCCCGGTCAGAGGCGCTGCAGTGACCTCAGTTGATGCACTGAGCTACCGCTCCAGGTCCAACGGGTTACACATTGTGCATCAGTGCCTTGTCTTTTCGTCGCGTCTCTTGTCGCGCACGGCTCGACTTCAAAACAAACATCAAATACACAAAAGTAATGCATGAGAAGACCTTCGGGTAATGACAGAAAATAATTTCATCATTTCAACCAAACCTTTGTTGCTGAAGGGTTTTATTTGGATTTCAAGAACGAAAATATTCCAGCGAGAATATATATTTTAAAGCACAAATTAAAATTTCATACATTTTTGTTTACAATTCATTTTTTAAGAGGGACATTTTAACATACTAAGAAAGAGAAAGCATTTCCTCCAGCGGAAGTAACTGAAATAATGTATCGATTTTTTCCGAAATAATTCCGCCAATGTTTGGATGTGATTGAACAGTGAATAAAAAAAAAGATCTTTAGTGAGTTCCGCAGAAATTCAGCGTTTTCATTATTTTATTTAAAAAGCAAATGAATGACACATTTTTTATGATTACCATTGTGTTCCTTGTCTTACTCCACAAGACAAAGATTTTTCTACTTAGTTTTGCAACAATCGATTTGGCATCAGTGCGCGAAATTCTTCCATAAGAATAACATTGTCCATAAGAGCCCATCGTGCCTTCACGGCGGCAAAAGAAGTATAGGAATTTTTTCATTGCCTTAATTCTGTAACTATCTGATATTTGCTACAACATGGTTAGTTTGGACCAGAGTTATTCCATAAAGATGGTAATGTAACACGATGGGCAAATTCATCTTCTCGGCGTTTTCTGCTAGTTTCTGCCCTTTACTCCAGTGAAAATAATTATATCTGAAGCTGAATCAGCTCGTTTCGTACGATACCAAATTATTTTGCGAATTACTCAAGTGCAGGATTCTCTCTAATTTACAGAATACCGTAAAAGTGGATTTTATCAGTTTAATTATCATTGTGGGTCTTCAACAAACTTGTTTGTCAAGGTCATAGTAAATATGAGTTTTGCGATATACTACAAACGCGAAAACTGACGAATTTCAAGTACATGGGAACACGCTCAGTAATCTTCACAGATGCCATCACACAGACACTTGAAAATCGTTAATTGTCTAACTGTCCTCCGGCATTGAATGCATACCCAGCCTTCGAAATATAACTTCTTCCTTTCAGCTCTTTCATTGATTTCAATCATTTAAATGAGAAGGAAAGATCTCCGGGATCTAGGCGTGGCATTGATCCCTACATTTTCTATAGGAGCATAAATTTATTTCATGCATTGAGAATTTGGTTCTTACGTACACATACACTATTCCGAAAGGGAAACAATGCAATATTCAAGTTGAATTACACGATCCTAATGAGACGACTTGACGTAAAATTAAACATTTATTATGGTGTGTGTGCTTTTTAATTTTCTACAAATGATCATTAAGACTTAAAATCATACGTATGTCTTAAATTTGCGGCAAGGTTTATGACCATGTAATTCTCAGAAGACCTTGGATGTAAGCACAGGTAAGGAGATACCAAGTTGACAAGCGACCCCGTTTTTTCGCGAACGCACGTGTGTATGTACGTAAGTTCACATACATACTTGACGCTGAACTTTATAACCTCTGAGTCTTTCAAGGGAGCACTGCTTAGGTACTACTCGCGCAACTTTTCTTGAACTATGAATTGAAGAAATGCAGGCGGAGTGGGGGTATTAGTTACAAAGTCGGCCACTAGAGTATTTACAGTAATGCCAACCTCTGAAAAATCAAAGTCAAATCCGCTACTTATGCTCCCGGTCATCGCTCTGAGTAAGCAACAGCAAGGATGCTAGATAGAAGTTTTAGGCGTGTCCCTTGAAGGACGTGGGCCTATCTCAGCCATTTCTTTAGGTAATGGTAATAAAGCTGGACAGAAGTTCTCGACTATGAACTGACGACGGCAGGATTTTCGACACTAGCTTTTCAGCTAGGTCGAATTCAGTCCCTGTCTGGAGCAGAATTCTAGCAGCCGGCTGCTCTGATCGGTAGTTTTCCGTGGTTTCTCCAATCAACACACCAGGCGAATGCCGGAGGAGTACCCTACGAAACGGGCCACGGACCGCGCGCGATATTTCCTTCCTCTTCCTTGTCCTATCATCTCCCTTACACACACACACACACACACACACACACTAACATGCACTACACTACTACACATACAAAGTCAAGGGACAAACAACCATGCATACGGCGGGACTCAAACCCGCGACCCTTCGGACCGAAGCGCGAGTCCCTACTAGCTCTTAGCTACCTCGGCCATCCAGGTCGGCGATAAATATTATGTTTATTTTAAAACCGAGATTTGAATGTGACAAGAGTACTGGTGAACGTGTTTCCTTTCGTGTTCCATTCGACCGCTAGGGCGCACCAGTGCAGGGAAGCACGTGTTTCATTCGCACATCGATACGGAACCAGGGCGCACTCGGGGCGCCCTAAACTGCACTGACGATCGCGTCAGTGCAGTCCAGTGCACTGGGCCATTGTGAGGTTAGGTACAGAAGTTATCCATGCTGATTTAGATTTGTGGAGAAATTGTGAAGGCAATTGAGGATCTTCTGTCACGCAGGGATAGTTCGAATGTCGGAGTATGTTATGTTTTGCAAGAAATGTCTTTAAATAATTTTTGTGATTTACACGAAGTTCGGAAAATCCGATTGCGTTTTCCGAAAATTTAACCTAGAATAACTTCATGTTAACAAATCCAGTGCTATTTAGAAACTAAAGTGTTTTAGGTACGTCTCAATTTCGAAACGCTAATAAGGTGAAAATAAAAATAGTGACCCTTACAAAATCATTCAAATATATATGCCAAGAAATGTTTCTCGCACGCCCATACCTATACCAGCGGAAATGTTCATGTTAATATTTTTATTGTTTTCAGTAATCAAACAATTCTGCAGAAGCGTTTCGATTCAAAATCTTGTGTATTATATCGATCACTGGCAAATCTCGAAAAATGAAATTTCGATTCATGCGCATTTGAAGTTTTCGTAGTTATAATAAAGAAATCACACGTTAATAATTTATGAATCAAGAAGTAAGAATTACCAAAAGACTTCATAAAAATTATAACAACGATCATAATTGAAAATTATTATTTTTCGAGTTCCATCAGTGTGACTGACCAATAACAGGTGTATATAATTTCACTGCGTAGCGCACAAGCACTGACTCAGTTCCAGAATCCGTTTCATTCGTAGCTGCCCTTCACGCGTGTGGGGCAGCATTGTTGCGGAGCGATGACGTTTTTGCCCTGCACTAGGGTGGGTTTCAGTGCAACGAATGGAAAACGCTGTTAGAGTGAGAAAAACATCTCGACTCTCACCGATTATCAAGATTTAGAACGAACATCCCGCGGTTCGGTCTTGTAGGTGGTTCCCTGCCGTAGCGCGGTCACGCCGTCGTGGCCCGAAGATGAGCGAGCGCCAGCCACGCCGCGCGGCGCGCCACTGTCGCGCTGCGGAAAGCACGATCGATGGCACGTGACGTCAGGGCTGCGAGATGGCCAGCGGGCCAGGCCCATTGCCTTTCGGGGCTGGAAGCACCCGCCGATGCTTCCTCGCTTCGGTTAGAGCAATTTCATTCCGATTGCGGCGAGTAGTGTTGCCGTTAAATGTACAACGTGTCGAAATAATGTAATACGTAGCAACGGCAATCCTAAACATTACAAGATAATTATCAAATATATCTTTGATATGGGTAGTATTTAAACACTTGTCTACAACAAATGAAGTCCGTATGTGAATTGAATAGTTTTTATTCAGTCCCTTTAAATACGGAAGATTATTTTCAATGTAGGTAAATGTACTCGTTGAAGATTAGTCTACTCCGGTTACAGCGAACTCTGATACAGTAAATTCTGGGATATATTTAACCTAATCCACTAGTCCTGTTTCACTTTCATTGCAAATATGCATAAGAAGATTCGGTTACAGTGAACACTAAATCTTGGCTATAGTGAATTTAGGAATTACGTCCTCGAAATTAATTACCTACAAAAAGAAATTATATTTTAAAAAAATTAAAAAAATGTAAACAATATCGCCAAAGAGAGACAAACTCCAACACTAGGCAGCTTGGAAAAAATGCCAAAGGTCATAACCGAAGTCCAAAAGTGGACGTAGATGACCAGGAATGTTTCATTCAGTTCATGTTTCATTCAGCGATCTTAACAGCTTGCGCCATGCCGCTGTCGAAAGAATCTCTTATGTTATTAGGGGAGTAAAAGTGCCTTCGGAAAGTACGATGGTGTTCTAATAGTGCAACAAGTATTGAAGGATGTCAAGACTGCATTAAGATACTTAAGAGACAGTGGACAGAATCAAGCATGGACAGAGAGAGCACGAACTGGAGAAGGATCTGGAGAAAATACTAATGAAAAATGTACGAAGCAAGCAATTGAAAATAATCTATTTTTTAAGGCCAAATAAAGAAATTGTAATTTTTAGTTGATGTTAATGCTTTTTGCTGTGTCTCGAAATTAATAAAATTAGTAAGAAATTCTATTTAATTTTGACATCATGGGTTATACTTAACCTCCGATATAGTAAACTCAAATATTAGTGCCCAGAAGTTCATTATATCTGAATTCGACTGTACTTTCTTTTGTGTTGACTGAATTGCATAAAACCCTATCTAAATGGGTGTATTTATATTTATATCCGAGCACTATCTGTAAATAGGAGAGTCAGTTAGAAATATTTCGTTATCAACATGAATCATATTCAACTAATGCAAATACTTTACGACATTTCTCAGTACGACTTTATACTGTTTATATCAAAAAATGCTTTATGAAATTAAGGCTACAGCAATGTTTTAGTAGGTTTTATATCCACTAAACGACTGACAAAGCATCCTACGGAATACGGAGAATCCATTTTTTCCATTTATTTTTTCTTTAACAAACCTCGAAAACGGGATGCAAGACAACGGGAAATATGTCTTGACCACTCAGTTGAAAGGTAATTTTAGATATTATCTCTATAACGATATTTTTGGAAGTATCAATCTTCTTGTAAAACAAATAGAAACATTGTTGCCCAATATTTTCATAACATGGAAAATACAAATAAACATGTTAAAAACCATCGACTTGTCCAGCAAAAATGCCAACAAAAAAGAAGAAAAATCAGAAAAATGTTTGGTTAACTACTGGTCGGGTACAATAAAAAAAGAAAATAAGTTTCCCAAAGTGGCGTTATTTAACAATAACAACAACAATTAAAATAATTTCGTATAACACTGCAATAAGCTAGATGTTTTAACCAAAATATCACAATCGCGCGTCGCCGCAGCCAATTGTAACCCACGCAGAACACGACCTTTGTTTCCACAATTAAAAAACTGACTGACATAAGATAATCAGTAAGGTGCCCATTCCGGGTTCGCTACCTTCACCTCACGAGGGAATTCTCAATTATGACCTTCGGTGGACGATATTTTTTTGAAGCTGCCTAGTATTGGAATAGGTCGCACTGAGGCTACGTATTCTCTACCTAGAGGGAATTAATTTTCAGGGCGTTGTATTTCCTACGTTCACTACAGTCGAGATTCAGGTTCACTATAAGCAAATTTTCGTATGCCTACTTGTAATATAAGTGAATCGGGGACAGTACTTCAAGTTCACAATAACCGGAGTCGACTGTATTTTGCTTCTATTCAGTAAATGAAGTTACATCTCTCCCTAACACCGTGATTTTAAAACCAGTTTATTATGATTTCATTATATACATTATATATAATTATTAATCTTCTTTTTCACTTTTTAAAAATGACTAGAACCATTCACTTCATCGCACAGCTTAGGATCCGTCGTCCAGTTAAAGGGTTCTTCCGCCCTAATTGACAATTGTC
This sequence comes from Teleogryllus oceanicus, assembly GCA_964035755.1. Taxonomy (NCBI): domain Eukaryota; kingdom Metazoa; phylum Arthropoda; class Insecta; order Orthoptera; family Gryllidae; genus Teleogryllus; species Teleogryllus oceanicus. The sequence continues at coordinate 56,428,122 of CAXIVR010000012.1, forward strand.
ACCAAGTGACGCAACTTCATAGGATTAAAGCATTTTAGGTAGTGGCGCTAACACCTGTGGGTAATTCGACTTTTGTAAGGTCTTCACTTACTTTCTGAGAGAAGGCGTACGACTCCTTTGTTCGCACTCACTAATCCACAGATCGATAGTTCGGCTAATCTCCGCCGCCTCCTCATCCTACATCGACCTCACTCCTCACCCTACATCGACCTCATTCCTCACCCTACATCAACCTCACTCCTCACCCTACATCGACCTCACTCCTCATCCTACATCGATCTCACTCCTCACCCTACATCGACCTCACTCCTCACCCTACATCGACCTGCCTAATCTCTGTCGCCTCCTCATCCTACATCGACCATCCTACTCTCCGTCGCTTCCTCATCCCACATCGACCTGCCTCATCTCCGCACAGGGAGCGGTAACTCAGTGCATTAACTGATGTCACTGCAGCGCCTCTGACCGGGAGGTCCTAGGTTCGAGTCCTGACGGCAGCAGGATTTTCGGCACTAGCTTTTCAGCTAGGTCGAAGTCAGTCGCTGTCTGGAGGAGGATTCTAGCGGCCGGCTGCTCTGATCGGTAGTTTCCCGTGGTTTCTCCGATCAACACGAGGCGAATGCCGGAGCAGTACCCTACCAAACGGGCCACGGACCGCGCGCGATCCGTCCTTCCTCTTCCTTGTCCTATCCTCTCCCCTTTTCACACACACTTACACTAACATGCACTACACTACCACATATTCCGGGAGACCGGTCGGGAGCTTAGAGCTTGTCCTGGCTGGGCGGTGCCCCGCTGGTGGGAGAGTCCTGGTTAGGGGGAAACCTCACCCAGCCGACGTTAGGTCGGCGCCGGATCTCGCCATCCAGCGGGGGAAGATCACCGCCATCTCCCGAGAAAAACCATGCACTACACTAACGGGACTAACGACCGAAGCAGTTGACGCGCCCGGAAACACGAAAAAAATCAATCAATCAATCTCATCTCCGCCGCCTCCTCATGACCCGCTTGGTCTCCGCTGCCGCTTCGTGTCCCCCGGGCCCCGCCCAGTCTCCGCCACCGGTCACGCGGGCCCCGCCACGGGTCACGCGTGCGCCGCGCCGCGCCGCGTGCGCATGCCGTCGCGTAGCGCGAGATGGCTTCCTGCGCACGCTCCGTGCGGACGACACGGCGGGCGCGGCGGTGCTTCGGCGAAGCAGCCGCTCCATCTGCGTGGATCGGGTGCTGACTTATTCACTCCCTCGCGACCTCCTAGCCCGTTTTCGTGCGCTGCCGCAGGAACCGGCTCACCAGTCCTCAAGCGTTTGCTTTGTGATTTGTGCTCCGCCCGCAGTGCCCAATCATCCACGGGTTCACTTTGGAAACTAGACTCCTCGTAAATAATGTAAATTAAAAATGGGCGACTACGTAACGCGCTATACTCAATTATTAAAAATCGTACAAAATAACAATGTAGTAGTTGCATTAAGGAAGGCGTCACCTTTACGATTGTTAGTGTTTTCTTGTGGGAAACTGACAATACTACAGGAAGCTATTGCCGACGAGACGTTTATATGATTCTTTTGTCATTCTCTACCAAAAACACACATTCGTATTCTAGAAGAACTTCCTTGCACTAACTGGGTATTTATTTATTATTAACATCAATTTCTATACTTCGAAATATTTATTTATACAATCTGTTTATTCCAACCAATGATAACCCTAATCGCCCGCCAAGGATATCCGTCGCGAGAAAATTTATTTGGAGGGCGAACAGAACCTTACGAAGTTGCGACGATGAAAGTTTATGTAGTAAATATTTGTGTTATTTAATCATTTAGATTCATGAATTCTCTTTATCATTACGAAAATAATAATAATCATTCTTCAAATAAACAAAAGTTTTAATTATTTTTAAACATTGAATACTTCTATGGTAATACAAAAAATAAACAATGACACATTAAAAACCCTTACCCATTTAACATTACCGTTTATACTATTATTTACAACACACACATACAATCAAACTAAATTTCACAATTTTTTTCACTTACTGATCACAATCCTTTCCCTTGAATTCCCATTATTTACGTAATCATCATGTGTTTACTTCGACTCGTCCATTGTTGACATCGCACATATTTTTAATACACGTGTGTACTTGGCCCTGTGATGACACATAGTATGCAATTCGAAACCTCAAACGGCGGTATTACTTTCTACAGACAATATCTTTGGGTCGCAAAATATATTATTAAAATAAGTTCTTATTAACAACAATAGTACTACACTGCACTCATAAAATTGTAGAAATTTTCGCTATTAGCAATATTAATGAGACAATCACGAACTATTTCATTCCCTTCGTATAGTCTCAGGCAGCCCAGAGGCAGCAGTTCCGTCGTCTCCGGAGCGTCTGAACTACAATGCACGGAGTTCTTGTCCCGATCGTGGCGGAGTTTCTACAATAGCCAGATAGCTAGAGCTCGACAACTTTGGAAAAACGTCATGGCGCCGCTTACATCAGCACGCCTGGCGAAGTCATCCCCCTCTGCGCTCGATTAGGAGCACAGTTGAACCCAAGGACCGCCTACCATAGCTCTTGCAACTTTGTTCTCCCGCTTACTCTTGATGGCGACCGATTATTCTTTTCCGGACGTACTGTGTCATTCACTAAACTATCTCACGAGCATGGGCCGGGAAGAAGAATTCTAGCGACGACTCTCTCTCTATTCGATAGTTTCCCACGTGTTTTTTCGGTCAACTCCAGGCGAATGACGGAGCAGTATCCCCCGGACAGTGCGCGATCTTCCCTTCATCCTAGTCCCCTTACTCACAAACCCACACATACATTAACTATAATACCACACAGTCATGTCAGGAGGTCAGAAATTCATAGCTTGTCCGACCTGGTAGGTAGCCCACTGAATCCTAGGGAGATACTTGGAGAGTGAAAACCCCGCACGCTGGCGTGTATAGTGAAGGATTTTCCTAAGAATCAAAGTGACAGCTAGTGCTGGCAACATACTAACTGAAGGTTCTGTAGACGTTCCCTTCCTGCATTTGTTCGTTTGCAGTTGGCTAACTTGAAAATGGCTTCGACACTTCCTTTTGTGATGTCCTCGTCCGACGAAAATATAGTGCGCCACGAGAAACAATTGAAATTAGGAAGTGCAGTTTTGTGTGCTCTTCCGTAAAAACTATTTTTTTCTATAAACATTACATTGAATTTACTTTTTGTGTGATAAGTATGTTTATTTTAAAATCGAGACTTGAATGTGATGCGTACTGGTGCACGTGTTTCCGGCTATTGTGCTGTGTGGCGAGCTGTGATTGAGAGCTTTCTATTTACATTCGTGTCAGTTTTCTTTTACTGATTGTGAGAGCATGTTAAGAGATTTTCAACATACGTAATTAAATCTAAATATTTCCCGGACTCGCGTACGTGCATATACCTCAGCGAAATTCTTAAAACTTCTGGATATTGATGTCTCCACAGGAGCCATAACCAAACACTTTACGAAGAGGCGTGGCTGAACAGCTGTCGCGGCGGAGGGATACTTCTCTGCATTACGTATGATGTTCATTTGTTTAGCGAACTGTCACTACTTATTTATTTATTTTACGTCAAAAAATAGTTAAAAACTGCGTATGACGTGAGATTGACGTATGACTTTGACGTATGACGTATTGACGTATGACGACGTATTGACGTATGACTTGAGTTCATTCTTAGGAAAATCCTTCTATACGTCGGCGCTAGATCTGGGGCTCCAGATGGAGATGAATACCGCCACTTCGTGAGATATAACATGCACTAAATTACGGAACTAATTAATGTCCACAGCAATTACTGAGGCGCCCGGAAAATTTAAATAATCATTAATAAATTTGTAGTTGTGCTATGTTAATTCTTTCTTATTGTTCGCAATTTTCGAGAATTTTCGAGCTTTCCAATATTAAAATTTCGAAAGATGACCATTTCAAGATATGTTTCTGATAAACTGTAAGTTTAAAGAAGATTCTATCCGACGCAAGTCAGGAATACACGTACCCACCTCGCCAGGAAAGTGCAATACATCAGCGATTTCAGTTAAATCGATATCTAGCATTCAGGAATCCCAAAACTTATTTGTTTAATTTAGGATGCCTCTGTCTATTGAAGAAATAAAAATCGCATTCGAAGTATTTGAGATAGGAAAAAAATTACAGTTTACTTCCTCATTCAGGCAGTAATAGGAATTAATGGGTTAAAGATACTAGACTAGTGATTTCATTTGCCAACTTTGGCACACGATGTCTGAAGTTACAGAAAGTTTGAAGACCTTGTCATGGCGGCAAAATGACCTCAAAGTTATAATTTTGAAAAACAGATCTCATTCATAAAAAAATCTTTATCTCAGAGCAGGCTCGTGATTATGAAGATAAGTAGGGAAATATAATTTTGCACACAATTATCTTAATATTTTTGTAATTCATGGAAGGTCCTTTGGTATTTTTATGCAGACATTAATACTATATCAAATTTTATTATGCTTTTTTATTTTTTTCATTTTTAATGAAATGTAAAATGTAATAAATTAAATAATAAAAAATATAACAATAATAAATAAAATAAAATGTATACAACAAAAATTGATATAATTTAAAAGTCTGCCTAAAAAACCAAAGGACCTTTCAAGAATTACAAAAATATCAAAAAAGGCAGTCCCGTAAGTACTGTCAAGAAACGTAACCTTTGAAAAGCATTATCTTAATAATTGACATCGCCTATATCTTGGGCACCAAATCGCTCCTTCGGCCCTTCCAGGCTGCCTACTTGTCTGTGATGTCTTCATCTGCTTTGTTAATAACCGCAGAAGAAGATTCTTCTAAATTACAATATTCTTTGAAGAAACGCTGAGACACATGTATACCCTGAGTATTGCAATCTTCCGATGAATCTCTCTCTATTTATATGTGATTACTACTATTTCCCATTTCGACTTGCCTTCGAAACTCACTTGTTAATAATCTATAAATATTTATGTAATTAGTTTGCCCTGCTATGCTCATAGACTTACTTTATACTGAACAATTTATTATGTTGATTTTATTACCATTTGTTTGCATCAACATACAACATGCAAGCTATTACCTTCTTGTATGCAGACGTGCTATCTGTACAGGCCCACGATTCCTGGAAGTTCTAAATAGCCTTTTCAATTATGGTAACTGACCACAAATTATCAGCCTCGTTTCAAACAAAATTAAACATTTATTAACAATTTGATAATGCAATCCTAAATGAGGTCCTCTTATTGAAATTTATGATCTTTCTTTTATAAAACTGCTATCCTTCCTGTGTGGGTAAAATATAAGTTTATGACTTGCTGATATCTTCGCGCGCGTTGATGACTTCTCATTCGCAGTCCGGCTGCGATGTTCATTACGTCTTTTTTTTAATTGGTTATTTAAGGTCGCATCAACATGTAGGTCATTAGCGAATACTATTGGTGTTATTGGTGTAACTGTGAAGATTAAACGAAATAGTGATAAGGGGTGAAAGGACGAACACAAATACAACCATGCCCGAGGCGGGACTCGAACTCGCGACCCTTCGGTTCGAGATCACTACGATACTACTGCCTTAGCGATCTCAGCCACCGGGCCGACATGTTATGTCCTTCTTGATGCCACCTAGTTGATGTAAATTTTGAACATTTTCGAAAACATGGCATTTCAAAATTCGTGCTATTCGGAAATTGCAATTACCAACCCGTTGTCAATAGGGAGTTTTAGCGCCAGGCGTAAGGATACATCTTTAAACTATTGGTCACGTGACATTAAATGGAAGGAATGAGAAATTCAAGTTGAAGTAATATTTCTGTGTGTTGCTTTTTTTGGGGAGGAGGCAGGGTTTCTGCTAAAATAAAGTTTTTGTGTGTCTGGCCTTTATTTCACACAAATAATCGCTTATCTTAATTGTCAGTAGCCAAGTACAAGCTGGCAAACCCTAGAATTTCTCATCAAAACAAATATTAATCAGATTAATGATATTATGATTTCTTACGAATACAAATCGAAAATCGATTTGATAGGTACGGTACCCACGAATTTTTCATCACACCTTACGTCAGATAGTGTTGAAGATACGAAAATAATTTGTAATGATTGTAAAATTCTCACCTTATAGATTATGAAAAACAGTTCAGTAACATTCACGTAATAATATTTTAGGAATTCCTCGCCAGCACTATCTGTAACGAAGTATTGGATTATTTTGAATAGCGACCACGGTTACATATTCAACGAATTCAGACCACCGCGGTGGAAACAGTCGGCATTAACAAAACTAACTGGAGAATCATATGTACGGTACACACGCGTCGTTCATTAAGATGAAATACAAGCGGACTTGATAAGACTTACGTAACTTATCTCCAGACAATTACAGAAGTTAATTGTTTGCCCGCGCTAGTGCGTTCTATGGTCTCCACTCAAAGTTACGCATCTGTGGAATTGCTCGCGTTGCTGCTTCCTAACGATCCACAGACATCCGCGATGTCTCTCGCATTAGACTTCGCGAATGCAGCCTCCATGATTAGGAGTCGAGCTCCGAAATGATCGAGATTAAAATTCTCGTTAAATTTAATAGTGTTTATTTCACGTTAATTACATGAAATTACTTTGCAATTTTTATTTTCGTAAATAAATTTTCTTAATTTTATCCATATTGCGCAAGTATTATAGCCTCAGTAATTCAAATTAGTTTTTTCCCAAGCTATTTTATTCCAGTCTCCTGAGGAAAAAAATGAACATAAATTAATATGCCTCTTCAGAAACAGTGTATTACGGTCATTTAAGACTGACATGGAAACATTTTGAGTTGTCCCTCTCTGATCTTCATGAATTTTGACTATGTTGAAAGGGATGAAGTAATTTATAAACTTCACGTGTTTTTTCTGAAAGCAAATGTTTTAATGAAAGTGATATCACCCTCGAAAAAGAAAATTAAAAAATCCTCCAAAATTAAGCAAAGATATAAATTTACCATGACAGATTACAAATACAATTTAGTGCATTTTTCTTATTATGGGGGGGGGCAAATACTCTCAAATATCAAATTAGATTTCAAAATTGCTTCCTAAAATAACTAAATAGAAAGGTAAAAAAATCTGAAATATGTTATACTTCTCTAGAACAAAATATTTTTTGACTTTCGAAAAAAAAATCCAGGGAAACTACCTCTGAAGTCGTACAGTGATTTTCTCCAAGAAAATTGTTTTAGACAATAATTCCTTTTGCAAAGTTGATACTAAAAATGTATGCGAACAAATTCTCTATTTCGAATATTTTGTATGTAATGGGATTAAACCGGCCCTAAATTGCTCCGTTGTCTTTGTAGTTTCTGCGGAGTTCTCCGCTCATTATGACTGTTCCTACAGAAATTTAGAAAATGCATAATAATTTTTGGATTATAAAATACACGAACTACAAAAAGAAAATAGAATAAAAATGGTAGGCTTACCCATGTTGCTGATTATGACAAGTACTCTGAAGGAGCAAGTAAGGAAGTTTGCAGTGCTATGAGAAACAATGCGTTTCAAGACGTACGTTTTGGATATATTTTAATGTTCATATATTGTGTAACAGGAAAAAAACACAATATAAAACAGGTTAATTTTATTTATTTTAACTGTCCCTTTGGGAAAGAAGAATCTCATTCTTCTCAAAATTAGCTCCAAACATTGAATTTTGGAGAATCCGTAGATGTATTCAGAACATTTCGTTTGAAATTTGAAATCTAGTTTAATGATTTGTTTGATTTACAATGAAAATTTAATATATTTGCTACATATTTTTCCTCTTGATACAGTCTTTTCCCTTGTGATTTTCAATTAGAAATAATTGATTTTCAGTATGACATTGAATTAAGAGAAAAATTTCGAACAAAAGAAACATTAGATTTTATGAGAATGTCACTCAAAAACATTTTCCGAAACTGCATCGGAATGTTGCTCGAATGTTTCGTGTGTTTATATCAACGAACAATATGAGCCACATTTTTTTGAAAATTTGTAAATCTCGAATGAGAAGTGCCATTACAGATCACAACATCAAATGCAAGAAGAAAAATAATTGACTTGCAATGAACCGAATTATTTTTTAAATTTTAATATCCTTTATTGTCTTTCCGTTATTTTATTGAGTAACATTTCTTCGGTAACCTTTAGAATACTTTTTCATAATCAGCAGCATGATAAACTGTAATTTCGCAGCAATTAAATTTCTTAAAGGGTTTGAGCACTCTTTTGCAACTAAAAATTTGGCATATCTGGCGCAGTCTCCAAAACAAAATTTTTCTTTCCTTGCAACAATGAAAATAGCTTTTTTTTACTTTCAGATCACAAGAATTTGTGCATCACTAGTGAATTCTCCTATAAATGTTACAAAATATTTCTTTTTCTGTTGGAATATTCTTTCCCAGAGCATTGATACATTTTCAGTTCGAGCAATAGAAAATACTCCCCAAACACAAGACGCGACCCGCAGTGCCGCACGCAGTCGATCGATAAAATGACGTAATCTGCTCCGTCTGCCGCAGGAGCAGCTCGAAAGAGCACGGAGCGAGCAGCTGATCCTCCTCGGAGCAGATCGCTGGGGGGCCCTGCCTGCTAGTAGTTTCCTCGCAGCAGCATCCGGGGCCGGCCGGCCGGCCGCCGCCGCCGCCGCCGCCGCCGCCGCCGCCGCCGTCGACGCCGCCATCTGCGCGCCGCAGCTCTCATGTGTCGCATGTCTACGGCGCCGAACGACTCTCGCATTGTTAGACGCCTAATTAGGAAATGACCTCCTCATTATGGGAGCCCCTGCCAATTACTGCTTCTGCAAGCAGATGTAATTGTTTCTAATTTCCCTCATCTGGAAGGAATATATACCTATGGAGTTTTCGTTTCGACAGAAAGGAAAAGCATTACTCGCAAGTGGGCGAAGCGGGCGCCATCTGTGGGTGGGTGGGTGCATGGGAACCAATTACAGCCGCGCCTAAGGTCTAGGCGGGCGTGCGGGCGTTGGCAAGATCGTTAGGAGGAGGCCTCTACGTAACATGTCCCCACATCTTGCACAAGAGCAACAAGCTCCGGCTCCAGCCCCCTGACAGGTTATGAATAGGCATCGGATGTTTAGGCACTAAAATATCTTTCAGGCGCCTAAAAAGGCACTGAAAAGGCCAAGAATAAGGATAAAAAAGACACTATCATAAATTACATACACAATAAAATGGAGAAATTGTAATTTTTGTCTATTTTATTTTGTAAACTTAAATGCATAAAACCAGTTCGTACATTATAATGTAAAACTAGATTTACATATTTACAATTCTTCTTTTAAGAATTTAATTCTTAATAGAGTCCATTGACTAGTAATATTTGCATATTACCAGTAACTTTTCAAGGATCATAATTCCAAATTTGCGACGACTGGGAGACACAATCAGTTTGAATGCGGGAGAGGATATCTGAACCATGTGACTGGCATATATTTTAGCAGCCCAACACTAGTAACACTGAAACCTTCTGAGAATTCATATTTATTTTCACTTAAAATTTTGCTGCCCTCTGTGTATTGTCAATAGACCATGATATCAGCTCGTGGATGGTATATATGAAATAGGGAAATGGTGAAAAATCAGTTGGTATACTCACAGGAATTCGCTCGTAATTTGAAATACCAAGACGAGAATTGAAGGTTTCATTATGAATGATCACGTTGGACCATCGCCGATTTCCCGATATCTTAGCATTGTATATAAACATAATAAATAAAAGGCAAAAAAGTTCTAAAAAGGTATTTATGCAAAAAATAGGCATTTATGTTCAAATAAGCATCATAAAACTTCGTCATATGTCATTATTTGTTATGATTCGTGCACATATATTATCCGACTTTAAATGAGTTCTCTAGAATAAAAAATAGGCATTTCCCTAAACATCCGATGTCTAGTTATGAATAATTAGAATTAATTGATTTTCAATTAATGGATTACAATTACGCGTTGGACGATACAATCGCATACGATGATCGTAACGGTCGCCGAATAGGAATAGATTATTATAATAAATTAGTAGGATCTAAATAGCCGACATGGATGGCCGAAGTGGCCAAGAGCGTGTACCAACTCCGGTACGGTTTTCTCGGGAGATGGCGGCGATCTTCCCCCGCTGGATGGCGAGATCCGGCGCCGTCCTACCGTCGGCTAGTGGGATTTCCCACAAACCAGGACTCTCCCACTAGCGGGGCACCGCCCCAGCCGGGACATGCTCTAAGCTCGCGACCGGTCTCCCGGAATATGTGGTAGTGTAATGCATGTTAGTGTAAGTGTGTGTGTAAGGGGAGAGGATAGGTCAAGGAAGAGGAAGGACAGATCGCGCACGGTCCGTGGCCCGTTTGTTAGGGTACTGCTCCGGCATTCGCCTGGTGTTGATCGGAGAAATCACGGAAAACTACCGATCAGAGCAGCCGGCCGCTAGAATTCTCCTCCAGGCAGCGACTGAATTCGACGTAGCTGAAAAGCTAGTGTCGAAAATCCTGCCGCTGTGGGGAGTGGGAACGTAGGATCTCCCGGTCAGAGGCGCTGCAGTGACAGTTGATGTTGAGCTACCGCTTCCGGTTTGCGCGTTGTTGTTGGTCTCTTGTGTCTCATGTATTCATTGTCACGGAGGCTCTCACTCTGCTGGCCACAGATCAGAGGAGCCCGCAAGTGTGTTGGTGTCTAGTGTATGGTCGAATATGAGTCCCATCGGGACGTAAAGGGTAACCGACTGTCGTTTGGGTAAAAGCCCTAGAAAAGTAAAGGATCTAGATAGAATACAGAGGAAAGCGAATAAGTTTACCAACTAACGCAATAAAAATGGCATGGGAACCTCTAGAAACGAGAAGAACAAGTGTGAGGCTTTGCGCTCTTTATAAATCATACGTAGGCCAACCAGCATGCAAGAAAATTCAGGTTAGGCTAGAAAAAACAAATTATTTCGGCTGAAGCGATCAGCAAATTCAAGGAAGAATTTGTAATTTCAAAGCTTTTCTTAAGTGTCCGAAGTTTAGAAATAAGTTAGAACAAGATGAGAGTAATAGATATTAAATAAGTGCTGTGAAGTGCGGTGAAGTGCTGGCCAGTGTAATTCAAAGCAAAACAGTGTAGTGTAATGTAGTGTAGTGCAGTGAAGTGAAGAGTAGTAAACGCAATCAAAATTTAAAAAAATCTAATTTAGCTAATATTATGTAGTTTGTATTAAAGTTTAGTATCACCAACACAATTATTGGATATCATGACAGAGTTGAAATAATTGTTATTATATTTAGTATTATTGATAGTATGATTTTGGCATCCTCGTCTTGCACTGTACTCCTTTATTATTATTATTATTATTATTATTATTATTATTATTATTATTATTATTATTGTTATTACTGTAATTAATGTTATTTAACTGCCACCGGGGCATACCCAATTGCAGTTCAAATAAATGTATGTATAATTTGAATTAGCGTATAAACGACTGAACGAATAAATGAAAAAATATCTAAGTACGTTATACTTGCATAAAATCTGGAGCGGATGCAATACTAAATCAATCACATAATTATGGTCTGAATACGTTTTGAAGTAACATCGAAGGTTAATATGTTACAATAGTCAGTTTTCAAATGACATTTTCAGTCTATTGTAAAAGAAAATCCACAGGCTATCCTGTTTGGAATGAAATTCGTCGTCATTTAGGAAATCCTACACACTTCGGTAGACGGATCGCGTGCACATAATTAAGACAAGAATACAGAACACTGACGTTGGGAATTTTTTATTCACAAATCTTACTATTATAGACTGCAACAGTTTGCCTGCGACTGTCCTTATACCCTTACCTCAAAGTTTGAGCAAGTTTAAAAATACGTTAATTTTCTAGCTATTCCTGTACATTTTCCGTCAAAGTATTACAGGTAAGTTTCTACTGTTAAATTAGTAGTATTTCTTATTAATCAAGTTGTTTAATTGTTATTAGTAGCAGTTCATTGATGATATTATTATTATCTTCAATTAGTATAATATATCTTCAATTAGTCATTTTCACCCTGCTAATTGTTTGCTCATGACAACACTGTTGAGTGTGACAGTGTTGAGCGTCGTAATGATGTTGGGTGCCGCCAATTCTCTCTGAAGTTGTGTGCTTCTGTGTTTTGCGTATTTAGCAACCCAGGGTTACATAAATTGAATAATATTTTTGGTGCCGTTTAGTTTTAAACGCACCGATACTATAACAAGAAATTACTACATCGTTTGTTAGAATGCCTGAGGTCGCATTTTTCGTAGTACGAACACACATGTCACAAAATTTGACTATGATCCAGTCATTTTCATTATATTTTGAATTTATATTGTTATAGTCAGCTACGTATGCATTTATTTTATTTCTTGTATGCAGACAAATGTTTGGCTATCACAATTTAAACTATAAAAAAACCAATAGTGAAAATGAATAATAGTTCTGCTATGTCAATGTAAATATACTTAGTATTTGAAATCGAATGCGTAAGATTTTATCAAGTCGTCCCTGATAATATGGCCCCGTTTCCTTCAACATTTGTCTCTCAACATATATCCATCACATCAAAATCGTTGATGCATACGATCAATACACTCAAAACCTCTTACGTAGTGTAGAGAATCTATTGTAATGCTACAGGGAAAAGAAGCTTTCATTATAATTTATATAGATTTTCAACTAGTAAGCTACACGTTCACTATATTTTTGTGGCAATTACATCAACTAAATCGTTAAAGCCAATAACATTTTCAAGTTCCTACTTATAAAAATTATTATGGCATAACCCTCGTTCGTTCGAAATAAAGATCTACGAGTTAAGAACGTCTTTCCAGCAACTAGTTTTATTGAAGAATCGTCCGTAAGCGAGTTCATGTTTCTTAATTATAATAAAATTATTTTTTTTAAAAAATTATTCTAAAAGAGTCGTTATTATAATATAATAATTTTTAAAAAATATCTGAGTTTATTTCAACTCAAATTCTCAAAATCAAATGTTTCAGATACTCTAACATTTTATTTTGTTGCAGAATTCGGAAACAAATACCCAACTAGAAGTAGCATACATCAATCTCACGACGAATAGCTGCATACATTGCAAATTTTGCAAAATAACTCGTGATAAAAATCTAACCATTTGTTTACTACAATGTATAATGGTAATACAATATGCGCTTGAATTAAACTAAATTTAAAGCGAGTCATTAAAATGAACAACATTCAAACTAAGTAACTGCAATAAAACTGAACTTTCATATCATTTTACTAACGTTGATACTTTTGTTGAGCTTGCTGTATCCCGTACATGTTCCATGTTCACCTTCATGTTGTGTTTGCTCTCACTGTCATAGAACTTTCTTGGAGCACGGGAAGCGATCAATGAAGAGTTTGCTTCGTCATTTGCTGTGTCATTTTCCTTAACGAGGTGAGATGTAGTGTTCTCCATCAAAGAACAGATGTGTGACTCACAAGCTGATCAACCAAGAAGATCATGATTGACATGATTAATGCTATACAAGATTTAAGTTATTCTCTTATGGAATTTTACTTCATATTTGCAAAAGGGTTTCGTAATTTATGAAATATTTGCGGTCTGAGAAATTTATGCAAGAACAAAAGTGCTAGGTTCACATTATTCTCGACAAACTTTTGAATAATACATGAAACATTTCCTTTCAAAATCTACTCGTTTCCAAGGAACGGATCAGGTTCCTCGTTCCATCGGTCCGACAAGGCTCATGTGGCGTCATACGGGTGTAATCAGTACACAGACGAGAGTGGATAGTAATAACAGCAGGTTTATTCACAATTTAGCCCGTAGTCACAAATAACTGTATACAATTAACTAACTAAATAGACCCCACTGCTAGGAGAGATATTTACAACGGCTACCACACCGCAACATACTACCTAATGTTTCGCTGTGCGTAGTACCGCCTGCCCTGAGACCAATAATGTCTCACTAGTCACGACAAAAACTGCCGTTTTCTTCGCCGCGTGCACGCTCGCACCTCTCACGGACGACCTACGCTGCCGCTGCCAGTATCACAAAGAAGAACGAGCTATTGTTCTCACGGCCCTTAAAAAGCCCTCGCGACGCTGCCCGCCGCCATCATTGCCTCCGCCCTAACGCCCGCACACCCCGTCGGAAAACTCCCGGGCGTCATAGCTTCTGCCTTTGTCTACGCATCCGGTGCACACCACGCGCCATGTGCCCACGCTGTTTTAGCGACACGACGCTACACTCAGATGAGCTAGAGTTTCTTTCATGCTCATCGACATCGGCAATGTATAAAAGAGCCGTAGTGAATCCCAACCAACAGAGTCGTTTTCCAAACAATCGCCAAAGTCACTCTTTAACCATAGGTGATATTTTGTCGCGAATTGTTCATCCTAGGTCCACGCGACCGCGCCACTTGTCCCCACCGAGGCCCAGGCATACTCTCACGGGGGCAAGTGCACGTGACTTTTTTTTGGGGGGGGGAATCAGCACTTTTATGCTAAATCCATTTTTACACCCCAAGGTTCTTAACCGTAGGGTATGAAGTGTGAGATGATGATGATGGGACAATCCCAAACACAGAATCGCACACAACCATGCCCGAGGCGAGACTCGAACCCGCGATCCTTCTACTCGAGATCGCCACGGCACTACTGCCTTAGCGATCTCCGTGATCGGAATCGGCAGGTGAACGTTACAATTATTATTACTGTTTTTATTATTATTATTATTATTATTATTAACAATGTTTACAGAGAATGCATAAATCAGCAAAATTAATAAACTTTTCATTAGTAGTCAAGGATTACTTACCAATTAATCTAAAATAACAAAACGAACTAATTTGGTTGTGAAAATCATCTTCAGAAACCTCTAAATCAATCTAGATCGGAAAATATTACTAGGAATGCCTGGTACACTTAACTATTTTTAATTTTGGTAATTTGAGGAGTTTTTTTTTAAGTCTGGAGTTGGATAGGTGTAAAATTCGAAGTAAGGAGTGATAGAACTTTATGCAAAGATATGTTCGTATGTTGTGATAAGGAGTCAATATTTTAATGCTTTGTGGAGTTTTAACTTTGTGACAAACCAAGAAGCATTTGCGATCGTTCTAAGAAAATTGACTATTTGAATGCTTGTTTTTGCAGCGGATATCCAAATTCAACAGGTGTAGAGGAGGATGAGCCTAATGATGGTGTTGAAGATGGTTATGGCCTTTAGGGAATGGGAGGTAAGATCGGTTAATAATGGGTTTTAGTCGATGTAGCGAATTTTTTGTAGTATTTTAATATTGATGTGCTGTCCCAATTGAGCTTATTATCCATATTAAGACCGATATATTTCACTTGACTATTAGGGGGCAGCCAGTTAATAGGATCAATATTTATTGTGAACGTTGCTGGAGGTGTATAAGGTCCTAGAGTGTATATTTTAATATTTGTTTTTCCGGGGGCTTAATTTCATTTGTAAATATGCAGCCCCACTGTCTCCGGCTAGGAAAATTACCGTGCCGTCCGAAAATTGTGCCGTTTGTATGTGGTCAAATTTCGGGAGGTTAGATACGTATGCATTAAAAAGGGTGGGAGTAATAGTGAGCCCAGTGGTAAACCTGCACTTACTGGTCTCTGATTTCAATGGCGACTCTTAACAGACTGAAAACATTTTATTATTGCGGTAGTTTCATATTGTATGAAAAAGATAATAAGATGTACTTATCTTTGTTAATTTGAAGATAATATTGCTCTGTGTCAAACTCCATCAAAGTTTCTGCAATGACATTAAAAATCCCGACTGTTTTTTTTTTTTTTATTTTGAAAGCCAGTTTGAAGATATTTGGACTATCGTAGTAGCTTATTGTTGGTAGAGATCTTCTCGGTGCAGCCAAATTGCTCTTTGGAAATTGGGTATTGATATTCCCTTTCATTCCTTCTTTTTTTCTTTGAAGAATAATAAAAACAAACTTGACAGTTGGAAGATAGATATCTTATTTTGTATGTATTATCTGGCTATTTTACATTCAAATAAATAATAATTTGATAGTTCAAATTATCATTGGTATGAAGTTGCTTACGGTGTAGTGAAATTGTGATGAGACCAGGACATTGCGGATAGTAACTACTCCCTCCACGGTTGGCCATTGTATTACTTTAGCAAGGGCGGATCTAGAAAGTACAAATAATTCAGAGGAGATTTAGTTTGAGGCCCCTATATCAATATTTTATTGACTTCACGTTTTTAAGACGATACAAGAATATTCCGACCATGAATATTGCTTTTCATGAGGTGAAATCTATACATGGTAATTATTTTGAAAAAATTGAATAAAATTACAAAAAAGCTGTTAGATTTCAGTAGGGCATGAGCCTTGTGGCTCCCTCCTTGCATCTGCCATTGTTTATTCGTCAATTCTAAAGTCTTCCTAAAGTTAAATTCCCATACTTTACCTTGATACTGATTGATTGATTGATTGTTTAGTGATTCCGGGCACGTCAATTACTATGATCATTAATCCCGTAAGTGTAGTGCGTGTCTATCACGGGGGGTCGACCCCCGTTGGATGGCCAGATCCGGCGCCGACCTACCATCGGCTACTGGGGTTTCCCCCTACCAGGACTCTCCCACCAGCGGGGCACCACCCCAGCCGGGACAAGCTCTAAGCTCCAAACCGGTCTCCCAGAATATGTGGTAGTGTAGTGCATGTTAGTGTAAGTGTGTGTGTAAGAGGAGATGATAGGGCAAGGAAGAGAAAGGACAGATCGCGCGCGGTCCGTGGCCCGTTTGGTAGGGTACTGCTCCGGCATTCGCTTGGTGTTGATCGGAGAAACCACGGAAAACTACCGATCAGAGGAGGCGGTCTCTAGAATTCTCCTCCGGATAGTGACTCAATTCGACCTAACTGAAAAGCTAGTGTCGAAAATCCTGCCGCCGTTGGGAGTGGGAACCTAGGACCTCCCGGTCAGAGGCGCTGCAGTGACATCAGTTGATGCACTGAGCTACCGCTCCCGGTCCACGCCGTCTTGCACTAATTGTCTTGCACGAAGGTGCATGGGCGATCGCCGCTTTAGCACATTGTTTTCTTGTCCCACTCCCACATTACCCTTCGGCAATTTCAGTTCAAAATATTCGAACTGGGGCCTAAGAGCCATCTCCTCTCCCCTAAATTGTGGGAATTCTGATTTAGTGTTGTTGACGTTCTTATAAGAAGAAATAAAAGAGGTCATCTTCGTCAACATATTAGCTTTATTAAGATAGACGGCTTTCGACGCCTTCGCCGTCATCGTCAGTCTGCAAGATACAGAAAGATACAACAAAATTATAAATAAATACACAATAAGATAGAAAATTAAATTACAATTAATGGATGCATCTAAAGTATTTAGTTACAGATAGCAGATAAAATTTCAAAAAAGGGGAGGGGAAATGCAACGGGAGGATTAGTAGCGGTTCAAATTAAACAAAAAATCAATACAGAAAGACACATTGTATGATTGCAAAAGTTAAGGAACATATAGCAGATAAAATTTCAAAAATGAACTGCGACGGGGGGAGGAATTAATACCGATACAAGCAGTTCAAATTTCAGATTATAAATATATGTGAAGAAATATACATTCTCATATTCAAAAGAAAGAAAAACAATATATATATATATATATATATATATATATATATATATATATATATATATATAAAAATGGGGGATAGTAATAATAATTAATATCAATGTTATTACAAAGATGGGGAAATAATTGAATAGTAAGTTGAGCCGCTTTGCTTACCTCGCTGCTGTCGCAAAAGTCGGACGACTGTGCCCAGAGGAAACGTGACACGGGTTTTATTGCTTTCCGGAACGGCGGGGGGGTGGGTCGGGGGGTTTTGTTCTCTTGGAAAGTCTTAGGAGGCGGGGGAGTCAGTTAGGGAGGTCGGGGTGTGAAAATTATTAGTTGAGGGGACAGAGGGAAATTAGTTTGTTCATTGAGAAGGGCCTCAGATTTCTGTTTGGCTTGAAATATGTGAAATATTTCTAAAGCACTTCTGTTCCGAATTTAAGTCTGAGTCTGGGTGGTAGGTGTGGCCTGCGTTTATAAGATGTGTAGCAAAGTGCGATTTGTTTGTATTGTGATGAGTGGGGTGGTGTTGCGAGGTGAAAGTAGCTGTTTGAGGGATTTGTGTGTGGTAAAGGAAACGTGAAAGTTGTATTTGTGAAGAATATGGGTTACCTTCTGCGATATTTTTCCAAAGAACGGAATAGAAATAAATTTTTATGTTTCTTGAAAAGTGTCTTGTCTCTGAAATTTCTGTATCTTGTAGACTGACGATCACGGCAAAGCCGTCGAAAGCCGGCTATCTTAATAAAGCTAATATGTTGACGAAGATGTCCTCTCCCCTAATTGAAAAATTATATTCAATTTTACTATAAACCATAATCTTACTTCCACTACCCAGACACGATCCCTACATCATATAATTCTTCCTGATATTCTCAATATTGTGGTGGGTAAATATTTTAATAAAACTGTTTCACAATCCGTTATAACAGATTCTAATAAAGAATGTTGTCCAATACTAATAACTGCACAGACACTATGTTGTCCAATATTAATAACTGTAATAACAAATTCTTTACAGAATTTACTGGAAATGCGCGGCACATCAAAACGTTTCCTTTTCTTAGTGTTACAAGTTATCACTCAGCAACTATTTGCCGGTTTAAAAAAAGTGCTGGGCATCATTGACATATCTAAAATTGAAGAATAAATTGCATTGAGAAAAATCTCTGACCAATATCAAATTGGAGGTGTAAGACAGGTTCGAAAATAAATTTGAACTCTGCTATTTTCAAAATGCGAGGTTAAACGGAAATTATAACTATACCATTTTTATCAATGCACTTTCTTCTATTCCAGCAAAAAAATCCAAATTTCAGCTAATTTTCAGAAAATTTTAAAATGCCCCAGAGGCTTCACGTAAATTACTCACGAAAATTAAAATACCTTAAAACTCTTCTGAACGACACAATTATATTTTACTCCTGATATACTTTCCAAGTTTCAGTTCAAAAGCTGAAATTCTGACAGTTATATGCGACATATCCTTACGCCTATCCAAACAAGTTATCCGATTTTGGGGTACAAAATTGCGTGAATATCTTCACCATCTCTATAAATCTCGACTAGCTTTGAAATAGCACTAATTTACCTTACATTACTCTTGATGGATGTGCAAAAAACAGCTCAAAATTTGATTTTACGACCGAAAATTCCGAGTGGTAAAATAAGCTCTAAGATCGCGAATGGTCGGTCTCCAGACATGGGTAGTGCTGTAGTGCGTGTGAGGGGAGAGGGTGTAAGCAATAGGAAGGAAAGATCACGCACGGCCCCAGATCCGTTTGGTAGGATACTGTTCTGACATTCTCCTTGGGTTGATCGGAGAATCCATGGAAAACTACAGATCAGAGTAGCCAGCTACTAGAATTCACCTCCAGGCAGCGACCGGTAGCGGTAGCTCAGTGCATCAACTGATGTCACTGCAACGCCTCTGACCGGAGGTCCTAGGTTCGAGTCCTGACGGCGGCAAGATTTTCGACACTAGCTTTCCAGCTAGGTCGAATTCAGTCGCTGTCTGGAGGAGAATTCTAACGGCCGGCTGCTCTAATCGGTAGTTTTCCGTGGTTTCTCCGATCAACACCAGGCGAATGCTGGAGCAGTACCCTACCAAACGCGCCACGGACCGCGCGCGATTTGTCCTTCCTCCTTCTTGTCCTATCCTCTCCCCTTACACACACACTTACACGAACATGCACCACACTATCACATATTCCGGGAGACTGGTCGGGAGTTTGGAGCTTGACCCGGCGGGGGCGGTGCCCCGCTGGTGGGAGAGTCCTGGTTAGGGGGAAATCCCACTAGCCGACGGTAGGTCGGTGCCGGATCTCGCCATCCAGCGGGGGAAGATCACCGCCATCTCCCGAGGAAAAACATGCACTACACTAACGGGACTAATGAGCAAAGCAGTTGACGTGCCCGGAAACACGAAAAAATCAAGCAATCAATCAATCCAGACAGCGGCTGAATATGACCAGACTATCAAGTTAGTGACGAAAACCCTGACCCCATCGGGACTTTTGGATTATCTCACCCTAGGACCTCCCAGTCACAAGAGCTAGAGAGGCATCACTTCGGGTCCTGGTCCACCTGAGGGACCTCAGCGCACGTGGTTGAGTGAATGTG